>JAPPVO010000019.1:76808478-76866990 GCA_030407325.1 Camellia japonica | reverse complement strand
AATGTGTTGATTGATACGGGTGCATCCCATTCATTTATTTTGTCTGCATTTGCATCGATTTTGGGGTTAGAGTTGGTTCACTTAGCATCTCCTATATGTGTAGAATCACCTATTGGTGGTGAGGTTGTGTTGAAGCAGGGGTATCGGGGTTGTGACATAGAGGTTGCCGGTCGCTGACTTCCTTTTACATTTGTGTTGATTGACATGTCTACTTTTGATGTTATTTTGGGTATGGACTGGTTGTCATCCAATCGGGTTGTTATAGATTGCTACCGATAGAGGGTTACTATATGTACCTTGAGCGGTGATTGCTTTTATTTCTTGGGGGACCAGGTTGATAGAGTCTTATCACTGGTGTACGATCCGCGTGGGCAGAGTGAACTTAGTTTTCTTCTTGCCAACTTCTTGGGTACTGAGTGTGATGAAGTCTGAGTTAAGCTACCAAGGGTAGTTTGTGAATACCTGGATGTTTTTCCGGAGGATCTTATTAGTTTAGCACCTCACCGAGAGATCGAGTTCTTTATTGATTTAGAGCCTGGCATGGCACCGATTTCTATGGCACCTTATAGATTTACACCTGTTGAGTTGCGTGAGTTGAAGGCTCAACTCCAGGAATTATTAGATAAGGGTTTTATCCACCCTAGTATTTCACCTTGGGGAGCACCGGCTCTTTTTGCCAAAAAGGAGGATGGTGTGTTGTGACTTTGCATAGATTACTGAAAGTTGAACTGGGTGACTGTTAAGAATAAGTACCCAATGCCTCGTATAGATGATTTATTTGATCAATTGAAGGGGTCTTGTTGCTTCTCTAAGATAGACCTGAGTTCGGGTTATCACCAATTGAGAGTAAGGGAGGAGGATATCCTGAAGATCACATTCCGTACACGGTATGGCCATTACGAGTTCCTAGTGATGCCCTTTGGGCTAACCAATGCCCCAGTTGTATTTATGGACTTGATGAACTAGATCTTTTGGGAGTTCTTAGACCGTTTCATGGTCGTCTTTATGGACGACATCTTGATTTACTCACCCTCTGAGAAGGAGCATGAGGAACACTTACGGGTAGTGCTTGAGTTACTTAGAAGCCACAAACTGTATGCCAAGTTTGGGAAATGTGAATTTTGGCTGAGAGAAGTTAAATTCTTAAGCTATGTGGTATCCAGGGAAGGGGTGACTGTAGATTCATCCAAGATAGAGGCATTGCAAGATTGGGAACCACCCAAGAATGCTTTCAAGATCCATAGATTCTTGGGGTCCGCCAGGTACTATCGCAGGTTTGTGAAGGATTTCTCTAGGCTAGTCTCACCATTGACTAGGCTGACGAGGAAAGGGATCAAGTTTGTGTGGAGTGAGTCATGTGAGAAGTCGTTTCAAGAGCTTAAGGTTAGACTTACCACTGCTCCAGTTTTGATTATTCTTGAGAGGGGTTTGGGCTATTCAGTATATTGTGATACTTCTCAGGAAGGTTTGGTTTGTGTTTTGATGAGAGAGGGAAAGGTAGTAGCCTATGGCTCGCGGTAGTTGAAAACACATGAGAGGAACTACCCTACTCATGATCTAAAGTTAGCAGTTGTGATCTTTGCCTTAAAGATTTGGAGGCATTACTTGTATGGTGACAAGTTTGAGGTGTTTTCCGATCATAAGAGTTTGAAATATGTATTTACACATAAAGACTTGAATCTGAGGCAGAGGAGGTAGATGGAGTTCATAGAAGACTATGATTTTGAGTTGCATTACTATCCAGGGAAGGCCAATGTAGTGGCCGATGCCTTGAGTAGGAAATCCATTAGAAACGTAGCTTGTATAGCCATCTGGGAATGGGAGATGTTGGGTGCTATTGGGGAGTTTGACTTGCATCTTAGCCTTATTTTCGGTAGTCGAACAACCTACACTTGTGAACCGAGTGATAGAAGCACAAAAGGGTGACCTTGAGGTAGAATCCACCCGGAAGAAGATTTCCAATGGGAAGGTAGAAAGAGGCTTGAACGTGTACTTCGACTCGAGTATTAGATACCTAAACCATCTCTTCGTGCCGGAGTCCTGTCGAAAGAAAGTACTCCGAGAGTTTCACCATTCATGCCTTGCAGTGCACCTGGGAGGTACAAAGATGTATCACGACTTTTGTCGCTAGTTTTGGTGGAGGGGAATGAACAAGGATGTGGTCACGTTTGTGTCAAAGTGCCTTACTTGTCAGTAAGTGAAGGCCGAACATCAGAGGCCAGTGGGTTTGTTACAACCCTTGCCTATAGCCGAGTGGAAGTGAGAGCATATCACGATGGATTTCGTTGTGGGCCTTCTAAGGACTTAATAGGGTAGTGATGCAATTTGGGTGGTAGTTGACCGGTTGACTAATTTGGCGCACTTTATACCTATGCGCGTAAGTGACTCGGTAGATTATCTTGTTGACCTTTACATTAGGGACATAGGGAGGTTGCAGGGAGTCCCTGTGACGATTGTTTCAGATAGAGATCCACGTTTCACGGCTCGATTGTGGCAGAGTCTACAGAGTGCCTTGGGCACGAAATTGACCTTTAGCACTGCGTACCATCCTCAGACTGACGGGCAGTCCGAGCATACCATTCAGAATTTAGAGGATATGCTTCGGGGCTATGTCCTCAACTTTAAGGGTTCGTGGGAGAGACACTTGCCCTTGTTGAAGTTTTCCTATAATAACAGTTTCCAATTGAGTATTAGCATGGCACCATTTGAGGCCTTGTATGGTCGACCGTGTAGATCCCCTGTATGTAGGGCTGAGGTGGGTGATGCATCTATGTTGGGTCCAGAGTTAGTCCGGGAAACGACAGTGAAAGTTGCATTTATCCGTAAGAGGTTGGCTACTGCCCAAAGTCGTCAGAAAAGTTATGCTGACCGTAAGAGGAGAACTTTGTCTTTTGAGGTGGGAGCTCATGTTTTCTTAAAGATATCACCTAGGAGGGGTTTGATGAGGTTTGGAAAAAGTGGGAAGTTGTCCCCTCAATTCATTGAGCCTTTTGAGACCCTTGAGTGGATTGGAGAGGTAGCTTATCGTTTGGCTTTGCCACCACAACTTTCCAGGGTTCATGACGTGTTTCATATTAGTATGCTTTGGAAATATGAGCCGGATCCATCGCATGTGTTAGATTGGACTAACTTAGAGGTAGATGAGGATGCCTTGTATGAGGAGAGACCGGTGAGAGCCTTGGATACTCGGGACTAAGTCTTGCGAGGCAAGATAATTCCCTTGGTTAAAGCGTTATGGAAACATCACGCAGTTGAGAAAGCAACTTGGGAACATGAGTTGGAAGTCCGTGAGAAGTATTTGGACTTGTTTGTTAATATTTGAACATGTATTGTATTGTTGTTATGATTATGAAATATGGAAACATTGTATATGTTGTTTATATCTTGGAAATGCGAGTTTATTATAAACATTGTATATGTTCAGGAAATATGAGTTCTGTATTTAGTATTGAGAATTCGTTTACCATGTTGATGGAATTGAATGACTGGAGAATGGGTCAGGATGATGGGATTGAATGATTATCATTATTGTTATAGTTGGTTTTAACTTAGTTTTAAAACTTAATTGAAATTTCGGGGACAAAATTCCTTAAGAGGGGGAGCTTATAGCGATTCTGGTTTTGACCTGACCCTTGTTGTATTCTGGACTCGGGTTTTATGATTTTCTGAATGTTGTTCACATCTTTTCCCCCTTGTTCTTGCTTGAGTTTGGCTTTTGGGTTGTAGTGGTGGCGGTGGTGTTTGGAATAGGTTGATTGCTTAGTTTTCAAACCTTTGTTGCCCAGAATTTTGCTCCTTCGCTCGAGTGACACTTCTTGTGCTCAAGTGAGCTTTGTAAACTCTCAGTACTTTTATAGGTCTACAAAACTGCTGGAAGAGTGTATTCTACGCTCGAGTAGCATTTCCTACACTCCAGCAAGTGTGCGCTTGAGAGGCTATTCTTGCGCTCGAATGATGTTCTTCTGTCTACAAAACTACTAGATGTGTGTATTCTACGCTCGAGCTTCGCTTCCTACACTCTAGCGGAACAAATTGTTGTGTTTGATGATCGAGCATCAACTCTTGCGCTCGATCAGACTGTGCGTATATCAGTTCGCAACAACCTTATTCTTTATCACTTTTTCATCTATTTCTCTCTCAAAACACTAGATCGGCCCTCTCTCTTTCTAAAACACACTCTCTCTCTACATTTTCACCTAGATCCATTAGGTTTTCTACCATAGTGTCTTTGAGAAAAAGTAAGAGCATTCTAAGATCTCCGTTTTGATCCGATTGAAATTTGGTTTTGGCGTCCTTGGAGTTCCTCCATTGCTTTGCTTGTCTTCTCACTTTGAGGTAGGGACTTTCTAGATTCTTCTATGAGCTTTAACTTAGTTATTCGTCAATGTGTAACAAATATTGGAACGTATGGTGATTTTGACGAAACCTAGGGTTTTGGTTTAAAATCAAAAGAGGGGTTTTTGAATGAATGTAATGGAAATGGTTATAGGGGTAAATATGAGCTTGTGTTATGTTAAAATGGTTGATTTTGGTGCTTGGGATGAAATTGGGAAAAAGGGGAATTTCGCCCTAAAATGACTCAAACGTTATTTTGTATAAATTATGGAATTGGAATTCAAAGTGTGAAATTGGGAGGTTGTTTATATGAATAGTGTAGTTGGATTTGTATTATCTCTCACCTACAGAAGTTTGGATAATTTATCTGTTGTTAAGATTGTATATTTGTTTAGAAATATCTGTCTTAGGCTATCGGTGGAGGATAGCTATGATTATTGTAGAAATTGCATGAGGATTAAGCGAATTGAAACTAATCACTTAGTTGTTATCATTGAATATGATTATGAATTGTATACATAGTATATGTATGATATTTGGAAGGAGAAAGGGGATGTACTCCATGTTTGGGAGAAGAAAATGGATGGACTCCATTAACTTAAGTTGGCCTGTGTGTCTAGGGTGAAAGTCCCGAAAACCGCGCGTATACATGGGTGCCGAATCCCGCGGATGAAATTTTCGTAAAATGGCAAGTAAATGTATTTGTGTGGTAACTGTATTGATTGGAGATCCATGGGGTGTATCCTCAGTTTGGTTCATTAAATGAAGTGGGTATGACTAATGAATAAAGATAATATGGATTGAGATGTAAGATTGGCATAGCATGGTTTTGGAAAAGAGTTGTAAAAGAGTTTATCATTGGGTATTGAACATGTGCATGATACTTATATTTTTGTTAAGGTTCATCTATTGTGTTAGATTGTTTCTATTGGGCTTTGGCTCACCCTATTTGGGAAAATCATTTTTAGGTGTTGGTGACATGCCTTCTCCAAAGACTTAGCTTGGGAGGACCTGGGAATTGAAGATTGTGTTTTTGTTAGTTGTATTTAATATTTGTACAAGCCTAGGGCTATACGGAGCTTAAAACTCCCTCTTTTGTTGTAACCAAGTATAATCTTGAAAAACAGTAAGCCTGTAGGGCATTTATTTTGTTAATCCTTAAGTTGGTATCACATGCTATAGATTCAGGGTAGGGCTTATGAATGTGTACTGCATGTTTCACCTTTCGTAAATCAACTCTGATTAATGAGAGCTTCTTATCTTATTTTATATCACTTTGCACTAGTGCTTGGAGTTGGATTATTGTGATTATTTTGGGGGCTAATGTGGCCGAACTAGTTGGTTAATAAGCCAGCTCGTGAAATGGCTAGAGCATTGAGGGAATCCATGGACATTCCCAAGGCTGAGAACCAAGTCCAGGCCCAAGTAGCTGAGGCAGGGCTATCTTTTCTAAAACGAGAGTTTTTTCGGTCAAATTCGGACGAGTTTTTGGTTGATCCTAAAGAGCCACTGAAGGCAGACGAGTGGCTAGAATAGATAGTGAAGATGTTCGAGATGCTTGGCATCGAGGACGACAGGCTGAGAGTGACCCATTTATCCTTCTAGCTGAAGGGAGGTACGGGAGGTACGGGTCAGTAGTGGAAGTATGCGCGTGGGCGCATTGGATTGAGTTGGGAGGCTTTCGTCAGCGCCTTTCAGGATAAGTTTTTGCCACCCACTATTTGGGAGAAGTTGAGGGATCAATTTTCTCAGCCCAGACAGTAGCATATGTCGCAGCCAAGGCTGCAGCACAGGCCACAGCCTAGGTTGCAACCAGGCAGCAGCCCAGGCTACAGCCAAGCAGCAGCACATGCTGCAACCAAGGTAGTAGCACAGGCCGCAGCCTAAGGCACAACACCGGCTGCAGCCAGGCAACAACACATGCCACAGACAAGGCAGTAACACAGGCTGCAGCCAGGCAACATCACCTGCTGTAGCCAAGTCAGCAGTACAGGCTGCTGCCAAGGCAGCAGACCAGGCCGCAGCTAGCCAAGGTAGCAAACCAAGCCACAGGATAGGTCACAACTAGGCAACATTACAGGCTATAACCAAGGCAGTCGGACTGGCCGTAGCCAGGCAGTAGCACAACCCGCAGCCCATGCTGCAGCCAGGCAGTAGTGCATGTTGTAGCCGAGGCAGTAGCACAGGCCGCAGCCATGGCAACGACACTGGCAGTAGCCAAGGCCGCAGCATAGGCCGCAGTCCAGGCTACGGCCCAGGTCGGCGCAAATCGAGCCGCAATTACTTTTCGTGGCATTATCATCTTTATCCAAATGCAATTTATTACATGTCGCGTTGCACTGATTGTTTTGTATAACTTATTGTGTATTTTAACACTTTGTCTAGCAACGTGTCGTATTTCGTACATTTTTACCGCTTCTTTTGAACATGATTTTTTTATATTCTTACCTAAACCATGCCATATAATTAGATACTGTACTAGTTTTAATTTTCAATGTCATTTCCTATTTTTTTTTGCTATTTTTCTTGAAATTTTTGGATTTTCTAAATAAATATTTATTTATTTATAAAATTTAAAATAAAATACATAAAAATTAAAAAAATTAAAAATTAAACCATAAACCCTAAACTCTAAACCCTAAAAACCATAAAAATCCTAAACCCTATACTCCCTAAACCTCAAATGCTAAACCCCAAAACCCTAAACCTCAAACCCTAAACCCAAAAGCATAAAACCCTAAACCCTAAACCCCAAAATCCTAAGTACCTAAACCCTAAAACCCCAAACCTTAAATCATAAAACCCTAAACCCCTCAACTCTAAACACCAAATTTGAGATAATCTCGATTTCGTCCCAGAGATCCTAATCCCAAACCCAAAATCGAAAATCCTAAACCCTAAACCCCAAAACCCTAAACCCCAAATCCCTAATAACCTAAACCCTAAATGCAAAAACATAAATCCTAAACCCTGAACCATAAACCTTAAATTGTAAATTCTAAATCCTAAACCCCAAAATCCTAAACCCTAAACCCTAAATCCAAAACCCAACACCCGAAACCCCAAAACCCTGAACCACAAATCCAAAACCCTAAATCCAAAACCCAAAACCCAAAACCCCAAAAATCTAAACCACAAACCCTAAGCCCTAAATCCTAAACCCTAAATCCTAAACCCTAAACCTTAAACCCAAAACCCTAAATACTAAACCATAAACCTTAAATCCCAAACCCCAAACCCTAAAACACCCTAAAACCCTAAACCCTAAACACAAAACCAAAAACCTGAAATCCCAAACCCCAAACCCTAAACTCCAAAACCCTAAACCTTAAACCCTAAAACCCTAAAATCCAAAACCCTAAAACCCTAAACCTTAAATCCTAAACCTGAAAACATAAACCCTAAACCCTAAACCCTAAACCCTAAACCCTAAATCCTAAACCCCAAAACCCTAAATCCTAAACCCTAAAACTTAAACCCAAAAATCTAAACCCCAAGCCCTGAACCCTAAATCCTAAACCTTAAATCGTACCCAAAACACAAAACCCCAAAACCCAAAAACCCTAAAATCCAAAACCCAAAACCCTAAATCCTAAACACCAAAACCCTAAACTCTTAAACCTAAACCCTAAAACCCGAAACCCTAAACCCAAATAGGTGAACACTAAATCCTAAACCGAAAAGTGTAAATCGTAAACCCTAAATCCTAAACCATAAACCCTAAACCATAAACCCCAAACCATATATCCTAAACCCTAAAACCCTAAACCATAAACCCCAAACCATATATCCTAAACCCTAAAACCCTAAACCCTAAACCCTAAATCCTAAATCCTAAATCCTAAATCCATAACCCCAAAACCCTAAACCCCAAACTCTAAACCCTAAACCTAAACCATAAACCATAAATCCTAAAATCCCAAACCTCAAACCCTAAACCCTAAAAATCCAAAACCCTAAACCTTAAACTCCCTAAATCCTAAAAAAAAAAAAAAAAATCCTAAACCCTAAATCCTAAATCCTAAAAAATATCAAAACACTAAACCCTAAACCCCAAAACCCTAATACCCTAAACCCAAAACCCTAAATCCAAAAAGATAAACCCTAAACCCTGAACCCTAAAACATAAATCGTAAATCCTAAATCCTAAAATCCCAAATCCAAAACCCTAAACCCTAAACCCTAAAATCCTAAACCCTAAACCATAAACTCTAAACCCTAAATCCAAAACTCAAAACCTGAAACCCCAAAACCCTAAACCACAAATCCTAAACCCTAAATCCAAAACCTAAAACCCCAAAACCCCAAAACCCTAACCACAAACTCTAAATCCCAAACCGTAAACCCTAAATCCCAAACCGTAAACCGTAAAACCCTAAATCCCAAACTCCCAAAATGATAAAAAAACCCTAAATCCTAAACCCTAAAAAACCCTAAACCCTAAAAAACCCTAAAAACCCTAAACCTTAAACCTAAAAATGTAAAGTCGAAACCCAAAATGCGAAATACTAAACCATAAACCATAAACCTTAAATCTGAAACCCTAAACCCTAAAAAATCCAAAAACCCTAAACCCTGAACCCTAAAACTCAAAAATCCAAACCCCAAACCCTAAACCCCAAAACCCCAAAACCCTAAACCTTAAACCCTAAAACCCTAAACCCCCAAACCCCTAAAATCCAAAAGCCTAAAACTCTAAACCCTAAATCCTAAATCCAAAAACATAACCCTAAACCCAAAACCCTAAAACTTGAACTCCAAAACCTTAAACCCTGAACCTTAAATCCTATACCTTAAATCCTAAATCCTAAATCCTAAACCCTAAACCCTAAATCCTAAACCCAAAACACCAAAACCCAAAACCCGAAAACCCTAAAATCCAAAACCAAAAATCCAAAACCCTATATCCAAAACCCCAAAACCCTAAACCCTAAACTCTTAAAACCTAAAACCCTAAAACCCTAAACACTAAACCCAAATTGGTAAACACTAAACCCTAAACTGTAAATTGTAAACCCTAAATCCTAAACCCCAAAACCCTAAATCTTAAATCCTAAACCCTAAAATCCTAAACCCTAAACCCTAAATCCTAAAACTCTAAACCCTAAATGCTAAATCCTAAAACCAAAACCCAAAACTCCAAAACCCTAAACCACAAACCCTAAATCCTAAATCCTAAACCCTAAACCCAAAATCCTAAACCTCAAACCCTAAAACACTAAACGTTAAACTCCAAAATCATAAAAAAAAACCCGAAACTGTAAACCCTAAAAAATCCTAAAATCCTAAACTCTAAACCCTAAACTCTAAACCCTAAATCCTAAAACTCTAAACCCTAAACCCCAAAACCTTGAATCCTAATCCCCAAAACCCTGATACCCTAAACACAAAACCCTGAATTCAAAAAGATAAATCCTAAACCCTGAACCCCAAACCGTAAACCGTAAATCCTAAATCCCAAAATCCTAAATCCTAAATCCCAAACCCTAAACCCTAAATCCAAAACCCAAAACTCAAAACCCCAAAACCCTAAACCACAAACCCTAAACCCTAAACCCTAAATCCTAAACCTCAAACCCTAAACCCTGAACACTAAACCCTAAAAAACCCCAAAATAATAAACCCTAAACTCTAAACCCCAAAACCCTAATACCCTAAACCCTAAATCCTGAATCCTAAATCCAAAAAGATAAACCCTAAACCCTGAACCCTAAATCGTAAATCGTAAATCCTAAATCTTAAACCCTAAAACCGTAAACCCTAAACCCAAAATCCTAAACCCTAAAACCCTAAACCATAAATGCTGAACCCTAAACCCTAAATCCATAACCCAAAAACCAAAGCCCCAATGCCCTAAACCACAAATCCTAAACCCTAAATCTAAAACCCAAAACCCAAAACCCCAAAACCTTAAACTACAAACCCTAAAACCTAAACCCTATACCCTAAACCCTAAACCCTATACCCTAAACCCTAAATCCTAAACCTCAAATCCTAAACCCTAAAACCATAAACCTTGAACTCCCTAAACCATAAAAAAAATCCTAAACCCTAAACTCTAAAAAACCCCAAACCCTAAAAAATGCTAAAAATCCTAAACCTTAAACCCAAAACCATAAAGTCGAAACCCAAAACCCTAAATACTGAACCATAAACCTTAAATCCCAAACTCTATAACCTAAAAAATCCTAAAACCCTAAATGCTAAACCCTAAATCCAAAACCCAAAACCCAAAACCCCAAACCCTAAACCCTATAGGCATCCCAATTTTGACCATCCTTAAGACTCGGACGTCATCGCTTGTGCATTCGATGATTGTGCTTGTTTGTGTTCATTTTGAGTGCTCGAAGTCCTCGGTGGAGTACCTTGCCTTTGAGGCTTGAAACCTTATCTGTTTTGTGCACTATTTTGGACCAAAAGCTTGTTGTTTCAAGTCTGGAAGAGTGGGTGACCTGTCGGCCAGCCCCTTGGGCTGTCAGCCTGGGCTTGTGCTTGTCGGCTACCGGTGGTGGCCGATGACGATCAGTCACTTTTTTTCAGATATTTATTGACAGTTGTGCCAGCTGTTACACACTGAGCTGCATTTCCATACACGTGTTCCTAAGCTCAAGACTTATTTTTCTATATATAGGGGGGTCCTTCCCCTTTTTGAGGGTTAGCAATTTTAGACCAAAAAAATATCTCTCTCTCTCTCTATAGCTTTCTCTCTCTTAATATTTTGTGCTAGGTTGCATAGTTTCTCTATACTTTTGCATACCAACCCTTAATCAAACTTGACCATCTTTGAGATGAGATTCCTTGGAGTGTTGTTTGAGGTCTAGAAGGAGGTTTGAGCTTGAATTTGTGCCTAATTTGTGCTTTGCTTCAAAGGTATAACATTTACCTTGTTTAAGCTTATTTTGTATCTTTGTTTTGCCATCTATTCAACTATTTTTGTGGTGATTTTGAACTGTCAAAAACTCTATTTTTATGGTTTAAAAGTGTTGGTTTGAGGTCATTTTGAGTTAGGGGGTGGTCCACCATTCTTGCTTCTTTGCTTGTTAAGCTTTTGTAGCATTTTTCATCACTCTCAAACCAATTTTTTTGGGCCTTTTAACCACTGAATTTCAGAGGTTTTTTAGTGGTAAAAACCACATTTTGAAGTCCAAAATTGGAGGGGTTAGCCTCCCCTCCTTGTGTCTTGCTTGCATGCCTAGTTAGCCTCATGTATTAGGTTATTGTTTTAGCTTTTTGTGGCGTAAGTCCAGCATGTTTTAGACTATATTTAGGGCTGTTTTCCCTCTATTTTTGGCTGGTTAGCTTGTTTGAACCTTGTATGGCATGGTTGTAGTGCAATTTCCTTTACTAGTTGGGCGTTTTAGGGCTTTAATCACCATTGTTTTGAGTTGATAGCATCTTTTAGGGTTGTTTTGCACTTAATTTGAGCACTTTCATCTCTGCAATCTCCCTCAATTCTTCGCACTTTTGTTTGCTTTGAAAGTGGTTTTAAACCCCTTGTTTGCCTAAGTGTGAAATGAAGGTGCTACACCTAATGGTTTAATCCCTTAGGGGGTTCATTACCAACAGTGTAATGCCTCTTTCATGCCCAAAGCTACTTGTGGTTTGAGCCATCTTTCCACTAGAGGACAACCACCAATGGACAAATTGGATTAAGGAATGGTTTGGTAATTAAAAAATGACAAGTAAAAAAGGCAAGATACGCATCTTTCGTGTTGCATTGCATGTGTTTGAAACGGATGTTAATTTGAACGTAAGGAAAATAGGACATTTTATACTCAAAAGTGATGAAATGTGCCACTTTCCTTGGTCACCATACCCTTGATCATGCATGATAGGGTGGTGGTCTTTTGAGTCTTGTTTTTCATTTATTAAAACGTGTACAAACTTGGTTCCTTAGCCATCATGCATGTAAATTACTTGATTGATGGTTTGAGGGTCAAGAGTTACACTCTTTGAGCTTGTTTGATGATAAGGAGGGTAACAGTACAAACAATCCTTGAGAATACACTGCTTTGCCTCTGTTTGCTCTCTGTTGCAGTAAGAGGACGTTCAGGCCAGAAGTGGCCGACTGGCCACAGCAGTAGCCGACGGCCACCAGCAGTAGCCGATTGGCCATCAATGAAATTTGCATAGTGTGTTAATAAGGTGGAGTAGAGGTGTTCTGGAAGTTGGAGGCATTGTCAGTGTTGAAATGTGCAAATAGAGGCGTTCAGTGGCAAGGCGATTGTAACAAGCCCGCGGGGGACCTCGCTACAGTTCGGACTCCCTTTTGTTTTGTTGCGGTTCTTAATCTGAACCAAAGAGTCCAACTCTGGCAAATCGTTTGAGAAAACAGATTTTTGAAAAGTAGTGCCAAACATGGACTGCTTTGCCAGATACAGAGTCGCCACCTAAATATTTTAAAATGGGAAATTTAGGAAACCCTGACTCGGTGCCGAAGGCCATGTGTCCGTCATCACCAAAGTGGTCTTTGCTCGGGAGCTTGGGTATGATCGGGGAAGGTTAGCTATGAGCACCCCCTTTCGCCGGTCGAAGACGGCCTCTACTAACCGTGATATCTGATTTTGAAAACATTACATGCTCTTATACCGGTTATTAGCCTAGATTTACTACGTTATGCGCACAGCAAACAAGTATAGACTAGATTGCCTAATTTGGAAATAAGCATTGCATATCCATTTTCTTTGAAAATGCTTTGGAATTTGCTACTCGCAAGTAGACTAAAATACGGATTTCAATGAGTTTATTCCAACTCAAGCAATCCAACCTCCACCCACAGGCATTCAAACAGTTTATCACATAAGCAACTAGCCACATGGTAAACATGCTGTCATGTTAACATTCACACGCATGCGAGATGCTAAAGCATAGATACTTACATCGTACTCCGTGCCAAAACAATAAACTGGTTAGCAATCATGCAGTCCTAGTTCATGCTAAGTGGCTAATGCAACATGCAAAGATGCAGTTTAGGTAGGCTCGGCTATCCTAGACATGGCATGTGAAATGCTACAACTATCACGTATTCAATTGGAATTGAAAGTACGATGCAGTTTGTATGATGTACCGAGCCGGTGCATGTAAACAAATGTATGGATGCACGCATCATTGCATAAGGTATGCTAAAATAAACGTGCCCTAATACTAACCATTAAAAGTAGGTAAATAAAAGGGAAGAAAGAAGTGGGGGTTGGAAGACATACAAACCACTCACCCACACTTATTACAAATATGCCCTTGCTCGGAGGGACCAAAAGAATAACAGATTAATTAGCTACGCAAACTAATTAAAATATTACAGTCCAACTAAATTAATCAATAAATTAATTAATCTAATTAAAGCAGTAAAACCGCCTCGAGATGAGGGCCGGATGCAACGCATGCTCGGGACTTGCTCGGAATTGCACTGCCATGCTTAGATTGCCTCTGTTTTCCTTGCTTTGCATCTCAGAAGACTGCCAAAGTCTCAGGAGTGCCTCCCAGGACACTAAGGGACATCATCGGCTGAGTAGGACTTCCACCGGCATCAGCATGAAGTCACCGGCACAAAATTCATCCATCGGCCATCAATAGACTGCCGGTCGGCCCTAAATACTGCCGGCCGGCACTGAATGTCTGCAGAACCTGCAACTCACAGCAGCAGAGGGCAAAAACTTGCATGGCAATGTAATTCCAAAAATGTGTGCACCAATCATGCCCCTTATCATATTTGTGATTCAAAGGGGCATGTGCCTCGATTCTCGGGCCACCAATCACGCATTTCCATGCATGATGGCCCAAAGAACCAAATGTGCAACTTCTATTTCAAATGCATGCAAACCAAACAAACACACAAGGGTGCTAAGCCTCTATCATGACTTGGTCAAGAGGTAGAGCATGCATGTTTATGTGATGCAATTCTAGACATGTCAACTAGTATGCAATCATGCCAATGCAAAGGAGCATACAAGCTAACAAACATACAAGGCATGAAACACCAATGTCAACCATCAAGTATGCAAGGTGTAATGTGGGTGTCTAAGCATGCAAACAAGCATGTGACTTCATTCAATCATGTTAGTCCTAACATGCATTTACTTACCAATACATTACAACACTCAAGGAGCATATGCAAGCAACAAGAGGATGGACTTGCACATAGGTTAGGCAGCTCTAAATAAGCCTAAAATCAGTGGCCAAATGCCATAGAAGTGAAGACTAAGATATATGCAATACATGCACACATGCAAGCATACATAATCCAACACTTAGGCATAAACAAGCAACTCTTAAGAACACTTAAAAGAGGCTAACATGGACATATTAACATGCATATATAAGCTTTAAAATCATGCTGGACATGGTGCCAAACCAAGCAACAAAATAGACTAAGCATGCAACAAATGGTCCAAGCATCCAAGGCAAGCCAAAGGAGACCTAAACCATGGCTAAGCCAACCAAGCCTCACAAGGCCAAGAAGGCTTAAAACAGGTCTAAGGCAGCCTTAGACCATACAAAAGGGACCTCCTAGATGGCATCTAAGTGGCTCTAGAGCAAGGCACACACAATGACCAAATCATTAGGCATACAACATATGCTTTCAAAACTTCAAAGAGGCATGCAAGGCAATCATTCAAGCATGTCTAAGGGACTGAAATAGCATGCTAAATGGTTTTAAACCATTGAAATAATGCAAGCAAGGCATGCTATACTTTCATGCTCTTAAGGCCAACAAGCCAAATGCAAAGAGGCTATGTGATGCAAGCTAAGATCGACCAAAGTAACCATGGACAGACCTTACTCATGGAAAAATAAGCATACAAGCTTCATGAATCTAAGCCTAAAACATGTTAGAATAGAGGCACACAACCTAATGCATGTTAAAGGACTAAAGAGGCATTACAAAGCATCTATGCAAAACATGCAAGGAGTACTAAAACCAACATGATACAAAGTTATAATATGGCAATATGAGCACAAATACAGCCATGGCATAACCAACAACAACCAAACATGGGGCTCCCTCAAGAGGCAAAATAGGTCCTTTTCAAGGACAACAAGGAGAGGGGGGGGACCCTCTCCTTCTTGGGACTTCAAGGCATCATCTTCACCACTGAAATCCCTCAAGATTTCAGTGGTGAAGAGACCCCAACACCAAAATCCCGGAGCTCTCACAAAATAGCACAAAATGAGGCCTTTTCAAGGCCTAAGGGTGGTCAAACCTCCCCAAAGCACAAAACACTCTTAACCAACAATAAAGAGGACTAAAAAACAGAACTTTTTTGTATTAAATGCTAAGCACAAAAACAGTTCTAAACTATGCAAAAATGGAGTGCAAAAATGGGGTAAAAAGGGGTAGTTTCTTACCCTTGAAGACCACCTTCACAAAGGTTGATGTTGTTGCTTCCTTAAGCTCAAATCCAACCAAAAACTTCAAGAACCAGCCCTTAGAACCTCAGTAACCGAAGGAAGGTGAAACACTAGGTGCTTGTGTGCAATAATATGGATTAAAGCACCTAGTATAGAAACAAGAGAGGAAAAGAGAGATAGGATAGATACACAAATTCTAACCTAGAACCAGAGCTTCTTCTCTGTCTTTTCTCTCTAAAAATGTCTAACTTCTCTAACCCTTGAGCCAAGAGAAGAGAGCCCTCTTATAGGCAACAAGCTTACAAGCTAAGCAAACCAAAGGCTCATCCCTCCATACACGTGTATGGAGGGGAAACAAATGCTATACAGCTGCTTCAAAATATCTCAAAAAGCAACTGAACAGTAGTCGGCAGGGCAAAATTGTCATTTTGACAAAATTGACTGCCGACCGGCACAAAAGAGTGCCGACCGGCACAATATAGTGCCGATGGCAACACCAACCACCAGTGGCCTCTAGCCACTGCCGGTGGTGTGTGGGGATGCCTCACAAGGCATTCCCTGCCCCTCCAAGGCAAAGAACAAGTGTTTGGTGCAAAACAAGACACAACACGGTCAAGTTCGGAGATCCTGAGGCAAGGCGCGTAGCCGAGCACTCCGGGAACTCCAAACGAACACGAACATGGATAATCACCGAGTGTTCAAGCGGTGACGTCCAAGTCTTGAGGACGGTCAAAAATAGGGTGTCTACAGCGATGGCTTTTTCGGATGGAAACCGAGAATGCATGGGCCTCCCTCGCTTCCCACCATTAGCTAATTAGATTAATTAGCAATAGTTGAAATACATGTTGTAACTATTTAAGTAGAGTAATTAGTTAATTACTTCATATTGTAATTAATTAGCTTAATTACTTTGTAATTAGTTAGTTAAGTGTTTAGCTAATTAATTTGATTTGTAATGTTTAATTAGCTTAGAATAGTCAGTTAATTCATTTCAAGTGTTGTAATTAGTTAGCTTAATTAGCGTAGCTAGTTGGTTAGCTTATTCATTCGGACCCTCCTTCGGGAGGGCGCAATGTTGTAATAAGTGTGCGTGTGTGTATGTCTTCCAACCCTATGTCTTTCTCCCTTTTATTTAATCGCTTCTGATGGTTAGATTAGGGACATGTTTCAAATTAGCATATCGCATGCTTGCATCCATTCATTTGTCTTGCATGCACCGAGACTCAGCGCATCATTCAAACTGCATTGCCATTTCAAATACTTCTTTGAATATGTGTTTAATCGCATGTTCTTCAAGTTATTTCATATGCCATATTAGTAGCCGAGCCTATTAATTGCATTATCGCATGTGTTGCATTAGGCATCTTGTATAGTTAGGATCATGCATCTTTCTAACTAGTTTTTGTTTTGGCTTGGAGTACACGATGAGTTTTATGCTTTAGCATACTTGCATAAGTGTGATTGCCATATTGCCATGATTAGCATTCTTGCTTTGAGGATATGTGCTTAAATGCTAAACTGCATGAATGCATGTGGATGAAGGCTTGTTGTTTGAATTGGAACGATTCAATGAATATGTGTTTTAAGCCCACTTTGTTGTGGCAAATCATGTTTTAAGCCCACTATGTTTGGTGGTAAATCTGCATCTTTAAGCCCACTTGAGGTGGCAAATTCAAAACCATTTTCGCAAACAAACATGAGTTGAATTGTTCCAAATTGAGCAAACTAGTCTATATTTGTTTGTGCGCATCACATAGTAAAGCTAGTTTAATAACTAGAACAAGACCACATAATGTTTATAAAAAATCATATGATGATTAGTAGAGGCTGATCTTTTGACCGGGCGAGCGGGGTGTGCTCATTTCATGACCTTCCCTCTTGTACCCAAGTTCCCGAGCCGAGGCAACTTTGGTGATGACGGACACGTGGCCTTTGGCACGAGTCAGGGTTTCCTAAATTTCCTAAAAAAAAAAAATATTTAGGTGGCGACTCTGTATCTGGCAAAGCAGTCCAATTTTGGCATTATTTGATTTAAAATCGATTTTCCAAAAGGTTTGACGGATTTGGACTCTTTGGACTTTATCAGTTTCACATTGCACTTGTGAGACTAGATTCAGAACCACGGGAGTCCAAACTGTGAGGCCTTTCTTTCAAACCTTCCGAAAGGCAGGGTATGGAAAAAGGTGAGTCCACAGTTTCTGGCAACTCTGTTGGTGATTTAGAAAACTTGAATTGAACTCATGATATGTTATTTTATCTACACTTATGTGTTTCTTTGCATTTGCATTTGCATCGGTGCACCTAAGTCACAGTGTTTGCCATCTGCTATCCCTGAACGGTTTGTCGGAGGCTCGCTTGGAAAGGCTTGCCAAAAGGATGACCAGTTGCGGGCTCAGCCACGATGGGAACACAACCCTTGGATCTGGACTACTACTGTACCATTTGATGCTTCTTTCACTTCTCGGTGTTAGATGTGAGAGGTATATTAGGTAGTTTTGCTGAGGTACCCTTTTTGACTAATCGACCTAGTTGCATATCGGAGACCATAGAGGCTATTCCAAACTAGGACAGGTTGCTCACCCGAATGCAGGAATTGTTTGAAACCGCTTGTTTTGTATAGTGAATCCCTAGCTCTTGACGAAATTAGGATAGGGTAACCCTACTCCATCATAGGGGTGTTTTGGTAATCACTTGCTTGATATGTGATTTTGGAGTGAAACTCTGCAGGCATATATGTATCAGTTGCAAGTCTGGGTATCAGTTTTGGGGCAGAAATTAGTGTAGTTCTCCAGCTTATGATTGCAACTGCGTGTTGTTTCTGTCTGAGCCGAGGTGCTATGCGATTTCAGATTTTTGTTTCTTTTTGCTTTATTTTCTTTTTTGCAAGGTAGTTTTTCACCATTGCTTCAGACGATTCTGTTACCCCCCAAGCTCTCTGGACCCGAGTTAGAAGGATTTGCAGATCTGGGGATCTAGTCAGGGGACAGCCAGTGTTTGTTTCACTCCCACCGGTTACTAGATGGAGGAGGATTCGGCACAATTTCCTAATTCAGCAGTCACCTTTTGCTTTGTCTGTGCCTAGTCAGGCTCAGTCATCTACTTCTACTCCAGACAGAGAGTATTCGCCAATTTCGATAGCTCAAAACCCTCCAATCAGCATGGAAGATATGCTTCGTCAGCTCCAGTAGACTATTGAGAACATGCAGCTAGATGCTACCCGACAGGCTGAGACCATAGCCCGCCAAGCAGACGTAATAGAAAGCCTCCAACAACAGTAACCACAACCTGCAGTAGCCTCAGCATCCCATGCACCCCCAGCAGGAATCCCGGCACCCAGGGTCACAATTAATGTCCAGGAAAATACGGGCATTCAGGCAGATCCCATCCCACCTCAGACCTCCAAGGCACCGACTTTTCCAACAGAGGCGCCGTTTGAATTCGAGGTTGACCCTATTGCATTGAAAGTGAGCATGCTAGAAAAGCTCTTTAAACGGGCATAGGGCATGAATTAGATCCCTGATATTGAGGATGGTTATACTGATTCGGCAGTGACATTGCCAGATAGATTTAAGATGCCGCATATAGACCGATTTGACGGTTCCGGGGATCTTATGGTCCATCTACGGCTATTCTCTAACATCCTATGACCCATGGGTCTCACCAGACTACAGAAGCTATTGCTCTTTGGTTGGACCCTGTCGGGTATAGCGGCCATTTGGTATGCCAAACTGGAAGGCTTTGTGAAGAGAACTGAGAGGAAATGGCCAAGGCCTTCATAGCGTAGTACTCCTACAATACTCAAATCAATGTCACTACTCGTGATCTCGAAGCGACCCACCAGGAGCCGAAGAAGGGCTTCTCAGATTTTGTGACCCGATGGAGGGCCAAGGCCTCTATGATGACTATCTGGCCATCTGAAAAGGACCAGATCAGAATGGTGGTCCGTAACTTGCAAGGAAGATTATTACAGAAGATGATAGTCTTGCATTTGTCTACTTTTGCTGAGCTCTACGAAATAGGGTTGCAAATTGAGGATGCAATGAAGCTGGGGCTGATAGACAGTGAGAAGGAGCAACCTAAGAGGGCTTTCACACACAGTTCCAATGTGACTACTAGCAGTAGTGCAGCTACAAGGCCATCAGACATGAATACTGTCACTGCCACCCTAAGACCGCCAACCCCTTTGCCGGCACATCCAATACAACTTCCCAAACCTCAAGCCATCAGGCCCGAGGCCAGAGGGTCTTCACCCCACTCTATATGTCCTTATCTGCAGCCTTGAGGGTCCTGATCAGAAAAGAGCATCTGAAGCCATTAGAACAACGCCCATTGCCTAATCCTCTCCCTGCTAAACATAACCCGGCCAAGTATTGTGCTTTCCACCAACAGCATGGTCATGATACTGATCAGTGCTTTAGATTACGTCATGAGATTCAAGATCTCATTGACAATAAGGTGATAGCACCTCCCGAAAAGCCCAACGTCACTACAAATCCTCTCCCACTACATAACCAACCCCCTCCCACCTCGGCAAATAAACCTTATCCATACATTGGCCGTTCCTTACGACCCCAATATATACATCACCCCTGTCCACCTACCTAAGTCGGCGTTGTTCATCCCTAAGAGCATAGATTTGTGCATGATGAACACGTCCACATCCCAACCTAAACCTCTGGCGGTGACCGTGGTAGATGGAGGTAGGGCAGGGTAGCCTTGGTGGAGAATGGGAATGTTAATTCAGTACCTGAGGGCTCTGTGGATTTATCTGAGGAGGAATACAACCCATGCCGTTATATTGTGCAGACCAATCAGGCCAGACCAGATGTGGAGTTGCCAATAGGAATGGAGGTCAGTGTGGTCTGTGAAGATGGCCCAAGCCAGGGATTAGATGAACTAGCTGACCTGGAGGAAGAAATCAACAATCTGCAGTTCTTCGATGAGCAAGATTTGGGAGATGTGCACATTAACTGGTTCGATTTAAATGGGTCGACAAACAACTCTGGGTGGCTCAGTGATGAACCCGATATGGATGAGGGACTTCAACCAAAGCTGGAAGAGCCAAAAGCAGGAACTGCTACGAGGGCTGGAAGGGCCGAGGACAAGCGGAAATTGCCAGAGAGCACCAGTATTAAGAATTTAGCTAAGGAATTAGACATTGTTAGTACTGCCGATACGAAACAAGAAGCCGCATTGAAGGGGTTTGAACAAGAAAGAGATGAGAATAGTCAGAAAGCTGGAAAAGCCAAACACCCTGTGGGGGATGACTGTGATGTAAG
This sequence comes from Camellia japonica, assembly GCA_030407325.1. NCBI lineage: Eukaryota > Viridiplantae > Streptophyta > Magnoliopsida > Ericales > Theaceae > Camellia > Camellia japonica. The sequence goes on along the minus strand of JAPPVO010000019.1, from coordinate 76,846,027 downwards.
AGTAATTACAATGGAACCGAAAAATTGCCTGTCGGTTGCCGGAGGAGTATGGTGGGAAGATGATGATTAGCATCTTGCCCACACTAACGAGGATTGGGATCAAGACCTGCCAGATGACACTTGGTACTCTAAGGAGGTGGATCATATGACTAGAAGCAGGCGGTACTTCAATCCCCCACACTTAGACCAACCCGAAGCATCTAGAAGGGACAAGGAGGCTGAAAAATAGAGGGAAAAACTGTTAGAGGAAGAGGTTGTGCTAAAACAGTTGAAGAAGATTCAACCAGACATATCTATCTGGGGGTTGCTTATGGCTTCGCGAGTACACATGAAAGTTGTATTGTCGGCAATGGATAAAGCTAAATTGTCTACCGACACAACTCCAGAGCAACTAGTGGGACTCGTCTTCCCAGGAGGCGCCGCGCCAACTTTAACCTTTTCCGACAAGGAACTGTCGCTGGAAGGCTCTGCACATAACAAATCGTTATACATCTCAGTTGAGTGTAGAGAGAAGTGGGTGCCGATTGTATTGGTTGACACTGGGTCTACAATCAATGTTTGTTCGTCTCGCACAGCCTATGCTATTGGCTTGAAGCCAGCAGATTTTGTACCAACGGCCTAGGTGATCCAGGAATACGGCCACACAAGCAGAGAAGTGATGGGAACAATAGAAGTCAAAGTACAAGTTGGCCCGGCAACAGGATATTGAGTTTCACACCCTGGATGTTCTGGCTACTTTTAACTTGTTACTTAGACGACCTTGGTTGCACCAAGTAAAAACTGTTTCTTCCACCTTGCATCAAATGCTGAAGTACCCTTTTGGAAATGGGGTAGCCATTGTGTTTGGGAATTCATCTATACATCCTCCGCCAGAGGTCACTACACCTGTACTGGAGATTGTGCATGGCGAAGATGATGTTTTCATTTGGGATTTACCTTGGCTGAGGCCGGGTAGTGTAGAATATTTTGGCTATCGATGAGGGCTTCTATGTTAGTGCCCAATCTGTGTACTTCATGAACAAGTTGCAGCACATGCCCGGAATGAGATTAGGCAAAAGTGACCGGAAAGGCATCGCTGCATTAGCCGACGTGCCACATAACCCTCATGTCTTTGGTCTTGTCTATACACCTACCAAAGAGAACTGGGTGAGGAAAGGGAAAGAAATGGCCGGAAGAGCCAGAGCAAAGCAAAGTGGGAAGCACTATGAGCTTGTGCATAGGCCAATTCAGGGAACTCTGAACGGCCGCTTTGTCCGGGAGGGGGAAGACTTCCCATTTTGCAGCCTTTTCGAACCTTAGTTCAACTCTGAGAAGCAACGGGTTCCCGGCTTTGAGATTTTCTTCGACTTACAGCTGCAAGAGGGTGAAGCCACAGAGGAACAGACTAAATTAGTTGCTGATGCTGAATAGAGCATAGAAAGTGAGTCCAATAGTAACGAACTTGAGATAGGAGCAGCACTGGCATATCTTCTTTCGGATCCTCAGATCAACCCGGAGAGCTTGGGGGATGACCTAACCGTTTCATTGATCGGAGACCAATTATGTGTGGACCCTTCCGGTGGTATCTTGGATGCATCTGACGCACTGTCCCTCATTTGGTAGTTCGAGGAAGGCTACCTGTCCACCAGCTTTGGGTCAGGTAGTGAACTAGAGTCTGATTCCACAGAGTCTGTGGAGTTGGAATTAGATTCCGTTCGTCTGAGTCTGGGTCCGGTATTCCTGGGGTAGATAACCCAGATGCTGAAGTCTTGTCCAGGTCGTCTTTTTCCTTTTCTTTTGAGTCGGTTGTAACTGAGGAACTGGATTAACTGGACTTTGTGAATGAGAATGCCCCTGCAGGTTTTGAGTACTTCTTTGTGCCACTTGTATATTGCATTGATCATGACTTTGAAAATTTTGATAAAAACGACAAGAAAGGAATTCCTTTGGTTTTGAAACATTTGATTGATAGAAGGGATGAGAGGTTTGTAAAACCCCTTGTTGATGAAATCATTCCAATTAATGTGGGTATTGAGAAGGATCCGCGTCTGGTCCAGATCTGGTCCATGTTGTCTTCGGAGGAACGCGAGTGCTTAGTCGCTTTATTAAAAGATTTAAAAGATGTTTTCACGTGGTCCTACGAAGACATGCCTGGAATCGATCCTGAGATTGTACAGCATCAGATCTCTCTTGACCCCGAGGCCCGACCCATCAAGCAGAAGCTTCAGAGAATACGCTCAGATTGGGCTTTGAAGATTAAGGAAGAGGTCACCAAGCAGATAGATGTAGGTTTTTTGCTAGTCTCTGAGTATCCGACTTGGTTGGCCAACATTGTTCCGGTGCCGAAGAAAGATGGTAGAATTCAGGTATGTGTGGATTTTAGAGATCTGAACAAAGCTAGTCTGAAGGACGACTTTCCTCTTCTACACATCGCTGAATTGGTGGACTTCACCACAGGCCATGCGTTGTTGTCCTTCATGGATGGATTTTCTGGGTATAACCAGATTCTGATGGCACCCGACGATAGAGAGAAGACTGCCTTCACTACGCCATGGGGAACCTACTGCTACAGGGTGATGCCGTTTGGGTTGAAGAATGCAGGGGCTACCTATCAACGGGCTGCAACCACAATTCTACATGATATGATCCACAAAGAGGTCGAGGTGTACGTGGACGACATGATTGTCAAGTCCAAGGAAAGAGAGGGCCACTACACCACCTTGAAGAAATTCTTCCAACGGATCAGAGAATATCGGTTAAGGCTGAATCCACAGAAGTGTATTTTTGGCGTAACGGCAGGGAAAATGCTGAGTTTCTTGATCACACATAGGGGCATCGAGGTAGATCCTTCCAAAATCAAGGCCATCCTAGAAATGCCACCACCGAGGACTGAAAAGGAAGTGCGAGGCTTTCTGGGTAAAGTGCAATTCATAAGACGATTTATTTCAAAATTAACCTTGACTTGTGAACCACTATTTGGTTCTCGGGGTCACAATCAATGTCCAGGAAAATGCGGGCATTTAGGCGGATCCTATCCCACCTCAGAACTCTAAGGCACCGGTTTACCCAATGGAGGCACCGTTTGAATTCAAGGTCAACCTTACTGCACTGAAAGTGAGCAAGTTGGAAAAGCTCTTTAAACGGGCACAAGGCATGAATTCGATCCCTTATATTGAGGATGGCTATACTGATTCGGCAGGGACTTTGTCGGACAGATTCAAGATGCCGCATATAGACCAGTTTGATGGCTCCGGGGATCCTATGGTCCATCTACGGCTATTCTCTGACATCCTACGACCCATGGGTCTCACTAGACTACAGAAACTGTCGCTCTTTGGCTGGACCCTGTCAGGTATAGCGGCCATTTGGTATGCCAAACTCGAACACTCTGTGAAGAGAAATTGGGAAGAAATGGCCGAGGCCTTCATAGCACAGTACTCCTACAATACTCAGATCGAGGTCACAAGTCATGATCTCGAAGTAACTCGCCAGGAGGCGAAGGAGGGCTTCTCAGATTTTGTCACCCGGTGGAGGGCCAATGCCTCTATCATGACGATCCGGCCGGCTGAAAAGGACCAGATCAGAATGGTGGTCCGTAATCTGCAACCAAGACTATTACAGAAAATGATAGTCTTGCCTTTGTTTACTTTTGCTCACCTCTATGAAATAGGGGTGCAAATTGAGGATGCAATGAAGCAGGGCCTGATAGACCACAAGAAAGAGCAACCCAAGAGGGCTTTCACACGTAGTTCTAATGCGATTACGAGTGGTAGCGCAGGTACAAGGTCTTCTGATGTGGATATGGTCACCACCATGCCTAAGACTGCTAACCCCTTTGCTGGTACATCCAATACAACCTCACAAACCTTGAGCCATCAACCCTGAGGCCAAAGGGTCTTCATCCCACTATACATGTCCTTATCTAAAGCCTTAGGGGTCTTGATCAAGAAGGAGCACCTTAAGCCACTAGAGCCTCGCCCCCTACCCGATCCTCTTCCCCCGAAACACAACCCGACCAAATACTGCGCTTTTCACCAACAACATGGTCACGACACTGATCTATGCTTTAGATTACGTCATGAGATTCAAGATCTTATTGATAATAAGGTGATAGCGCCTCCTCAAAAGCCTAACATCACTACAAATCCCCTCCTACCACATAACCAGGTCCCTCCACCCCGACAAATAAACCTCATCTATACATTGGCCGTTCTTTATGACCCCAGTGTATACATCACCCCCTCCCACCTACCTAAGCAGGCATTGTTCATCCCTGAGAGCACAGACTTGTGCACAATAAACGCGTCCATATTCCAACCCGAACCTATGGTGGTGACTGTGGTAGATGAAGGCAGGCTAACCTTGGTGGAGAATGAGAATACTAGTCCAGTGCCTGAGGGTTCCGTGGAATTTTCTGAGAAGGAATACAACTTATGCTGTTATATTGTGCCAACCAATCAGGCCAAACTAGAGCTGGAGTTGCGAATAGGAGTGGAGGTCAGTGTAGTCTGAGAGGATGGCTCGAGCCAAGGTCTGGATGATCTAGTAAAGTTGGAAGAAGATTTGGACAATCTACAGTTCTATGATAAACAAGATCCGGGGAATGTATAGATTAAGTGATTCGATCTGAACGGGTCGACAGACAATTTTAGGCGGCTTAGTGATGAACCTGATGTGGATGAGGAACTTCAACCAAAACTGGAACAGCCAAAAGCAGGATCTGCTACGAGGCCGGAACGGCGAGGACAAGGGAAAATTGCCGGAGAGCACCAGTATTAAGAGTTTAGCTCAGGAATCGAGCATTGTTAGTACCACTGATACAGAGCAAGAAGCCGCCCTAAAGCGGTTTGAACAAGAAAGGGATGAGAAGGATTAGAAGGTTGGAAAAGCCCAAGGCCTTGTGTGGAATGATTGTGATATGGACGTGGGAGTACTTATAACGGAACTGGACAATTGTTTGTCGGTTGCCGGAGGAATATGGTGGGAAGATGATGATCTGCATCTTGCCCACACTGATGAAGATTGGGGTCAGGAACTGCCAGACGACACTTGGTACTCTGAGGAGGTGGATCATATGACTAGAAGTGGGTGGTATTTCAAGCCCCCATATTTGGACCAACCTGAAGTATCCGGAAAGGACAAAGAGGCTGAAAACAGAGGAAAAAACTGTTAGAGGAAGAGGCTGTGCTGAAGCAGTTGAAGAAGATTCAAGCAGACATATCCATTTGGGGGTTGCTTATTGCTTCGCAGGTACATAGGCAAGCGGTATTGTTGGCAATGGATAAGGCCAAACTGTCTATTGACACAACTCCAGAGCAATTAGTGGGACTTGTCTTCCCAAGAGGCGCTGCGCCAGCTTTAACCTTCTCAGATAAGGAATTGCCGTCCGAAGGTTTCGCACATAACAAACCGCTATACATCTCAGTTGAGTGTAGAGAGAAGTGGGTGCCGGTTGTATTGGTTGACACTGGGTCTGCAATCAATGTTTGTTCATCTCGCACAGCCTATGCTATTGGCTTGAAGCCAACGACCTTTGTACCTACGGCCTAGGTGATCCGGGCTTACGACAACACAAGCAAAGAGGCGATGGTAACAGTTCAGATCAGAACACAGGTCGGGCCGGCCCAACAGGATATTGAGTTTCATGTCCTAGATGTTTCGGCTACCTTCAACTTGTTACTTGGGTGACACTGGCTGTACCAAGTAATAACTGTTTCTTTCACCTTGCATCAGATGTTGAAGTATCCTCTTGGAAAAGGGGTAGCCATTGTTTTCTGGAATTCTTCTATACATCCTCCGCCAGAGTGTAGACACCCCATTTTTGACCGCCCTTAAGACTTGGGCGCTACTGATGGTTTACTTGGTGATGAAAGGTATGCAGTGCAAAGGTTCGATTTCTTCGACAAGAGGAGAGTCAAATCCTACCCTCACACCCCATTTTGGACCAAAGCTATTTTGGATGGTTTTTAGACCTTAAAACCCTCTCTTTCAAAATATTTTTGAAATAAAGTTTCTACGATGTTCCGAGGCTCGCATTTTGTCAAATGTTGCGCTTTTCGGTAAATCGAGCAAGGGCAAAGTGGAAATGAAAGAAAGAGAGTTGAAATCTTTGAAAAATCTTTCAAAACACCTTGTTTAGGGGTTTGGAGTTGAAGAAAAGAGGAGAAGAGGGAAGAAACCTAGCTGAGGAAGAAGTTGGGTATGAATTGCTAAGAGAGAGTCGAGCGGTCCTTGCTAAATCAGGCTTATCTATCTATGCACTTAGATTTAAGCTATGAAGCCACCACTATTAGAAATAAGACTTCTGGGGCTTCATTTTACACTCAAGAATCTTCTAAAGCCGAGTCCGGATGGGGAAGATATGGTTGGTTGAAGTTGGGCATCAATCCTGGTAGGATCGAAACTGAGCGGCTTCACCAAAACAAGCATAACTTTTTTCATAGTTGGAATTTTGATTTAAGGCTGCCACCATTGGAAATCTTACTTCCGGGGCTTCAATTTGGACACAAGAATGACCTGAAAAGGAGTTCATATGAAGGAGTTATACCCATTTGAAGTTGGACCTGCAGAGCATAATTTCTTGTCGGCCACAAATGTGTACAGTCGGCCAAAAAAGTAGCAGATCGGCCATCACAAGTAGTAGACCGGCACTAAAGATGGCCGATCGGCCAAAAGTGACCCAAATTCATTTTTTTTTTGAAGATATTTCTCCTCCAGCTGTTTCCAGCTTATGCCACCTGTCCCAAATCAAATATTTTCGACCTTGAGTCTTGCTTTTGCTATATATGATGATATATCTCCCATTTGCAAGGAAGAACTTCTTGAACAAGTTTGGGAGCTTCTCACACTAAAAAGTCCTCTATCTCTAGAAATTTTAGACCTAAATCTCTGTCTCTCTTTCTAGTTTGCTCTCTCTTTTCCCCTTTGGTGCATAGAAGTGCATAGAAGTAGAGAAATACAACTAGTTTGCCTAGGCATCCTTCATCAAAGTTGATCACCATTGGGTTGAGGTGCCTTGGAACCTATTTTTGGGCTGATTGAAGGTTGTTTGGCTCAGAAAAGTGGTTGTTTTGCTTCTGTGCATCAAGAGGTATATCTCTCTCCCTCTTAGCTTGTTTTACATACTAGCTTTGCCATAGTTTTCAACTACTTTGGGGCTGTCTTTTGGGGTGGTGTTGAACTACAAAACCTCTATTTTTCCTCTGTTTTTCAGTCCTAGGAGCCTTGTTTTGTGCCTTGTTTGGCAAGGGGGTTGTCTCTCCCTTTGCTCTTTGGCTTGTAAAGCTTTTTGAGCCAACTTCCTAAGCTTTTGAAACCAACTTTTCGTGGCCTTTTAACCACTAAAATCCAAAGGATTTTCAGTGGTAAAAACCCTGTTTTGAGGTCCCAAATGGGAGGGGATAGCCTCCCCTCCTTGTCTCTCTATGCCATGCCTTGTTAGCTCTATAAAGTAGCATCTTTTTGTGGCTTATGTTAGCTCTTTTCAAGCATGTTTTTGTGACTTTTTGGGCCTGCTCTAACTCTGTTTTAAGCTGGTTTGGTTGTTGCTTGCATGCTCCTTGCACTTGTAGTGCAAATCTTCTCATTAGCCTAACATGCTTTGTGCTTTAAGCCATGGTTTTAGCATGATTTTGGCTCAACTCAAAGAATATTTTACTCATATTTCAGCATGATTAAGCTCTGTTTGAAGTTTCTTTGGTCATGCATGACTTGTTTTGTATAGCCATAGTGCATTCTAGCTTGTTAGCTTTGAGTTTCCAAGCCACTAGCATGCATTGTTTGGGCTATTTGCATGATTTGGCATCACTTGGTATATGATTTTAGTGCATATGGTGTGGCCATAATCTCTCATGCTTCACGATTTCAATGCTTTTGATGAGTCATGCTTTATGCCTTAAGTATGAGTCTATATGCATGCCTTTTTGCCTAAGCTTATGGGCTGCCATATCAGTGCATTTTTGGTGTTATTTTGACATTCTATAACTCTGATTTTTGTTAGTAAAGTCATCTCATGCTTGGCTTTGGTAGGTGTAGTGTAAACATGCTCATTGGCCTAGCTTACTTGATGTTTTGGCCCTTCATGCTAGCTTGTCTTGGCTATACTCCATACATGTTTTAACATTATTTTGACATGCTTTAGGACTTTTTTGGTTGTTCTTGGCCTTTTGAGGCTCGTTTTGTATAGCTATAGTGTATTTGGCTTTGCTAGCCTTGCACTTTGGGCCCTCTAGCATGTCATATTTGAGCTATTTGCATGATATGGCATCATTTGGTAGGCAATTTCAGACCATAAACTTCTGCCATGCTCTCATGTTTATCACTCTTTAATTGTGTTTAAGAGTTGTGCCATTATGCCTTGTTTGTGAGCTAATTCGGGAGCCTATCTTTCTTTCCATCTTTGTTGCGAGTCTAGCATGTTTTTGCCACCATTTTGACCATCCTTAGGTCTATTTTGAGTGCTTTAGGTCATTTGAGCATTGCTTAGTATGGTTGTAGTGTAAAGCCCTTGACTAGCTTTGTATTTCAAGTCGCTTGGGATGCTTTATTTGAGCCTTTTGCGTGGCATGGCACCATTTGGAATGATATTTTAGAACATATAGTGTTGTCACACTTCCATGTTTTTCACTCTTTAAGTGCTCTTGAGAGTTGCACCTTTATGCCTAGTTCATGGGCCAATGCATGAGCATGCATTTTATTGCTTTCAATGCTAGCATTTTAGAGCATTTTGGCTATTATTTTGGCATGCATGAGGACTGTTTAGGGTTGGTTTAGTTCATTGAGCATTGCATGGTATAGCCTTAGTGATGTGTACTTCATTAGCTTTAATGCTTAAGGACCCTAGCATGCCATGCTTGTGTTGCTTGCATGATATGTCATTATTTCATACCTTATTTCAGTGCTTATAGTGTTGCTACACTCTCACATTTGTCACTCCTTGAGCACTTTTGAGAGTTATGCTTTTATGCTTAGTTGGTGGGCTAGAGCATGCGCATGCATTGTCTTGCATTTCATGCCATCATTTCAACATTTTGGCCACTGTTTTGGGCATGGCTGAGGTCTGTCTATATCCAATTTAAGTCCATCTTGCATGCTTGTTTGCATTACATGTTGTTTGCATACTTGTTGTTTACATGGTTGTTGACATGCTCGTGTTGCATTGGCTTTGTTTGCATGCTTAGGTTGCATTGCATCAAGTTGACATGCCTTTGGCTTCGATAAGCTAATCATGCTGTATCACATTGTTCACGTGCCATTAGTGTCACTAAGTCAATCTAGTTGCATTGCATGACATTGTTGATGTTTGTTGCATGCCATTTTGCTTACTTGCATACATTACATTGTATTGGCATACATGCATTGCATTGTGTTTGGTTTGGGTGTTAAGCCAAACACGAGAAACGAGGGATGTTTCATACTTGAAGTGATGAAACGTGCCTCAATTCTCAGTCGCCGACCCTCTTGATCATGCATGATAGAGGTTAAGGCATTTTTGTGTTTTTTATGCATTCATTTTACATTGAAGTGCACACTTGGCCTCTTTGGCCATCATGCATCGAGATGCGTGATTGATGGCCGAGGGTCGAGTACTACACACCTTTGAGCCTTAGACATGATAAGGGGTGTAGTTGCATACATCTTTTCTTGCCAATGCAGTAAAACAGCATTCTGCAGGAAGAAATGACCGGTCGACTACTTTCAGTGCCGATCGGCTAACCATTGTTGGCCGATAGCATCATAATTGGTCAATGGAACCTTTCCATTGGCAGATGACCTCACAGAATGCCCAGAAGGTGGTTTAGAAGTGCCATAGAAGTTGGCACAATTTTCAGAGGTACAGAGCAGTGCAAACAGAGGCAACATGTGGCATGGCGATGGATTTCCGAGCGAAGCCGTCCGAGCGCACATGCATCCCTCGCCACGAGGCCATTTCAGTGTTTTAATAACTTAGACTAGTTATTTATTTCGATTTGGTTGTGTAATTAATTAATTAGCTTGTTAGTTGATTAGTTAGTTGATTTGTATTATTCTTTCGGACCCTCCGTCGAGAGGGCGAATTTGTAATAAGTGTGCGTGTGTGTGTGAATGTCTTCCAACCCCACGTCTTTCTCCCTTTTACTTACCTGCTTTTGCTGGTTAGATTAGGGCATGTTTCAATTAGCATACTTATGCTTCGCATGTCTGCATCCATTCATTTGTATTGCATGCACCGGGCTCGGCGTATCATACAAACTGCATTGTATTTCAATAGCAAGTTGAATACATGTATCGATTGTTGCATTTCACATGCCATCTTAGAATAGCCGAGCCTATTTCTAGTTGCATTTTGCATGCGTTGCATTAGCCATCTTAACATAAACTAGGATCATGCATTGATTACTAACTAGTTGTTGTTTTGGCTCAGAGTACTAGGTAAGCTTTTATGCTTTAGCATCCTTGCATGTGTGTGAGTGTTGCCATGATAGCATGCTTGCCATGAAGCTAACTGCTTAAGTGTATAACTGCCTGAATGCCTGTGGGTGAAGGTTAGATTGCTTGAATTGGAACAATTCATTGAAATGCGAGTTTTAAGCCCACTTTGCGGAGTGGCAAAATCATATTTTTCTAAGCCCACTTGAGGGTGGCAAATCCACGTCTTAGCCTACTTGCGAGTAGCACCTTCAAACCATTTTCAAACAAACGGATATGCGATGCTTTGTTCCAAATTAGGCGATCTAGTCTATACTTGTGTGTTGTGCGCATCACATAGTAATTCTAGCTAATAATCAGAATAAGAACACATGTGTTTTCAAAAACAAAATATCATGCTTAGTACAGGCCGATCTTTGATCGGGCGAGCGGGGGTGCTCATAGATGACCTTCCCCAATCGTACCTAAGTTCTCGAGCCGATGCAACTTTGGTGATGACGGACACATGGCCTTAGGCACGAGTCAGGGTTTCCTAAATCTCCCAAAATAAAATATTTAGGTGGCGACTCTGTATCTGGCAAAGCAGTCCATGTTTGGCACTTCTTTACAAAAATCAGTTTTCCAAAACGATTTGTCGGATTTGGACTCTTTGGTGATTTATCAATCTCACATTGCACATTGTGAGATCAGATTAAGAACTGTGACATTGAGTCTGAGCTGTAGCATGAGGCCCTCGGGGCGCATCTACACAGAGGTCACTACACCAGTACTGGAGATTGTACATGGCGACAAGGTTGTTTTCTTGTCGGGTTTTACCTTAGTTGAGGCCCGAGTGGTGAAAAACATCTTAGCTATTGATGAGGGGTTGTACGTTAGTGCTCAATTAGTCTACCTCATGAATAAGCTACAACATATACTTGGGATGGGATTAGGAAAGAGCGGCTGGAAGGGCATTACTGCATTGGCTGAAGTGCCACGTAACCCTCATACCTTTGGCTTGGGCTATACGCCCACCAAAGAGGACTGGGTGAGGAAAGGGAAGGAAATGGTAGGAAGAGCCAAAGCAAAGCAAAGTGGGAAGCACTATGAGCCTGTGCATAGGCCAATTTAGGGAACTCTGAACGGCTGCTTTATTTGGGAGGGGGAAGACTTCTCATTTTGCGGCTTTCCTGAGCCATGGTTAAACTCTGAGAAGCGGCGTCTACCCAGCTTTGAGATTTTCTTCGATTTACAACTGCAAGAGGATGAAGCCACAGAGGAACAGACTGAATTAACTGCTGAGGCAGAACAGATTACAAAGGGTGAATCTAACAGCAGTGAACTTGATATAGGAGCAGCACTGGCTTGTCTCCTTTCGGATTCTTAGATCAACTCGGAGAGCTTGGGGGATGACTTCACCGTTTCCATGATCGGAGACCAATCTGGTGTAGACCCTTCCGGTGGCATTCTAGATACATCTAACGCACCCTCTCTCATTTGGCAGCTAGAGGAGGGCATTCTGTCTAGCAGTTTTGAATTAGGTAGTGAGCCAGAATCTGATTCCACAAAGTCTGTGGAGTCGGAATCAGATTCCAGTTCTTCTGAGTCAGAGTCTGGTATTCCTAGGGTTGATAACCCGGATGCCGTAGTTTTGTCCAGGTCATCTTTTTCCTTTTCTTTGGAGTTGGTTGTAACCGAGGAATTGGATGAGCTGGAACCTTTGAATGAGAATTATACCACTGCTATTTCTGAGTACTTCTCTATGCCACTTGTATATTGCATTGATCATGACTTTCAAAATTTTGATAAAAATGACGAGGAAGGAATTTCTCTGGTCTTGAAACATTTGATTAATCGAGAGGAGGAGAGGTTTGTAAAACCCATTGTTGATGAAATCACTCCAATTAACGTGGGTACTGAGAAGGATCCGCATTTGGTCCAGATCGGGTCCACGTTGTCTTCGGAGGAATACAAGTGCTTAGTCACTTTATTAAAAGATTTCAAAGATGTTTTCACGTGGTCCTGCGAAGACATGCCTGGAATCGATCCTAAGATTGTACAGTATCGGATTCTCTCTTGACCCTGAGGCCCGACTCGTCAAGCAGAAGCTTCAGAGAATACGCCCGGATTGGGCTTTGAAAATCAAGGAGGAGGTCACCAAGTAGATAGATGCAGGGTTTTTGCTAGTGTCTGAGTATCTGACTTGGTTGGCCAACATTGTTCCGGTGCTGAAGAAAGATGGCAGAATTCGGGTGTGTGTGGATTTCAGAGATTTGAACTGTCACGACCCAAACCCGTCCCTATAGGTTTACCATCGTAACCGGCCAGTAATCCTTGGATTGCAAAAGGCCTCTTGGCATAATAACATATAGCAGGGGCTGTGGAAGCAATTAATCAAGACATACATAGTCCATAGAGCTATGCAGACATACATGGAACCGATAACTTAAAACCTTTTTTTTTTTTTAACAGTGATACAAACTTTACACATCACTTCTAGATACACATTACCAGACGTCTTGTCCAAGCACAACATGGTATAAACATAGCTTAACATGATTACAAAAACAGCCATGAAACTTGACTTCAATCGGAACCTCCTCGGGAGGCACAAAGGTTGGCTGACCAAAACTGAGACTTAGGTCATCAACTCTGGGCCTGGTCACGTGTCTTCTCACCTACATACATAGTATAAATAGTGAGCTAAAGCCCAATGAATAATAACATAGTAAAGACTTTAATGAATGATGTCCATAACATATCTTAAATCTCATAGCAGAGAGAATCATAATCAGATAACGGAATAGAATCATAATCTTGTCCATATTCAAATTCATGTGTGGCACATCCATTAGCACAAACATGTTTCTTGGGTCAAGCTTATTAAGTCCTATAGAGGAACCTCCGGTACCGGGTAACATATCTCATACATCGGCCACGGTATTATTTCCCCCGGGCGAGGGCCTGTGCCACGGTATTGTTTCCCCCGGGCGAGGGCCTGGGCCACGGTTGTGATATCCCTATTTCGTAATATGTTAATTGGTCCTTAATATGAGTATGACTATGTGTTTAATATGATTTTGTGTGCCATTATGTGAAAATATGTGGTTTTGAATTTCTATCTGTTCACCGTAGGAATATCTTTATGATTTTCTGCTTTGGAAATTAAATTGAAGGCCTTGTCGGCCACAGAACCCGAAATTGATTGCGCCATTGTGATAGGCATAATTTTTAGAGCTCACGGTGAAATTTAATTGGAAATTGATTCGGATCAAAATAATTAGATTCAGAACGACTAATTAAGTGCTCAATTATTTGATATTAAAATAATGTGACTTAGTGGGGCTTTATAAGGGCCTTATTATATTCATTCTTCTCTTTAAAATCATTTGGCTGATATCAACTCTAAGAGAGGGTCGGCTAGAGAGGGAAAGAGGAAGGATTGCATGTTTTGGCTCAAGGTTTGTGAGATTGGGAAGTTAAACTCAAGATTCAACTAGAAATTGGAAGATTAAGGCTCCTAGGTGAGTAATCAACCCTTGACTCATGGATTTTTGTTTGTAATCTGTAAATTCAAGTTTGATTAATGGTCAAGAACATGAGTTAGATTGATTATGATGAAATTGAGTTGGTTTTGTTGAAATTGAAGTCTTAAAACACATGCATGTAAGAATTTGCCATAAATTTCCATATTTGAGCACAATGTGTATGATCCATGTTGAGTTTTGATTAATGACCATGTATTTGATCATCTCTTCACCAATTAAGTTGAGGATATTGTGTATATGTCACATGCAAGTGCAAATCATGGGAGTTTGAGTCTTGCATGTTTGAATCTAGTGTGTTGGTGATGAGTTTGAGTTAATTTGAGTCATGCATGTGATTAAATTATGAAATTGAGCTTCATTGTATTGTAATTTGGTGTCTATACCATGTTAGAATATGTATATGTGAAGTTTGAGCCAAAATCATGCATTTGGAACCTTTGAACATCAAATTGAAGCTCAAGAACATGTTATGGATTTTCCAGAATTTTGATGTTTGCTCGAGCGGGGGAAACACCGCTTGAGTGTGAAATTCGTGTTCTCAGTATTTTCTGCAGACATGGTGTCCACTCGAGCGGGGAAGTTCACGCTCGAGCGGGGAGCCATGTAGAGAGGCCTTCTGCTCGAGCGCCAGAGTTCGCGATTGAGCGTAAATTTGACATATCTAGTACTTTTGCAAGCCTCAAGGGTCCGCTCGAGTGGGGAAGTCCACGCTCGAGCGGGGACCCTGTTTTCTGAAATTTTGAAAAGATATTCTGTATTTCATTTTCTGTTCTCTTTCACTTCCAAGTACTCTTACGCATGCATTGAGCATTGTAATTGAGTTAAAGAGATAAGAATGAAGCCTACAGAGGAAAATGTGAATTTAGAACGGATCGAATTGTTTGTGACCCTTTTGTGTTCGTGGAATGTGTAGGGTCGAGCTCCAGGGCAAACCAACCAACCGATCACTGTGAGTAATATCTTAACAGAGATATCTGAAATATGTTATTGTCCAATTGCTTATTTCTATGTAAGTTTTATAAGTTCATTGATTCGATTGGTGGACAATGTTTGCTATACCAAATGAGTGGGCCAGAGGCCAGTCTGATCTGAATAATGGAATGAATGGGCCAGAGGCTGTTTTGACATGAATGAATGGGCCGGAGGCCGTTTTGACATGAATGAATGGGCCGGAGGCCGTTTTGACATGAATAAATGGGCCGGAGGCCGTTTTGACATGAACGAATGGGCCAGAGGCCGTTTTGACATGAATGAACGGGCCAAAGGCCATTTTGACATGAATGAATGAATGGGCCAAAGGCCGTTTTGACACGAATGAATGAATGGGCCAGAGGCCGTTTTGACATGAAAATATGAATTGGCCCAAGGCCGTTTGAAGCATGTTGTTCTACATACCGTTTGTATAACTCGTTTATTTATTATTCACTGGGCTTTCGCTCACACTCATTCATGTGTTTTTAGGTGAGCCAAGAGAAGTCCAAACCTAGCCCTAGTGAAGTCTGTAAGGAACAACAAAGGTTTTGAAGAGCCAGCCCTTGCGTCTCACGCACGAGACCCGTCTTCGCCTTTTTGTCATTCTGTTTTATTTTGTCATATGGGCGAAGTCTTTGAATATGTTGTATATAGTTTTTGTGGGAGCCGAATTTATGGGGAGACGAAATCTGATATACCCGGGGAGCCAGGAATTGAACGGCTCCATTCGGCTCAACTGAGATGCCGACTACGAATGTAAGGCCGAATATACCTGAAAAGGCATGACATGACAAAAGGAGGAATATCAAATAAAAAAAAGTAGACTCTGGCCCCGAGGCCCGAAAAATGGATATAAATACAAGAGCTTCAGATCTGTGAGAGGTAAGAAAAATCACTTCTGAAAACTTAGTAAACAAGCTTTCTTGAGGAAAACTGACTTGTCCGTCGGAGTGCTAATTCCGGCACCCCCGACCGGAGTATTCGTGTCTTTGCAGGTGACCAGCAGAGG
Source organism: Camellia japonica (assembly GCA_030407325.1). Classification (NCBI taxonomy): domain Eukaryota; kingdom Viridiplantae; phylum Streptophyta; class Magnoliopsida; order Ericales; family Theaceae; genus Camellia; species Camellia japonica. The sequence goes on along the minus strand of JAPPVO010000019.1, from coordinate 76,830,133 downwards.
ATCATCAGCGTCTCCCAGGATCGGAAGAGTATTTCCAACTCATTTCCCCACAGTTTTGTTGGCTGATTTAGACTTATATGATCCTTTATGTACAGAGCTTTGTGTAGTACATATTTTGATGTGAGTTATTAATGTGCATATGTATGGTTTGTTATGATGTGCCATGTAAGCACAGCTCTATGGACAAAGTTTTAAATTGCTTCCGTTTGGCCCCCCATTAACTCTGTTAAAATACGTTTGGTTTGGTTTGAGGCCGTAGGTAATCTCATGATTATTGGCCGGTTATGTCCTTAACCCACGGGGGCAGGTTTGGGTCATGACAGAGTGGTATCAGAGCACGAGTTAATAACTCACACACTTGTCCAAAAAGAGCAGTAAGCGTCTAGAAAAGATCTAGGATGCATTAATGTGATGAGTATGAATTTGGAAGCATCGAGAATATGCCTAACTGTTTTGATATGAACGATTATGTGCTATAAGGTTGTGAATTGCTTGCATTGTAATTGTTTGAAAATGTGTGCTTTCTAGTATATGCATACTTGTGTATCTTTTGTATAAAGTATAATGTAAGTTTAATCAGATGGTGAGAACAAGAGGTGATGAGATAGAGGAATCCTCTACTGCCAGAATAGACAGAATGGAAAGACTGATACAAGAAATGGCAGAGACTTTGAGACAACAACAGGAGTGGCAGCAACAGTGGTAGCAACCACACCCTCCACCTCCACCTCCGGCACCACCTGTGCCAGATAATCAGAATGATGATAGGATAATAGCTCTCACCAAAGAATTCAAGAAGATGAAACCACCACAGTTCCATGATGGATTAGATCCGTTGAAAGCCGAGGCATGGGTTCTCGGCATTGAGAAATTGTTTGAAGTGTTCCCTTGATCGGAGACACAGAAAGTGCTCCTAGCCACTTTTATACTAGAAGATGAGGCAAGAAGATGGTGGATGTTAATGCGAGAAAATCATAAAGATGTTGACTGGGTGAAATTTCTGGAGATTTTCTATGACAAGTACTTCCCGCAGTGTGTTCTGGATAGGAAAGTAGCAGAGTTCATGGAACTTAGGCAAGACAGTATGACTGTAGCCGAGTATGAGGCCAAATTCACTGAATTGGCCAGGTTTGCACCACATGTGATTGATACGGATTACAAAAAAAGCAAGGCATTTTGAAGGTGGGCTTCGCAGTGACATTTTAGAAAGAGTGAATGTCTTGAAGCTAGAAACCTACATTGGGGTACTAGACAGGGCCATAATATCAGAGGCTAACATAGCCAGACAGGCTAAGCCAACAACTGACTGGAAAGGCAACAAAAGACAAGGCTTCTTCTCAAAGAAGAAATTTTCGAAAAAGCAAAACACGGGCTCCTCAAATACTTCGAATTCTTCCCGAGACACAACTCCCATGTGCAATATTTGTAGCAAAAGGCACCGTGGGATTTGTTATCGTGTGTCAGGGGCCTGTTTCAAGTGTGGTAAACAAGGGCACATGGCCCGAGATTGTAATCAGAATAGTGGGAAGCTAGTTGCTAGCTCAACTGTATCGATCCCGAAACCAGGAAATACTTTGAGATCTACTACCACCGGGGATACCGTGAGACAAGGGAGAGTTTTTGCGCTTGTTCCGGGCGATACACGGAATGCCAACGCAGTTGTCTCAGGTACTATTTCTATATGTAATTAGGATGCTTTTGTGTTAATTGACTCCGGATCTACACACTCTTTTGTGACATGTGCATTTGCATCTAGACTGAGTAGACCTCTAGAATTACTGCCATATCTGCTATGTGTGTCTGCTCCATTTGGGGAATCTATATTGTGTGAATCCATATACCGGTTTTGTGACATGCGTATTGAGGATGCTATCCTATATGTAGATTTGTTGCCCTTGAACTTTAGGCATTTTGATGTAATTTTGGGCATGGATTGGTTGACCAAATATTGTGCCACCATTGATTGTGTGATAAAACGGGTTGTGTTTAAACCACCAGAACATAAGGAAATTGTGTTTGTGGGTAATGGGGTAGTGCCTCCACCTTATTTGATATCTGCAATGAAGCATGTAAACTGATCAGGAAAGGGTGCCAGGGTTATTTGTGCTATGTGTTGTCTGAACAATCTGTGAATGTTGAATTGAATGATATCCCTATTGTTAGAGAATTTCCAGATGTGTTTCCAAATGAATTACCAGGGGAATTGGTAGATAGGGAGATAGAGTTTACTATTGAAACTGTGCCAGGCACCCAGCCCATTTCTAAAACTCCCTACAGAATGGCTACTGTTGAAATGAAAGAACTGAAGGAACAGTTGCAAGACTGCTTGACAAGGGGTTTATTCGACCTAGCACTTCGCCTTGGGGTGCACCAGTATTATTTGTGAAAAGAAGGATGGACCCTACGCTTGTGTATCGATTATCAGGAATTGAACAAGGTAACAATAAAGAACAAATATCCCCTACCCCGTATTGATGACTTATTTGACCAGTTGCAGGGATCACAGGTGTTTCTAAGATTGATTTGAGATCCGGGTATCATCAGCTGAAAGTTAAGGCAGAGGATGTCGAGAAAACCGCATTCAGAACGAGGTATGGACACTTTGAGTTTCTTTTTATGCCATTTGGAGTGACTAATGCTCCGGCAGCATTTATGGACTTAATGAACCAAATTTTTAAAACCTTCCTTGACGAATTCGTTGTGGTTTTTATTGATGACATTTTGATATATTCTAAGAATAAACTTGAACATGGAAATCATTTGAGAACTGTCTTACAAATGCTTCGGGAAAGAAAATTATTTGCTAAACTAAAGAAATGTGAGTTTTGGTTGGATGAAGTTGTTTTCTTAGGGCATGTGATCAAAAAGGGAGGAATTTCAGTGGACCCGCAGAAAATAGAGGCAATTGTGAATTGGCCTACATCGACTAATGTGACAGAAGTCCGCAGCTTCATGGGCTTAACTGGTTATTACAGAAGATTTGTGAAATACTTTTCCAAGATAGCTGTACCTCTTACCCAGTTGACACGCAAGCGGCAATCATTTGAATGGGATGATGAAAGAGAATCTGCCTTTCATGAGCTGAAAACGAGATTGACCACTGCACTAGTTTTGACACTACTGTCAGTACGGAAAATTTTGTAATTTTCAGTGATGCGTCTTATAAAGGTTTGGGTTGGTGTGTTAATGCAGAATGGAAAGGTTATTGCGTATGCCTCCCAACAGTTGAGGCCACATGAGAAGAATTATCCAACACATGACCTAGAATTGGCCGCAGTTGTTTTTGCTTTGAAAATCTGGCGGCATTATTTGTATGGGGCAAAGTGTGAAGTCTACACAGATCACAAAAGTCTGAAATACTTCTTTACACAGAAGGAGTTGAATATGCGACAGAGGAGATGGCTCGAAATGATAAAAGACTATGATCTTGAGATTCAGTATCACCCCGGGAAAGCTAATACAATTGCTGATGCGTTGAGTAGAAAGTCAACGGGGAGTATGGCCTGTTTGCTTACTGAACAAAAAGAGATCTTGCAAGATTTTGAGAAGTCTGAAATTAAAGTGGTAATGTGTGAACATGGCGGATTGATAGCCGCTATTACAGCCGAGCCGGCAATCATGGAGGAAATTAAACAGAAACAAAAAGAGGATGAATTCCTCAAGAAGGTGATTGATGAATTTGAGACAAGTCCGAAAGCAGAGTTGGCATTGAAAATGAAGTTCGAGATTCGGAACAGAATGTGTGTCCCAGATATTCCGGAACAAAAAGAAGAGGGTTTTAGATGAAGCCACAATCCGTATTTGCTATGCATCCGGGTAATATAAAATGTATCGGGATTTGAACAACTATTGGTGGCCTAAAATGAAGAAAGAGATTGCAGAATAATGTGTCCAAGTGTCTCAATGTCAGCAATCAAAGCTGAATATCAGAAACCAAGGCGGTCTACTTCAACCTCTCCCTATTCCTGAATCGAAGTGGGAGCATGTGTGTGATACCCTGTTCTGTAATATGCTAAATTGGTCCTTAGTTTGTTTATGGTTGTGTTTAGCATGATTTTGTGTGCCATTATGTGATAGTATGTGATTTTGAATTCGTATCTGTTCACTGTAGGAATATCTGTTTGAATAACCTGCTTAGAAATTAATTGAGGGCCTTATCGGCCGCGGAACCCGGAATTGACTACGCCATTGTGATTGGCATAATTTTTAGAGCCTACGGTGAAGTTTAATTGAAAATTGATTCGGGTCGGATTAATCTGATTAAATCAATAAATTAAGTACCCCATTATTTTATATTAAAATATTTGTTAGTGGGGCTTGTGTATATTTGCATTGCACTCTCCTTTAGCTCTCTTAAAACTCAAAATCTGAGTTAGACAATTGAGAGTGGGAGAGAGGCCGGCTATAGAGAGAGAAAGGAAGAGACTTGAGCAATTTTTGGCTCTAGCTTGGGAATTTGAAGATTCAACTCAAGAATTGACTAGAGTTTGGAAGATTAAAGCTCCTAGGTGAGTAACCAACCCCTAACTCATGAATTTGAGTTGTGATTTCGTGAATTGAAGATTAATTTGTGATCAAGAACATGAAAGGAGTTGGTTTTGATGAATTTGAAGACTATATATGCATGCATGTATGTATTGTTTTGAATTTGCATATTTGAGCTTGAATTACATGACTCATGTTGAAATTTTGGTTGAAATCCATGTATTTGACCATCTTTTCATCATATGAGACGAGAATGAAGGTTATATGTCACATGCATGTACAATCCATGGAAGTAGAAGCTTGGGATGCATGAAATGGTTACATTGGTAATGAGTTGGTGGGAAATGAGCCATGCATGTAGATAAGCTATGAAATTGAGCTTCAATATGTTGTAATTCTATGTTTGTACCATGTTGGTACATGATTATGTAAAGTTTGGACCGAAATCATGCATTTAGAGCCTTTGAATGTCGAGCTTGAACTCAAGGGAGTGTTCTGGAAAACCCAGAATTTTCGACATCCGCTCGAGCGGGGGAAGTGCCGCTCGAGCGGGGAGCTATGTAGGCAGGAAAGTCCGCTCGAGCGGCCGAGTTCGCGCTCGAGCGGGAATTGAAGGCAACCAGTACTTTTGCAGACCTAAGGGTCCGCTCGAGCGGGGAAGTCCACGCTCGAGCGGGGACCCTATTTTCTGAAATCATGTTTTTGCATTTTGTGTCCTGTTTTCCGTTCTCTTTCACTTGCAAGCACTCTTGGGCATATGTTAAGCATTGTAAATGAGTTAATGAGATAATAATAATGCCTAAAGAGGAATATGTGAATTAAAGAACGGATTGAACTGCTAATGACCCTTTTGTGTTCATGAAATATGTAGGGTCAAGCTCCAGGGCAAATCCACAAGCCGATCACTGTGAGTAATATCAATATTTGAATGCTTGTGTTGTGAATGTCCAATTGTTTACTCCCTTTAAGCTTTATGAATTGCTAATTGGGATTGTGGACGTAAGTCTGATATGAATGCATAAATGGACCCAAGGTCGTTTGAATAAGCATAAATGGACCCAAGGTCGTTTTGATAAGCATAAATGGACCAAGGTCGTTTTGTTAAACATGAATGGACCCAAGGTCGTTTTGATGAACATGAATGGACCAAAGGTCGTTTTGATACGAATGTATGGGCCGAAGGCCGTTCTGATGAATGAGTGGGCCAAAGGCCGTTTTGAAATGAATGAGTGGGCCAAAGGCCGTTTTGAAATGAATGAGTGGGCCAAAGGCCGTTTTGAAATACATGATTGGGCCAAAGGCCGTTTTGACATAATCGAATGGGCCGAAGGCCGTTTCGTCATGAATGTAAATCTGAATGGGCCAAAGGCCAGTATGTACGGAACTATGGTTACTTGATTTAAATTACCCCTATATGTGTTAACTACAGATATGAATTGGGCCCAAGGCCGTTTGGAAAGTGTTGTTCTACGTCATGTTGCATAAATTCTGTAATTGATGTTATTCACTGGGCTATCGCTCACGCTCATTCATGTCTTTGTAGGTGAGCCAAGAGAAGTCCAGACCCAGCCTCAGTGAAGCCTGTGTAGAACAACCCAAGTTTTGGAGAGTCAGCCCTTGTGTCTCACGCATGAGACCCATCTTCGCCTTTTTGTTATCTATTTTATGTTGTCGAGATGGCGAAGACTTTGTGTAATTCTGTATATAGTTTTGATGGGTTGGCTTGGACTTATATGATCCTGTTTATACAGAACTCATGCTACTGTTTTACTGATGTGAGTTATTAATGTCTATGTATATAATCGTTTGATGTGCCATGTAAGCACAGCTCTATGGACAAAGTTTTGATTTGCTTCCGTTTGGCCCCCATTAACTCTGATTAAAATACGTTTGGATCAGTTTGAGGCCGTAGGTAATCTAATCTCATGATTACTGGCCGGTTACGTCCTTAACCCACGGGGCGGGTTAGGGTCGTGACAGAGTGGTATCAGAGCACGAGTTAATAACTCACACACTTGTCCAAAAAGAGCAATGAGCGTCTAGATAAGATCTAGGATGCATTCATGTGATGAATATGAAATTGGAAGCGTTGATTATGTGCTTAAATGTTTTGATATGAACAATTATGTGTTGTAAGTTGTGAATTACTTGCATTGCAAATTACCTGAATATGTATGCTCCTTGTTACATGCATACTTGTGTATATCCTGTATATAGCATAATGCAAGTTTAATCAGATGGTGAGAACCAGAGGAGATGAACTAGAAGAATCCTCAACTGCCAGAATGGACAGAATGGAAAGACTGATACAGGAAATGGCAGAAGCTTTGAGACAACAACAGAGGAGTGGCAACAACAGTGGCAGCAACCACACCCGCCACCTCCACCTCAGGCACCACCCGTGCCAAATAATCAGAATGATGACCGGATTATAGCTCTCACCTCAAAGGAATTCAAGAAAATGAAACCACCGCAGTTCCACGGGGGATTAGATCCGTTGAAAGCCGAAGCGTGGGTCCTCGGCATTGAGAAATATTTGAAGTGTTTCCCTGTTCAGAGACTCAGAAAGTGCTTCTAGCCACTTTTATGCTAGAAGACGAAGCAAGAAGATGGTGGATGTTGATGCGAGAAAATCATAAGGTGATTGGGTGAAATTTTTAGAGATATTTATGACAAGTACTTCCCGCAGTGTGTTCGGGATAGGAAGTGGCCGAGTTCATGGAACTCAAGCAAGATAGCATGACAGTGGCTGAGTATGAGGCCAAGTTCACTGAGTTGGCCAGGTTTGCACCACATGATTGACACCGATTATAAGAAGGCAAGACACTTTGAAGGTGGACTCCGCAGTGACATCCTAGAGAGGGTGAATGTTCTAAAATTGGAAGACTTACATTGGGGTGCTTGACAGGGCCATCATATCAGAGGCTAATATAGCTAGACAAGCTAAGCCAGCAACAGAATGGAAGGGTAACAAAGGCAAGGCTTCTTTTCGAAGAAGAAATTTCTGAAAAAGCAAAACACGGCTCCTCCACTACTTCAAATTCTTCCCGAGACACAGCTCCCATGTGCAATATCTGTAGCAAAAGGCACCGTGGGGTTTGTTACCGTGCATCAGGAGGCTGTTTCAAGTGTGGGAAACAAGGGCACATAGCCCGAGAGTGCAATCAGAACGGTGGGAAACTAGCAGCTAGTTCAACTGCATCGGTTCCAAAGCCGGGAAATACTGTGAAATCCGCTATCACCGGGGACACAGTGAGACAGGGGAGAGTTTTTGCGCTTGTTCCGGGTGATACACGCGGGCCCAGCCGTTGTCTCAGGTACTATTAATATGTAATCAGGATGCTTTTGTATTAATTGATTCTGGATCAACGCACTCATTTGTGACATATGCATTTGCATCTAGACTGAAAAGACCCCTAGAATTGTTGCCATATTTGTTATGTGTGTCTGCTCCATCGGGGGAATCTGTGTTATGTGACTATATATATCGGTTTTGTGACATGCATATTGAGGATGCTACCCTATATGTAGATTTGTTGCCCTTAAACTTTAGACACTTCGATGTAATTTTGGGCATGGATTGGTTGACCAAATATTGTGCCACCATAGATTGTGTGACAAAGAGGGTTGTGTTTAAACCACCAGAACAGAAAGAGATTGTGTTTGTGGGAAATGGGGTAGTGCCTCCACCATATTTGATATCTGCAATGAAAGCGTAAATTGATCAGGAAAGGGTGCCAGGGTTATTTGTGTTATGTATTGACTGAACAATCTGTGAATGTTGAATTGAATGATATTCCCATTGTTAGAGAATTCCCAGATGTGTTTCCAAATGAATTACTAGGGGAATTGGTAGACAGGGAGATAGAGTTTACTATTGAGACTGTGCCAGGCACCCAGCCTATTTCTAAAACTCCTTACAGAATGGCTACCGCCGAAATGAAAGAATTGAAAGAACAGTTGCAAGACCTGCTTAACAAAGGGTTTATCCGGCCTAGCACTTCGCCTTGGGGTGCACCGGTGTTATTTGAAAAAGAAGGATGGTACTTTGCGTCTATGCATCGATTATCGGGAATTGAACAAGGTAACGATAAAGAACAAATATCCCTTACCCCGTATTGATGATTTATTTGACAGTTGCAGGGATCACAGGTGTTTTCTAAGATTGATTTGAGATCCGGGTATCATCAACTGAAAGTTAAGGCAGAGGATGTTGAGAAAACCGCATTCAGAACGAGGTATGGTCATTTTGAGTTTCTTGTTATGCCATTTGGAGTGACTAATGCTCCGGCAGCAGCATTTATGGACTTAATGAATAGAATTTTTAAAACCTACCTTGATGAGTTTGTTGTAGTCTTCATTGATGATACATTTTGATATACTCTAAAGATAGACTTGAACATGAACATCATTTGAGGACTGTTTTACAAATACTTCGGGAAGGAAATTATTTGCTAAACTAAAGAAATGTGAGTTTTGGTTGGATGAGGTTGTTTTCTTAGGGCATGTGATCAACAAGGAAGGAATTTCAGTGGACCCACAGAAAATAGAGGCAATTGTGAATTGGCCTACACCAACTAAAGTGACAGAAGTCCGTAGCTTCATGGGCTTAGCAGGGTACTACAGGAGGTTTGTGAAGGACTTTTCGAAATTAGCTGTGCCACTTACCCAATTGACACGTAAAGGGCAACCATTTGAGTGGAACATGAAAGAGAATCAGCCTTTCATGAATTGAAGACGAGATTGACTACTGCACAATTTTGACATTACCTTCAGGTACGGAAAATTTTGTGATTTTCAGTGATGCATCTTATAAGGGTTTGGGTTGTGTGTTAATGCAGAACGGAAAGGTTATTGCCTACGCCTCTCGACAGTTGAGGCCACATGAGAAGAATTATCCAACACATGACCTAGAATTGGCCGCAGTTGTTTTTGCTTTGAAAATCTGGCGGCATTATTGTATGGGGCAAAGTGTGAAGTCTACACGGATCATAAGAGCCTGAAATACTTCTTCACGCAGAAAGAGTTGAATATGCGACAGAGAGATGGCTGGAACTGATAAAAGATTACGACCTAGAGATTCAGTATCATCCCGGAAAAGCTAATACAGTAGCTGATGCCTTGAGCAGAAATCAACAGGGAGTATGGCTTGTTTGCTTACTGAACAAAGAGAGATTTTGCAAGACTTTGAGAAGTCTGAAATTGAAGTGGTAGTATGTGAACAGGGCGGATTGATAGCCGCTATTACAGCCGAGCCGGCAATTGTTGACGAAATCAAGCAGAAACAGAAAGAAGGATGAGTTCCTCAGAAAGTAATTGATGAATTTGAGACAAGCCCAAAGCAGAAGTTAGCATTGAGAATGAAATGTTGAAATTCCGGAATCGAATATGTGTCCCTGATATCCCAGAACTAAAGAAGAGGGTTTTAGATGAAGCCCACAGATCCGTATTTGCTATGCATCCGGGTAACAATAAAATGTATCGGGATTTGAAACAAACCTATTGGTGGCCTAAAATGAAGAAAGAGATTGCGGAATATGTGTCCAAGTGCCTTCAGTGTCAGCAAGTTAAGCTGAACATCAGAAACCAGGCGGTCTACTTCAACCTCTCCCTATTCCTGAATGGAAGTGGGAACATGTGACTATGGATTTCGTTGTCGGCCTACCTCGGACTTCACGAGGTATGGATTCTGTTTGGGTTGTAGTTGATAGACTGACTAAATCCGCACATTTTCTGCCTGTAAAACTACATTTACTGCTTATAGATTGGCTACCATTTACGTTGATGAGATTGTCCGTTTACACGGAGTCCCAGTGTCTATTGTGTCGGATAGAGATCCGAAATTTGTATCTAGATTGTGGAAGAGTTTGCAGGAAGCTATGGGAACAGAACTAAGGTTCAGTACTGCATTCCACCCACAGACAGATGGGCAGTCAGAACGAACGATACAAACTTTAGAAGATATGCTTCGCATGTGTGCTTTGGATTTTCAGGGGAGTTGGGAAGATTATTTGCCGCTTGCAGAATTTGCCTATAATAACAGCTTCCACTCCAGCATCGGTATGGCACCATACGAGGCTTTGTATGGTAGGAGGTGTAGATCACCTATTTGTTGGACAGAGGTCGGGGATAGAGCTTTGCTTGGGCCAGAAATTGTGCAAGACACTTCTGAGAAAATCAAGACTATTCGCCAAAGGCTCAAAACAGCTCAGGACCGACAAAAGAATTATGCAGACGTTCGGAGAAGACCTCTTGAGTATGAGGTTGGTGACCATGTATTCATCCGTGTTTCTCCGATGAAAGGCCAAGTCAGATTTGGGAAAAAGGGCAAGTTGTCGCCCCGTTACATCGGGCCGTTCCAGATTCTGGAGAGACTTGGCCCAGTTGCTTACAGAGTTGCCTTGCCACCGGGATTCGAGCAAATCCATAATGTGTTTCATGTGTCGATGTTGAGGGGTTACCTCCGAGACCCGTTTCATGTGATTGATTATCACCGGGTTGCTATTGATGAAAATATGGAATATGCTGAATGGCCAGAACGGATTGTAGACAGGCAAGTGAAACAGTTGAGAAGTAAGTCCATCCCCATGGTGAAAGTAGAGTGGAAAGAACACTATGGGACGGATGCTACATGGGAAAAAGAGAGGAAATGCGACTGAGCTACCCACATTTGTTTCCCGACGAAGGTAAATTAAGTTTGGAGGACCAAACTTCCTAAAGGGGGGAGACTGTGATACCCCTGTTCTGTAATCTAAATTGGTCCTTAGTTTGTTTATGGTTATGTGTTTAGCATGATTTTGTGTGCCATTATGTGATAGTATGTGATTTTGAATTCGTATCTGTTCACTGTAGGAATATCTGTTTGAATAACCTGCTTAGAAATTAAATTGAGGGCCTTATCGGCCGCGGAACCCGGAATTGACTACGCCATTGTGATTGGCATAATTTTTAGAGCCTACGGTGAAGTTTAATTGAAAATTGATTCGGGTCGGATTAATCTGATTAAATCAATAAATTAAGTGCCCCATTATTTTATATTAAATAATTTGTTAGTGGGGCTTGTGTATATTTGCATTGCACTCTCCTTTAGCTCTCTTAAAACTCAAAATCTGAGTTAGACAATTGAGAGTGGGAGAGAGGCCGGCTATAGAGAGAGAAAGGAAGAGACTTGAGCAATTTTTGGCTCTAGCTTGGGAATTTGAAGATTCAACTCAAGAATTGACTAGAGTTTGGAAGATTAAAGCTCCTAGGTGAGTAACCACCCCTAACTCATGAATTTGAGTTGTGATTTCGTGAATTGAAGATTATTTGTGATCAAGAACATGAAAGGAGTTGGTTTTGATGAATTTGAAGACTATATATGCATGCATGTATGTATTGTTTTGAATTTGCATATTTGAGCTTGAATTACATGACTCATGTTGAAATTTTCGTTGAAATCCATGTATTTGACCATCTTTTCATCATATGAGACGAGAATGAAGGTTATATGTCACATGCATGTAAATCCATGGAAGTAGAAGCTTGAATGCATGAAATGGTTACATTGGTAATGAGTTGGTGGGAAATGAGCCATGCATGTAGATAAGCATGAAATTGAGCTTCAATATGTTGTAATTCTATGTTTGTACCATGTTGGTACATGATTATGTGAAGTTTGGACCGAAATCATGCATTTAGAGCCTTTGAATGTCGAGCTTGAACTCAAGGGAGTGTTCTGGAAAACCCAGAATTTTCGACGTCGCTCGAGCGGGGAAGTGCCGCTCGAGCGGAGAAATCGAGCTCCCAGCATTTTCTGCAGACATGGTTCCCGCTCGAGCGGGAAGTTGACGCTCGAGCGGGGAGCTATGTAGGCAGAAAGTCCGCTCGAGCGGCCGAGTTCGCGCAGCGGAATTGAAGGCAACCAGTACTTTTGCAGACCTAAGGTCCTCGAGGGTCCGCTCGAGCGGGGAAGTCCACGCTCGAGCGGGGACCCTATTTTCTGAAATCATGTTTTTGCATTTTGTGTCCTTTTCCGTTCTCTTTCACTTGCAAGCACTCTTGGCATATGTTAAGCATTGTAAATGAGTTAATGAGATAATAATAATGCCTAAAGAGGAATATGTGAATTAAAGAACGGATTGAACTGCTAATGACCCTTTTGTGTTCATGAAATATGTAGGGTCAAGCTCCAGGGCAAATCCACAAGCCGATCACTGTGAGTAATATCAATATTTGAATGCTTGTGTTGTGAATGTCCAATTGTTTACTCCCTTTAAGCTTTATGAATTGCTAATTGGGATTGTGGACGTAAGTCTGATATGAATGCATAAATGGACCCAAGGTCGTTTTGAATAAGCATAAATGGACCCAAGGTCGTTTTGGATAAGCATAAATGGACCAAAGGTCGTTTTGTTAAACATGAATGGACCCAAGGTCGTTTTGATGAACATGAATGGACCAAAGGTCGTTTTGATACGAATGTATGGGCCGAAGGCCGTTCTGGCATGAATGAGTGGGCCAAAGGCCGTTTTGAAATGAATGAGTGGGCCAAAGGCCGTTTTGAAATACATGATTGGGCCAAAGGCCGTTTTGACATAATCGAATGGGCCGAAGGCCGTTTCGTCATGAATGTAAATCTGAATGGGCCAAAGGCCATATGTACGGAACTATGGTTACTTGATTTAAATTACCCCTATATGTGTTAACTACAGATATGAATTGGGCCCAAGGCCGTTTGGAAAGTGTTGTTCTACGTCATGTTGCATAAATTCTGTAATTGATGTTATTCACTGGGCTATCGCTCACGCTCATTCATGTCTTTGTAGGTGAGCCAAGAGAAGTCCAGACCCAGCCTCAGTGAAGCCTGTGTAGAACAACCCAAGTTTTGGAGAGTCAGCCCTTGTGTCTCACGCATGAGACCCATCTTCGCCTTTTTGTTATCTATTTTATGTTGTCGAGATGGCGAAGACTTTGTGTAATTCTGTATATAGTTTTGATGGGTTGGCTTGGACTTATATGATCCTGTTTATACAGAACTCATGCTACTGTTTTACTGATATGAGTTATTAATGTCTATGTATATAATCGTTTGATGTGCCATGTAAGCACAGCTATGGACAAAGTTTTGATTTGCTTCCGTTTGGCCCCCATTAACTCTGATTAAAATACGTTTGGATCAGTTTGAGGCCGTAGATAATCTCATGATTACTGGCCGGTTACGTCCTTAACCTACGGGGGCGGGTTAGGGTCGTGACAATGTGACTGTGGATTTCGTTGTTGGCCTACCTCGGACTTCTCGAGGTATGGATTCTATTTGGGTTGTAGTTGATAGACTGACTAAATTTGCACATTTTCTACCAGTCAGAACCACATTTAATGCTTATAGACTGGCTACCATTTATGTTGATGAGATTGCCCGTTTACACGGAGTTCTGATATCCATTGTGTCGGATAGAGATCCGAAATTTGTATCTAGATTGTGGAAGAGTTTGCAGGAAGCTGTGGGGACAAAACTAAGATTCAGTACTGCATTCCACCCACAGACCGATGGGCAATCAGAACGAACAATACAGACTTTGGAAGATATGCTTCGGATGTGTGCTTTGGATTTTCAGGGGAGTTGGAAAGACTATTTGCCACTTGCGGAATTTGCTTATAATAACAGCTTCCACTGCAGCATCGGTATGGCACCATACGAGGCTTTGTATGGTAGAAGGTGTAGATCACCAAATTGTTGGACAGAGGTCGGGGATAGAGCTTTACTTGGGCCTAAAATTGTGCAAGATACTTCTGAGAAAATCCAAACTATTCGGCAAAGGCTCAAAACAGCTCAGGATCGACAAAAGAACTATGCAGACGTTCGAAGAAGACCTCTTGAGTATGAGGTCGGTGACCACGTGTTTATCCATGTGTCCCCAATGAAAGGCCAAGTCAGGTTTGGAAAGAAGGGCAAGTTGTCGCCCCGTTACATTGGGCCGTTTCAGATTCTGGAAAGGCTTGGTCCAGTCGCTTGTAGAGTTGCTTTGCCACCAGGATTCGAACAAATCCATAATGTGTTTCACGTGTCGATGTTGAGGGGTTACCTCCGAGACCCGTTTCATGTGATTGATTATCACCGGGTAGCTATTGATGAAAATATGGAATATGCCGAATGGCCGGAACGAATTGTTGATCGGTAAGTGAAACAATTGAGAAGCAAGTCCATCCCAATGGTGAAAGTGGAATGGAAAGAACACTATGGGACGGATGCTACATGGGAAAAAGAGGAGGAAATGCGACTGCGCTATCCATATTTGTTTCCTGACGAAGGTAAAATAAGTTTGGAGGACCAAACTTCCTAAAGGGGGGAAGACTGTGATATCCCTGTTCCGTAATATGTTAATTGGTCCTTAATATGAGTGTGACTATGTGTTTAATATGATTTTTTGTGCCATTATGTGAAAATATGTGGTTTTGAATTTCTATCTGTTCACCGTAGGAATATCTGTTTGATTTTCTGCTTTGGAAATTAAATTGAAGGCCTTGTTGGCCACATAACCAGAAATTGATTGCACCATTGTGATAGGCATAATTTTTAGAGCCCACGGTGAAATTTAATTGGAAATTGATTCGGATCAAAATAATTAGATTCAGAACGACTAATTAAGTGCTCAGTTATTTGATATTAAAATAATGTGACTTAGTGGGGCTTTATAAGGGCCTTATTATATTCATTCCTTCTCTTTAAAATCATTTGGCTGATATCAACCCTAAGAGAGGGTCGGCTAGAGAGGGAAAGAGGAAGGATTGCATGTTTTGGCTCAAGGTTTGTGAGATTGGGAAGTTAAACTCAAGATTCAACTAGAAATTGGGAAGATTAAGGCTCCTAGGTGAGTAATCTACCTTGACTCATGGATTTTTGTTTGTGATCTGTAAATTCAAGTTTGATTAATGGTCAAGAACATGAGTTAGATTGATTATGATGAAATTGAGTTGGTTTTGTTGAAATTGAAGTCTTGGAACACATGCATGTAAGAATTTGCCATAAATTTCCATATTTGAGCACAATGTGTATGATCCATGTTGAGTTTTGATTAATGACCATGTATTTGATCATCTCTTCACTAATTAAGTTGAGGATATTGTGTATATGTCACATGCAAGTGCAAATCATGGGAGTTTGAGTCTTGCATGTTTGAATCTAGTGTGTTGGTGATGAGTTTGAGTTAATTTGAGTCACGCATGTGATTAAATTGTGAAATTGAGCTTCATTGTATTGTAATTTGGTGTCTATACCATGTTAGAATATGTATATGTGAAGTTTGAGCCAAAATCATGCATTTGGAACCTTAGAACATCAAATTGAAGCTCAAGAACATGTTCTGGATTTTCCAGAATTTTGATGTCCGCTCGAGCGGGGGAAACGCCGCTCGAGCATGAAATTCATGTTCCCAGTATTTTCTGCAGACATGGTGTCCGCTCGAGCGGGGAAGTTCACGCTCGAGCGGGGAGCCATGTAGAGAGGCCTTCTGCTCGAGCGCCAGAGTTCGCGATCGAGTGTAAATTTGACATATCCAGTACTTTTGCAGGCCTCAACGATCCGCTCGAGCGGGGAAGTCCACGCTCGAGCGAGGACCTTGTTTTCTGAAATTTTGAAAAGTCATTCTGTGTTTCATTTTCTGTTCTCTTTCACTTCCAAGTACTCTTAGGCATGCATTGAGCATTGTAATTGAGTTAAAGAGATAAGAATGAAGCCTAAAGAGGAAAATGTGAATTTAGAACGGATCGAATTGTTTGTGACCCTTTTGTGTTCATGAAATGTGTAGGGTCGAGTTCCAGGGCAAACCAACCAACCGATCACTGTGAGTAATATCTTAACAGAGATATCTGAAATATGTTGTTGTCCAATTGCTTACTTCTATGTAAGTTTTATAAGTTCATTGATTCGATTGGTGGACAATGTTTGCTATACCAAATGAGTGGGCCAGAGGCCAGTCTGATCTGAATAATGGAATGAATGGGCTAGAGGCCGTTTTGACATGAATGAATGGGCTAGAGGCCGTTTTGACATGAATGAATGGGCCGGAGGCCGTTTTGACATGAATGAATGGGTCGGAGGCCGTTTTGACATGAATGAATGGGCCAGAGGCCGTTTTGACATGAACGAATGGGCCAGAGGCCGTTTTGACATGAACGAACGGGCCAAAGGCCGTTTTGACACGAATGAATGAATGGGCCAAAGACTGTTTTGACACGAATGAATGAATGGGCCAGAGGCCATTTTGACATGAAAATATGAATTAGGCCCAAGGCCGTTTGAAGCATGTTGTTCTACATACCGTTTGTATAACTCCTTTATTTGATATTATTCACTGGGCTTTCGCTCACGCTCATTCATGTGTTTGTAGGTGAGCCAAGAGAAGTCCAAACCCAGCCCCAGTGAAGTCTGTAAGGAACAACAAAGGTTTTGAAGAGTCAGCCCTTGTGTCTCGACGCTCGCCCTACGCCCGCTCGAGCGTGAGACACAGTTCCTCGCTCGAACGCAAGTCTTGTCGCTCGAGCGTGTGTCTAAGCACGCAAATTCTTGAGAGCTTGCAATTTATGCTCAAGCCAGCCTTTTGCCGCTCGAGCGGAAGCATGAAAACAAAGACGGTCGCTCGAGTGTAGGATCCCTCGCTCGAGCGTGGAAGCAAAATTCTGGGTTTTCCAGATTTGCTCCCAAGCTTCAAAACATGAACGTAACACCTCAAAACTCATCCTCTTGGGCCAAATTCTGGAAAATATTTAGAAACTCACAAAACATCATGGTTTAAAGATCATTTCATGAAATCAAGGCCCAAAAGTATGCCAATTGAACAAAGTTCCAACATAAACTTTATGAATGTTTCAAGAACACAACATGCAAGAATTTTCTTGAACTCAACCTCTTCAAAACATTATCAAACTTGACAATTGGATAGAAAACATGATGAATAACTAAAATGTAAGTGAGATGAACACATGCATGAAAGAAATCTTTGAAAACATGCTCAATTTGTGAAGAAATGAACATGTATGCATGGTATGGCCCAAATCTTCCCAATTCTAGTGAAATTCCTACATGAATTCACTTAATTCATCAATAATCTTGTAGAATCCAACTTAATTACTCAATTAAGAGTTTAATCCCTTACCTAGAGGCTTGAATCTATAAGAGTTGAAGTTGAAACCCTCTAATCTTCTTCACTTAGACAACAATTCTAGCAATCCTTGGTTTTGAATTCAAATTCTTAAGTCTTGGACCAAATCTCCCTTCTCTCCCTCACTCTCCCATTTGTATCATCCAAGGAATGAATTGGGAGTGTTTTTGGTGCTCAAAGAAGTCCACTAATGCCTTAATTAGATTTGGACAAAAGTGTAATAAATTTAAAGCCAAATAAAAGGACATTAATTTAATCTAATTTAATCGTTCCAAATTGACTTTTAATTAAACTTACCATAAAATTCCATAAATCTTAATTAACATATAAATCAAGTCAATTTTTAAGTCGGATGCCGATAAGGCCTTCAATTCGCAAATCAAAAGTAAGACGTGAACAGATCTTTCTACGTTAAATAGATATAAACAAATATAAACACAAAATGATGCAATGCACATATAATCGACTCGAGATTTCTTCTTAATTACTTATCTGGCATAGTTAAACATGAATTAGTGTTAATCATAGGTCGGGGTTGTTACATGAACAAATCTAGTCCAAAGGACGACTTTCCTTTACCGCACATCGATGAATTGTTGGACTTCATCGCAGGCCATGCGTTGCTTTCATAGTACAACCAGATTTTGATGGCACCTGAGGAGAGGGAAAAGACTGCCTTCACCACGTCATGGGGAACCTATTGCTACAGGGTGATGCCATTCGGTCTGAAAAATGCTGGGGTTACTTATCAACGGGCTGCAACCACTATTTTACATGATATGATCCACAAAGAGGTTGAGGTGTATATGGATGACATGATTGTCAAGTCCAAGGAAAGGGAGGGCCACTATACCGCCGTGAAGAAAATCTTCCAACGGATCAGAGAACATCGATTGAGGCTGAATCCACAAAAATGCACTTTTGGCATAACAGTAGGAAAAACACTCGGGTGCTTGATCACACAGAGGGGTGTCGAGGTTGATCCTTCCAAAATCAAGGCCATCTTAGAAATGCCACCACCAAGGACTGAAAAGGAGGTGCGAGGCTTTCTGGGTAAAGTGCAATTCATAAGATGGTTTATTGCAAAATTAACCTTGGCTTGTGAACCACTATTTGGTCTCTTGAAGAAAGGAAAGAAATTCCAATAGGATGACCGATATCACTTTGCTTTTGAGCAGATCAAGCAGTACCTCAAGAACCCGCCCGTGTTGTCACCGCTAGAGCCGGGGAAGCCATTGATTTTTTATCTGTCAGTAACCGACATGACTATAGGCTGCATGCTTGTGCAGGAATTTGAGGATAGAGTGGAGAAAGCCATCTATTACCTGAGCAAGAAGATGCTGGAATATTAGATCCATTACACCCCATTGGATAAGGCTTGCTTAGCCTTGGTATGGGCCACTAGGAAGTTGAGGCACTACCTGTTAGCTCAATCTGTAATTCTGGTTTCGAGATTAGATCCTAGAAAATATCTCTTTGAGAAACCAACACTTACGGGTAGGCTAGCCCGTTGGTTGCTTCTTCTCTTCGAATTTGATTTGAAAAATGTGACTCGCAAGTTTGTCATGGGGAAAGCAGGAGCAGAGTTCTTGGCAGATCACCCAGTGGAAGGGGACGAAGTAGTAGAATATCTATTCCCAGATGAGGCTATTTTGCAAGTCGAGAAGGAGATTTCGACAATGTACTTTGACGGAGCATCTAACCAGTATGGTTATGGGATAGAGGTGTTGCTGATAGCACCCGACAATTCCTATATACCTTTAGCCTTCAAACTCCGGTTCAAGGTATCTAACAACGAAGCAGAATACAAAGTGTGTATCGCTGGACTGGAAGCCACCCTGGAACTATGGGCAAAAGGTTGGACATCATTGGGGACTCGAACCTGCTTATGTCTCAAGCAAAAGGAGACTAGAAGGTTAAGGAAGAAAAGATGAAGCTCTATTACCAGACCTTGGACGTTCTGATTCCTAGGTTTGAGAAGCTAACCTTCACGCATCTGTTAAGAGAGAACAACAGGTTTGCTGACGCTTTATCAACTCTATCTTCCATGATAGACATCCCTTTAGGAGTCCGGATGCGTCCGATCATTATTGAACAGAGATATGCGCCGGCCTACGAGTTTATTGCCGCAATAGATGAAGTAAAAGATCAGAACCCCTGGTATTATGATAGATGGAACGTCTTGGAAAAGGAGGCTTATCTACTAAGGGCAAATGCCAAAGATAAAAGGGCAATACAGCGGATGGTTGCTCAGTTTATCATCTGTGGGGGTAAGTTGTACAAACGGGGTCATCTGGGAATGCACAAGCTGTGTGTTGATGCAGAAGAGTCGAAGCGCCTAATGGAGGCCATCCACGGGGGAGTGCAGATCGCACATGAGCGGTGTAATGCTAGCTTAGAAGATTCTTAGGTAGGGCTACTACTAGTCAACCATGGAGGAGGATTGTATTGGTTTTGTTCGGCGATACCACAAATGCCAAATCCATGCAAATCGCATGAATATCCCGCCGTCGAAGCTGTACAGCATGACTTCACCATGGCTTTTTCAGTCTGGGGAATTGATGTTATTGGGGCAGTTACGCCGAAGGGCTCGAATAGGCATGAGTATATCCTAGTGGCAATTGACTATTTTACAAAATGGGTCGAAGCCTAATCCTATGCAGTGCTGAAAACGTCGCATGTAGCCAAGTTCATCAAGAATAACATTATTTGTCGTTATGGGGTCCCGAATGAGATCATTTCAGACAACGGCTCCCATTTCAAGAGAGAAGTGATCGACTTGTTGGAGAAATATAACGTGGCTTTTCATAAGTCATCCACATATTGGCCGCAAACCAACGGAGTTGTTGAACCGCCAACAAGAACATCAAGCACATTTTGCAGAAAATGATTGAGACTTACAGGGACTGGCCAGACAAATTGCCATTTGCTCTCTGGGGCAACAGAACATCAATTCAGACATCTACTGGGGCAATTCCGTATTCTCTGGTTTATGGGATGGAAACTATTCTGCCGATTGAAATAGAGGTTCCGTCGCTGCAGGTTATAGCTGAGTGCCAGATAGCTGAAGCAGATTGGCAACAGAGCAGGTTCGAGGAACTAATGTTGTTTGACGAGAGGAGGTTGAAAGCACTGTACTATGTTTAAGGATATCAACATAGGATTGCCAGGGCCTTTAACAAGAAAGTTAAGTCTCGGAATCTTAAGGAAGGAGATTTGGTGCTGAAAGACAACCGAGCTCCCATCCATGACCCTAGGGGCAAGTTCAGACCCAAATGAACTGGTCCTTATATCATCAAATCAATTTGGTCGGGTGGAGCTGTTATTCTTATGGACCTAGATGGCCTACAATTCTCCCAAGCAATCAACATGGACAAGTTGAAGAAATATTACCCCTGAGAGGCTCGCTAGGCCGAAAACCCAGAAGGGCGACCTAGGCAAAAGTTAGAGCACAAAAAATTGGAAAAAAGAAAAACTGAGCTCGCAAGGTTGAAAACCCAAAAAGGGCGGCCTTGGCAAAAGTTAGAGAGCAAAAAGAAAGCGTCAATACCCGAGTACACCCGAACCGAACTACGTAAGGCCTGATTCCCATCTTTGGGATACGTAGGGAACTTCATTTTGAAGCTCGGCCGTAAACACCTCCAAATCAACTGTGTCCATGTGTTTGATCAAGGCATCTTTGTTTGTTCGTTATTTGAAAGATCAGTTGTGATCCTTACCCTGAGAGAAGAGTTGACTACAGTGCTGAGCAGTGCTATTCAATCAAGGGGCAATTTTTCATTTTTGGATTTGTAGTTGTACATCTCGAGGATAGATTCCATGTGTGTCAAGTTGTGATCCTTATCGAAAATGATTTTGAAAAGTTTTAATAAAAGTTGATTTTGTTCAAATTTATCTTTTTACAACTTAGACCATTTTTGGACCAGAAAGAAAATTTTCAGTGCCCACAACTTCAATTTCATTAATTTCAATACAAATTTCTCTAACTCTTGATACAAATCAAAGTTGCTTTTTATTACACTCAAAATGAA
>JAPPVO010000019.1:76698984-76808378 GCA_030407325.1 Camellia japonica | reverse complement strand
TGGGTTTAGGGTTTAGGGGTTTAGGGTTTGGGACGTGGCTAGTCTGTGCTCTTTGGACTTTTCAAATGTCGGCCTGTAGGTGATAGGAGAGTGCGCCCACCTCTATATAGGCCAGCGATGGTGAGATACAGTTGGTTCTCTAAGTACTTCTGCGGGAGTGAACCCAAGACACAGGAAGAGGTAGAGTAGTATATTTTTGTAAAAAAATAAAATGTACATTTATTTAGGTTTTATTTGATTATGTGTGTTGGGTTGGGTTGGATTAGGACTAAATTAGTCATTAAAAGATAAAATAAATTAAAAAATTAATAAACTAAAGGGTAAATTACAAATATACTGTCTGAGGTTTGTTTAAAATATGAAGTTTCCCATAATAATAATCATCATGATAATAGTAGTAACTTACTTTGCATAAAACTCAAAATAATCAATCTCAATATAGAAAAAAAAAATATATATATATATAATGGTTTTCTAGATCAAAATGTAGTAGCAATTACTGTATACTTCAAAAGTATACTTATCCTTAATCTCATCTGGAACTTCAGACCAATAATCTATATTAATTGACACCATCTCCCGAGCTAAGACCCCTTCTAAGGTTGATAAATGCACTGATTCTTGTCCTATCGGTTGGTTCCTTTCATTGAAGTCAATCTCATCACACTTTTGTTTGCCGAATCCGAGCTGATCTTATGAGGCAGAGCCTCGCTGCAAGAACCATTCTCTTAATTTGAACGTCATCAATATTGTCATCAAGATTTGGATCCAGTATGCTTTTTTCTCGATAAAGTAGGTTGGTGGAGATTTCCAACTTTGAAAATCTTTGCCGAGCTTTTTGCTCAACGAAGTAGGTTGGAGGATGTATCCTGTCATGACCCAAACCTGCCCCTATGGGTTAAGGACATAACCGGCCTGTAATCCTGAGATTACCTACGACCTCAAACCAAAACAGACGTAGCTCAATAGAGTAAAGGGGCCAAACGGAAGCAGTAATTAAAAACTTTGTCCATAGAGTCGTGCTTATATGCACTCAGAGCAAACCATACACGTATGCGTTAATAACCCACATCAAAAGCACAGTTCCAAAAATTCTTTACACACAGGATCATCCAAAACGAGTCAACCCATGACAGACTATCTACAAATATACATAAAGTCCTTGCCAACAAGACAAAGTGTGAATACATAACAAAGTGGCAAGGATGGGTCTCGTGCGTGAGACACAAGGTTGACTCTCCAAAACTCATGTTGTTCCTGGCAAACTTCACTGGGGCTGGGTTTGTGCATCTCTTGGCTCACCTACAAACACATGAATGAGCGTGAGCGATAGCCCGGTGAATAATATCAAATACAGCATTTACATAACATTGTAGAACAACATATTCCAAACGGCCTTGGGCCCAATTCATATTTCTATTTAACAGATATATATAACTAAATACAAATCAAGTGACTGCAATCCCAAACATTCCAGCCTTTGGCCCATTCAGATTTCCATTCTTGTCAAAACGGCCTTTGGCCCATTCGATTATGTCAAAACGGCCTTTGGCCCAGTCATGTATGTCAAAATGGCCTTTGGCCCACGCATTCGTATCAAAACGGCCTTTGGCCCATTCATTTATGTCAGAACGGCCTTCGGCCCACTCATTCATGTCAAAACGGCCTTTGGCCCATTCATTTATGTCAGAACGGCCTTCGGCCCACTCATTCATGTCAAAACGACCTTGGGTCCATTCATGTTTATCAAAACAACATTGGGTCCATTTATGTTTATCAAAACGACCTTTGTCCATTCCTGTTTAACAAAACGACCTTTGGTCCATTCATGTTTAACAAAACGACCTTTGTCTATTCATGTTTATCTTACATCCACAATCCCAATTAGCAATTCATAGGCTTATAAGGGAATAAACAATTGGACATTCACAAGCATTCAAATATTGATATTACTCACTGTGATCGGCTTGTGGATTTGCCCTGGAGCTCGACCCTACACATTTCACGAACACAAAAGGTCACTAATAGCTCAATCCGTTCTTTAATTCACATATTCCTCTTTAGGCTTTATTCTTATCTCATTAACTCATTACAATGCTTAACACATGCCTAAGATGCTTGCAAGTGAAAGAAACGGAAAACGAAACACAGAATGCGAAAGCGAAATTTTAGAAATCAGGGTCCCCGCTCGAGCGTAAACTTCCCTACTCGAGCGGATCCTTAAGGCCTGCAAAAGTTCTGGATAGGTGGAAATTGCACTCGATCGCCCAATATGGCGCTTGAGCGGAGGGCCTCTCAACATAGCTCCCCGCTCGAGCATGACCTTCTCCGCTCGAGCGAACGCTATGTCTGCAAAAAGTACTGGATGCATCATTTTTACGCTCGAGCGTGAACTAGAACGCTCGAGCGGAAGTTCATCCTCTATGATCCTCGCTCGAGCGTGAACTTCTCCGCTCGAGCGGACACCATGCCTGCAAGAACAAAATACTGGGAGCTCGAAATCCCCGCTCGAGCGGACATTCCCCCGCTCGAGCGGACATAAAAATCTGGGTTCCCAGATTGTGTTCTTGAGCTCCAAAACAATTTTCCAGCTACAATTCTTGCATGCAATGGCTCAAATCTCAAATGTAATTGTCCTAACATGGTATTGGCCCCTAATTACAACTCAATGAGGCTCAATTTACAAATAATTCACATGCATGCCCCAAAACTCATTCTAATATGGTAAAATCATGCATTCAAGCTCATCTCTTAATTATTCAAACATGCATGCTAGTTTTGACCTCATTTCCAACCCAAACAAAACAAATGGTGTTCATTCTCATGGAATACAACAAAAGCATGCTTGCATGTAAGATTTAACACCTTTACTTCCATGTTCAACTCAATACATGCTAGATTATGCAATTCTACAACATTTATACATGCATGCCTTCATTGACCATCAATTGAACACAAACAACTCCATTTCCTTAACATCAAGCTAACTCATGTTCTTGATCATCAAACACACTTGAATCTACACATTTACAACAAAAATCCATGAGTTCACTTACCTAGAAGCTTTGATCTTTCAAGCTCTAGACAATTCTTGAGCTAAACCTCCAAAATTCCCAAGCTTCAAGCTAAAATGCACAATTCTCCTCCTTTCTCTCACTATGGCCGGCCTCTCTCTCACTCTCAATTGTCTAACTCAGATTTTGAGTTTAAGAGAGCTAAAGGAGGGTGCATGCTAATATACAACAAGCCCCACTAACAAATATTTTAATATAAAATAATAGGGCACTTAATTTATCAATTTAATCAGTTTAAATTGACCAGACTCAATTTTTAATTAAATTTCACCGTAGGTTCTAAAAATTATGCCAATCACAATGGCGTAATCAATTCCGGTTCTGTGGCCGATAAGGCCCTCAATTTAATTCCCGAAGCGGATTATTCAAACAGATATTCCTACGATGAACAGATAGAATCCCAAAATCACATATATCCACATAATGGTACACAAAATCATATCAAAACATAATATCACATACGTATTAGGGACCAATTAACATAATACAGAACAGGGGTATCACATATCCAACTTGGAAAATTTTTGCCCAGCTATATTTACTTAGCAAAGTAGGTTGGAGAAGGTTTCCAATATTGAAAATCTTTACCGAGCTGTTTTTGCTCAGCAAAGTAGATTGGAGAAGGTTTCTAGCTTTGAAAATTTTAGCCGAGCTGGTTGCTCACCCGAATGCAGGATTATTTGAAACCGCATGCTTGCGTAGTGAACCCCTAGCTCCTAACAAAGCTAGGACAGGGTAACCTTATCCCCTTATAGGGGTGTTAAATATTACAAATCGAAGTAATTAGCTAAATACTAAGCTAATTAAGTACAAAGCAATTAAACTAATTAATTAGCTACCACTAATTAACTAATCAAAGCAATTAAATGGCCTCGGTAAGTGAGGGATGCATGCATGCTCGGTTTCTCTACCCAAAAAAAGCCACTGCCCTGCCATTGAACGCCTCTGTTTGCACATTTGAACACCCGAAAAAGCTATCTAGTTCCAGAACACCTCTGCTCCATAATTTGAATAACTTTCTATTGCTTCTTAAAATCTCATCATAATTTCTCACTTATTCCAATATTTTCCAATTGCTCTTTATAAGAAGATATAACCACATTTTATATCACCCTTTCCATTCGAAATCCACATGTTTTATACTTCTTATTTGTACTATTTAAAATAACTACTGACATCGGTGGGCCCACAAAAGGTTTTGGCCCACCACTTAGAGCCCAATTCATAGTTCAAGTACTAAAGCCCATGTAGATTGCTGCCCTCCTCCTCTCTACGGGCAAGCTAGAGACTTGTGGCTCAACTGGCCACACTTGTAACAAGTGACATCTTCTTGACCACCTTTGCCAGAACCCGAACTCGGTACTCAAAAAGTGGACCTTGACTGTGCTCCCTGGGACGGCTATGGGTCAGGAACCCTATATCTCTTACTGTGGGTTACTGTCCAAAAGAAGTGGCTAGTAGGCCACTGGTGCTGGTTCTCTCCTGCTGTAACAGAGGACAAACAAAGCACAAACCAGAGTATTCTCAGGGGATGTTTGTCCACCCTACCTCTCCTTATCATCAAATAGGTCAAATTTGGAGGAGAGTTCTTTGTGCTCATCCGGGTAGAGATATTTGAAGCATAGGTTTTCAAGTTTCTCTTTCCAACTAGAGATCCCAAACCGATTGGCCAAAGGAGCAAAGATTTCCGCTGGCCAGCCATCAATGATGGCCGGCAGGACAAAATCCATGGCCAGCATTGCCCAAACATGGTCGGCAGTGCATCAAAAACAACATGTTGAAAGGACCTAAACATGGTCCAAAAATGAGATAGAATTGATGCAGGCTTTGGAAAGCTCAAACTTGTGGCGTTCCGCCGCGGATTTCGAGCGCTCGATGAGCAATCAAACTCATCACTGGATATACCTGTGGCGTTTCTTACGCTCGAGCGGGTGGACACTCGAGCATCCAATCTTGCGCTCGAGCGATGTCCTTCATCTGCAAAACTTCTGAAAGTGTGTATTCTACACTCGAGCGTCACTTCTTATGCTCGAGCGGAACAATGTGTTTGACGCTCAAGCATCACTTTTCACACTCGAGTGAACTGCGTGTATAACAAGGTCTTTACACCACCAAAAGAATGACCAAAAACCATTAAGAATTGAATGAGAAATTATCTCATAAAGTTGGCCTTATGAATGAGCATCACCAGGAGTCATTTCCAAAGGAGAAAGCATGGAGAGCTAAAGCACCATTGGAGCTTGTCCATACCGATGTGTGCAGACCTATGGATACACCAACTCGTGGAGGTAACAAGAACTTCATTATTTTTATTGATGATTTTACTAGAATGACTTGGGTGTATTTCATAAGACAAAAGAGTGAAGTTTTTTTTACATATAAAATTGATTCCGAACATAAGATTATCATTATATAATTAATTTAATTTTTTGTGTGAATAATTCACTTGACAAACTTTAAAATATGAAGAACTTGGATCATTGAAGATTGTATATTCAAATTCAAATTCAAATTCCAATTCAATTTTCGTTATATCTGTTTACCTTGTTCTTTGACAAAGACTTCCAACTTATCTTCTATCATGCAAAATCTCCAAGATGTACAAAGCTTACCCTTTCTTGTTTGTCAATATTAGATGGTGAAAGTCGTGAAAATAAATATTCGCATCCTAGCCTAAACATTGTAGGTAATATTTCCAAGTCAAGAAAAAAGGAAAAGAATAAAAAAAAGGGGGGGGGGGGCCTCCACACTCCTACAAATAAGGACACTATTCAGCCTAGCCATTCTACTACTATACATGGGAGAAGAAAAAAATAAAGAGAGGAAGAGTAGAAAAGAAAAGAAAAAGAGAGGAAGAAGAGAGGGTGCTTTTCTTGAATTGGACTTTGGGTGGGATGTACTTGACCCAACCAACCTACTTGTGTTTAAAACAAGACCTACATTACCAACACAATTTGTAAACTAACTTCTTCGATTAGAATGAAACCCTCGACATGCTATATCTTTTACTCCAAAGGACTAGGGTGAGGAAATGTACGGATTGAGAATATGTGGAGCTAGAGTTCAAGAATTAGAGAAAAAGGGAGTAGATCTAGGGTTTTCAAATGTTTAGTGAGAGAAAGAGATGAAAAAGTGATCCAAAAGGCTGTCTCTTGGACTGATATACGCGCAGACCGCTTGAGCGACCAAAACCACTGCTCAAGATGAACCTGTGCAGCAGTGGCTGGCAGACCACTTTCCATGGCCGGTAGGTGGCCGGTAGACATTATACAACATGTTGTCAAGGCCATTGAGGATGTAGTTTCTACACAGGAAATCTGAATGTTTCCAAGCATCTACAGCGGCAACAACTTGCCGATCACTTTCACCCTCTTTAAGTGCTGGAGCCTCTTCACGGAGAAACCGGGCCAAATTTAGAGTTGTAAGATGGAACATCATTTTCACACATTTTCTAAAAACAAAATTTACACCTTCTGTGACATTACTTGCATATTTTGTGAAAACATTTACACATTTTTTGAAAATTTACACCTTTTATGGAAAATTTGCTTTCATAAAATTTATACCTTTTGTGAATTCTTACACCTTATCTGAAAGTTTAAACCTTTCAGTGGAAGTACTTAATTCCGAAATAAATTTAAGCATATCTATAATATATATAATTTTTTAGAAAAATCTCAAAATTTATTATTTTTTATAATGACTCCATGATTTATAATTTAGGAAAGAAAAGATGAAAAAAAAATTCTTATATACTCTTTCTCTTACCAATTCTTTCTTTTATCAAAAAATCTTAAGAGCTTGTCCCAAAAGTGTCGCGAAAGTGCCGTTTCCAATTAGATTGCCAAATTTGAGACAACTCTGAGCTCATCCCAAGAGTGTCGCTAAAATGCCATGCTCTTTTTGAAAACACATTATCTCAATAAGTTCAAAACACAAATACGGGACCGGCTGGCCGGAGCTGCCCATTGCACTCACATGTTGGCAGTATATTGGGAAGGCCTATCGGATCCCGATTGAGCCTGCCGCAACGGGGCATAGATACACCAGAGCCCATTTGCTTGTGATGCTCTCCATCTCCGGACTATACCTAGACAAAGATGAATATTTAGTTGACCCCCTTTGCTATATTACAGCATGTCAAATTTTCACAATTTGTTGATTTCTGAACTCCCTTTATCTTATAGTCTTAGGTACTAGGGGCGAGAGATGATTAAAAAGAGATGAAATAAAGGTTTAGAGCTCAAAAAGCTCAAAAATGGCGAAACGAGAGAGAGAGAGAGAGAGAGAGAGAGAGAGAGAGATGAGATGAGCTTGAAAATAGATATTTTCGGACATAGCACTAACTTATATAGAAAATAGATCGTAGGTGCGATCCCCTTCTTCGTGGCCGCTGTTACCTATACAGCGGGCGCGATCAAAGGCCTTCTCAGTGTTCATGATCTGAAAGAGATCAAATTCAGTAGGGAAAATCTAAAGAAAGTCGAAGAACAACTTAACAGATTATGGCTTATAGCTGTGAACATAAGCTGTTAACCTGTTTGGTGCAGCTGTGAGATTATAGATTTAAGCAGCAGAGTAGTGTTTGGTTTATAAGCTGTAAAATAACTTTTTACTGTGTAATTATCCTTTTTGCCCTTATATGATATAAAAATGATTATTTGCCTTTGTTGGTGAGCTGTGTTGCTGGGCCGTGGTCATGCATTTCGGCCATGGTGAGTTTCTTGTTTCTTTACCGGCGATGATTTTTCCGTTGCCGGTGATAAGGGTGTGAGATGGGGTCTTTTTACCGGTGCTGTCGTTTTTTCCTTTCGGCGAAGGAGGTCCCCTTTTGGGTTCTATTCTCGGCTCCGTTCCAAGTTGATCGTATTCAAAGAAGTATTTAACTAATGATGTGAGTTAGAATGATGTGTCGAGCCTCAATGTATGCAATACAAGTGGGTGCAAACATGAAGTATGCTAATGAAACATGATGTTCCTAAAATTTCTTTATTCAAGCACTTTTCTCATCCAAGGAAAATAATTTCTGAAGCGAGAGAGCAGTGGTTGTGAATGATCTTATAAAATTCTAAATGTTACAAATCCAATCTGTTATAATCCCACATTAGTTAACATAGGCCTTGGCCCCAATTTTGCTCAAACTGATAGCGAGCAATTTCATGCACTACAACAAAAACACATTTTAGTGACACCATACTAGTGGCATGTTCTTAAAAAATGTCAAAAAGAATATTTGGTGGCATTTTTTAGAAAAATGTCATAGAGCCACAAACATACAAGGCTCTAGTGGCATTTCAATTAAAAAAAGTGTCACTTCACTACAACAAAAATGTCACTATAACAAATTTACACTTTAGTGACACTACACTAGTGGCACGTTTTTAGAAAAATGCCACAAAAATAAAAATTGGCATTAAATGTTTTAGAAAAATGCCACAGAACCACAAACATATAAGGCTCTAGTGGCATTTCAATAAAGAAATGTCACATCAATTTTATGGCATTTTATAAAATAATGACACAAAAAATTATGTTCGTGACATTTACCGACAGATGCCACTAAACTTTAGTAGCAATGGCATTTTTAAAAAAAATGTTAGGACACTAGGTAGGTGCAAATTACTTTTTAGGGCAAATTACACAAATAGTCCCTATAGTTTGGGGCTTGTGTCATTTTGGTCCCTGACTTTTCAATTGTGACACATTTGACCCTGAATTTTGAATCTTGTTCCAAATAAGGACAATTGAATATATAATTAGATTTTTCAAGGGTAAAATTGTCAATTTGATAAAATATAAACTAATTTGACAAAAATAAATCTCAAACAAATATTTTTGAATTTTTAAAAATTATTTCTACCTACTAAAAATAAAATTATGTAAAATTGATAAATCTTTTAGACATTTATTTATTTTTTTTACCAAATTAATTTTTATTATGTGTTTGGATGATGATCATATAAAATTAATTTAAAAAAATTAATCATGTAATTTTCATTAATTTTACATAATTTTATCATTGGTGGATAAAAATAATTTTAAAAAAATTAAAAATATTCTTTTTGACATTTCTTTTTGTCAAATTAGTTTATATTTTATCAAATTGACGATTTTACCCTTGAAAAATCTAATAATATTTTCAATTGTCCTTATTTGGAATAAGATTCAAAATTCAGGGTCAAATGTGTCACAATTGAAAAGTCAGGGACCAAAGTGACACAAGTCCCAAACTATAGGGACTATTAGTGTAATTAACCCTACTTTTTATGGCACTTAGGTGAAAAGTGTCATAAACAAATATTTTATAGCATTTTGAGAAATGCCACTAAGCCAAAAACTTTCCAAGCTTATAATGGCATTTTTTAAAAAATAAAAAATGCCAATATATTTTCAAAATTTTTAAAATGCAGTAAATGATTAAAAATAAATAAATTAAACTCAATATACACTATAGGAAAAAGCACATTCGGCAACTAAGTTTTCTGACAAAAAAAAATTTGGTCGCTGAAAGTATAGCTTTCAGCGACCAAAACAACATTAGTAGCCAAAAGTAAAGCTTTTTGGTGACTAAACAATTTTAGTAGCCAAAAGTCTACAATTGGCGACTAAAACTAAGTTTGGTCGCTAATTATATGGGTTTTAGTGACCAAAAATTTTTGAGTAGCCCAAAGTAAAGCTTTTTGGTGACTAAAAAAATTTTAGTAGCCAAAAGTCTACAATTGGCGACTAAAAATAAGTTTGGTCGCTGATTATATGGGTTTTACTGACTAAAAAAATTTTAGTAGTCAAAAGTAAAGCTTTTTGGTGATTACAAAAATTTAGTAGCCAAAAGTCTACAATTGGCGACTAAAAATAAGTTTAGTCGCCAAAAGTGGTCATTTTTAGCGCGGAAGAACTAAAATCTTGAGGTGGGAATTAAATTTTTTGGCGACCAAAGTTTTGGTAGCTAAAAGTGCATCTTCGGCGACCAAATCCGATTTTGGTCGGCAAAAGTTAAGTTTTTTAGCAACTAAAAAACAATTAGTGGCCAAAAGTATAGAATTGGCAACTACAAAATATTTTTAGTTGCCAAAAGTGGTCTTTTTTTATTTTGCTAGTAAATAGTTTATTTTACATAAATTATGTTCAATAAAATAATTATGTTTATACATATACTTTTATATTAATATGGATGTATGTACTATATAAATAATATATGTTGCATATATAATTATGTGGTGCTATAGAGGTATAGTGGAAAGAGTGTGGTGTATAAGGTTTATGGTGCGGGAGGTTGGCAGCTCGAGTCTACGCAAGAGCGAATCAAATTGTTCCACAACGAATTATCGTCACGAATGGCACTTGATAGCGTCACGAATAGTGCCTACCATGACATTAAAGTGTCACTGAAAGGTTTTAGTCTTGATGGTGTAATGACACTTATAAGTGTCACTAACTATTTTTTTAATGGCGCTTGATAGTGCCACAAATAATATCTACCATGACATCAAAATGTCATTGAAAGTTTTTAGCCATGATGGTGTAGTGGCACTTGCAAGTATCTACCGTGGCACAGATACAAATGGCACTTGTTCAAAATGCCACAAGACTAAAAAATGTCATTAAACCAATAGTTTTGTGGAACTTTCAAATGTCACTAAACTAAGAAAATGTTGTAGTGATGAGACATGGGAGAGACTTCGTGACCTTCTCCAACAGTGTCCCTACCACCAAGTGCCTGATTGGCAACATGTTCAGACCTTTTACTATGGCTTAACTGAGACTCACCGCCAAATGGTAGATTCTTCTTGTGGGGCACACCCGAATGCTTTTAACCAGACTGGCGGGATGGCCTTTGGGATGACCGGTGGGACAACCGGCCGGATGTCCGGCCGGTTGTCCGATGGGGCCACCTCCAACGTAAACGCATAGTGTTTTGGTTATTATTACATCATATTAATAAGTAATAAGGCACCATAGTAAAACATCATAGTAAAACAATATATTATTACATCATAAGTAATAAGGAACCAATCACAAGCAACACAAACAACACAAATTCTATTCTTTGCATCTTTACGCTCTGAATTCGAAGTTGTTGTCGACACCACCAAGATTGGTGTCGACCTTAGAACAAGATTTTTAAGTTCCCAAACAACTTTTCAACATAAACAAGCGTGAACGAACAATCCCAACAAGTTTAAATCGATTTGTACTCCTTCAAAACCAAGATACAACAACACCAAAGATTCCCAAAAATAAAATAAAGGATTCAAATACACTTCCCAAAAGTTTTAAAAGGGTACAATTGCTACAAAAGATCACAATATCATTTTTCATTCATGGAGGGAATCGGTGGTATCCCACCACCTCTATACTAATTTGCCTAGTAGAGGCCGGCTCGCAGTGGGACGTGAGAGCCCTATGCAAAATGCGCCGAAGCTGGCCTCGTCAATGATGTGACGGACGGTGTCAGGAAGCTCCATATACCACTTCCTTGTGGAGGTGGTCCCGTATCCACGGAAGGCATGTGAATCCCCTTGTAAGCAAGACAAACAGATGCAAGGCAGTATAAGAAATACAGTGCAAGGGGGAGTAATTTCTTTCGGGATCTCTGCCAATGCCAAGGCAGAGTCTTCAAAGTAAAAAAAAAAAAAAAAGTAGATGTGAGGGTGTGTTGTCATAAAATTTGTTGATTTTGATACCCGGGGTGGATTTTGGAAGAAGATGAAGTTTTGTCCTAAAATGCCTTAAATAGTCATTTTGTATAAATAAATGAAATTGGTATTGAGAATATGAAATTGGATGAAGGTTTATATAAATGGTGGAGGGTTTTGGGTTTCGGCTTTACGGTTTTAGGTTTAAGGTTTAGTGTTTTTATGGTCTTTTTAGGGTTTTGGGTTTTTTAGGGTTTAGGATTTAGGTTTTTTTTTTTATGGTTAAGGGAGTTTTAGGTTTAGGGTTTTGGGGTTTAGGATTTGAGGTTTAGGATTTAGGGTTTAGGGTTTAGGGTTTAGGTGTGATAACCCTGGTCCGTATTATGCTAATTAATCTTAATTGTGATTGTGATTATGTGTTTGATATGATTTGGTGTGCCATTTATATGAATATATGCAGTTTTGAATTTTTATCTGTTCACCGTAGGAATATCTGTTTGATTTTTGCTTTGGAATTTAAATTGAAGGCCCTATCGGCCACAGAAATTGAAATTGACTACGCCATTATGATCGGCGTAATTTTTAGAGCCTACGGTGAAATTTAATTGAAAATTGATTCGGATCAGATTAAATAGATTAAATTAATGATATAGTGCCCAATTATTTAATATTGATAAAAGTAATTGAGGGAACTTATATAAAAGGAGCACTATACACTCAACTCCTCTCTTTTTATTCATTTTGGCCGAAATTATTCTGAGGAGAGAGAGAGAGGGTCGGCTAGAGAGGGGAAGAGGAAGAATTGTGCAAGTTTGGCTCAAGGCTTGAGAATTGGAGGTTGAACTCTAGAATTAACCATAGTTTAGAAGATTTGAGCCTCTAGGTGAGTAAATTCATGGATTTTAGTTTGTAACTTTGTGAATTCAAACTTGAATGATGATAAAGAACATGAATTGAATTGGTTTTGATGAATTGGAAGTCAATGTACACATGCATGTAGGAAATTGCCATGAATTTGTGTGTTTGAGTTTGAAATACAAGATCCATGTTGAATCTTTGATTGAAGTTCATGCTTTTGATCATCTCTTCATCATTTAAATTGAGAATGAGAGCTATATCTCACATGCATGTACAATTCATAAGAGTATGGGTTTTGAATGCATGAAATTGTTATGTTGGAAATAAGTTTGGTGCAAATTGGGACATGCATGTGATTAATTCATGAAATTGAGCTTCATAATGTAATGAATTTGGTGTTGGATCATGTTAGTACATGTATATGTAAAGTTTGAGCCATAATATGCAAGATATATTGATTTGAATGCAAGTTTGAAGCTCAAGAACAATTCTGGATTTTCCAGAATTTGGAATGTCCGCTCGAGCGGGGAAGGCGCCGCTCGAGCGGGAAATACGAGCTCCTAGAACTTTTTGCAGACATGGATGTCCGCTCGAGCGGGTAAGTTCACACTCGAGCATAAGAATGAGGCAACCAGTACTTTTGCAGACTTAATGGGTCCGCTCGAGCGGGCAAGTCCACGCTCGAGCGGGGACCCCTGTTTCTGAAAATTTTTAAATGTGTTTTGTGTCTTGTTTTCCGTTCTCTTTCACTTTTAAGTACTCTTAGGCATGCATTGAGCATTATGAATGAATTAAAAGAATAAGAAAGAAGCCTAAAGAGGAATATGTGAATTAAGAACGGATTGAATTGTTTGTGACCCATTGTGTTCATGGAATGTGTAGGGTCGAGCTCCAGGGAAAATCATCCAGCCGATCACTGTGAGTAATATCTAAATAAAGATATTTGAAGTATGTTATTTGTTTAATTGCTTACCTCCATGTAAGTCTTATGAGTTCGCTAATTTGAATGGTGGACAAATGTTTGCTATGAGAAATGAATGGGCCAACGGCCAGTTTGACATGAATGAAAGAATGAATGGGCCAAAGGCCAGTCTGACATGAATGGAAGAATAGTTGGGCCAAAGGCCAGTCTGACATGAATGATATGAATGAATTGGGCCCGAGGCTGTATGATGTGTTTGGAACCGCAGTCACTTGACCTATATTTATATATATGGTAGATAGAAATACGAATTGGGCCCAAGGCTGTTTGAAGCACATTGTTCTAAATACCGTTTGTGTATCTCCTTTATTTGATATTATTCACTGGGCTTTCACTCGCACTCATTCATGTGTTTGTAGGTGAGGCAAGAGAGGTCCAAACCCAGCCTCAGTGAAGTTTGTGTGGAACAACTAAGGTTTTGAAGAGTCAGCCCATACGTCTCACGCACGAGAGTCGTCTTGCCTTTTTGCTATCTTGTTACATTTTGTCATGTTGGCGAGGACTTTGGATTGCGATTGTATATAGATTTGATTGGCTGACCTAGACTTGAATGATCCTGTATGTATAGAACTTTGTGTTAATACATATTTTGATGTGAGTTATTAACATGTATATGTATGGTTTGTTATGACGTGCCATATAAGCACAGCTCTAAGGACAGTTTTAAATTTGCTTCCGTTTGGCCCCTTTACTCTGATGAGTTATGTCTTCTTTGGTTTTAGGCCGTAGGTAATCTCGTGATTACTGGCCGGTTATGTCCTTAACCCATGGGGGCGGGTTCGGGTCATGACATTAGGGCTTTAAGGTTTTGGGGTTTTGGGTGTTGGATTAAGGGTTTAGAATTTGTTGTTTAGGCTTTTGGGGTTCTGGGTTTTGGGTTTTCGATCTTGGGTTTAGGGTTTAGGGTTTAAGATTTAGGTTTTAGGATTTTAGGGTTTAGGGTTTTAGGGTATAGGGTTTAAGGTTTAGGATTTAGGATTTATTGTTTTGGGATTTACGATTTAGGATTTACGATTTACGATTTAGGGTTCAGGGTTTAGGGTTTAGGGTTTATCTTTTTGGATTTAGGGTTTAGGGTTTAGGGTATTAGGGTTTTGAGGTTTAGAGTTTAGGGTTTTGGATTTTGGGTTTAGGATTTTGGATATCTCTGGGATGAAATCAAAATTATCTCAAATTTGGGATTTTGGGTTGAGGGGTTTAGGGTTTTATGATTTTGGGTTTTGGGTTTTAGGGCTTAAGGTACTTACGATTTAGGATTTAGGGTTTTAGGGTGTTGGGTTTAGGTTTGAGGTTCAGGGGTTTAGGGTTTGAGTTTTAAGAGGATTAGGGTTTTTGAGGTTTTTAGGGTTTAGGGTTTAGGTTTAGGATTTAGGATTTTAGAGTTTAGGGTTTTCGATTTTCGGTTTGGGATTTAAGTTTTTGGGTTTAGGGTTTAGTGTTTAAGGTTTAGGATTTATGGTTTAGGGTTTAGGGTTTTGGGTTTAGGGTTTTTGGGTTTAGGGTTTTAGGATTTAAGGATTTGGGTTTTGGGGTTTAGGGTTTTGGGATTTTGGGTTTACAGTTTAGGTTTTAGGGTTTAGGGTTTTAGGGTTTTTTGGGATTTTAGTACCTAGGATTTAGAGTTTAGGGTTTTGGGGTTTGGGGTTTTGAGTTTAGGGTTTAGGGTTTTAGGGTTTTATAAGATTTATGATTTGGGATTTAAGGTTTAGGGTTTTAGGTTAGGGTTTACTATTTAGGGTTTTGGGTTTAAGGTTTACAGTTTAGGGTTTTTTTTTCTCATTTTTTAGGATTTGGGGTTTTTTAGGGTTTAGGGTTTTTTTTAGGATTTAAGGAGCTTAGGGTTTAGGGTTTTAGGGATTTTAGGGTTTAGGGTTTCAAGTTTGGGATTTAGGATTTAGGGTTTAGGATTTGGGGTTTAGGGTTTTAGGTATTAGGTTTATTATTTGGGATTTAGGTTTAAGGTTTAGGGTTTTGGGGTTTGACGTTTGGGGTTTGAGATTTAGGATTTAGGATTTTAGAGTTTAGGATTTAGGGTTTAGTATTTTGGGGTTTTAGGTTTTGGGTTCAGGATTTAGGATTTAGGGTTTAAGGGTTTGGGGTTTCGGGTTGTAGGTTTTGGGTTTAGGGTTTAGGGTTTTTAGGGTTTAGGGTTGGTATTTAAGGTTTATGGCTTAGTATTTAGAGTTTTGGGTTTTGACTTTACAGTTTTGGGTTTAAGGTTTAGGGTTTAGGGCTTAGGGTTTTTTTTATGGTTGTGGGAGTTTAAGGTTTAGGTTTAGGATTTAGGGTTTAGGGTTTAAGGTTTAGGATTTAGGATTTATTGTTTTGGGATTTACGATTTAGGATTTACGATTTACGATTTAGGGTTCAGGGTTTAGGGTTTAGGGTTTATCTTTTTGGATTTAGGGTTTAGGGTTTAGGGTATTAGGGTTTTGAGGTTTAGAGTTTAGGATTTTGGATCTCTGGGATGAAATCAAAATTATCTCAAATTTGGGATTTTGGGTTGAGGGGTTTTGGGTTTTATGATTTTGGGGTTTTGGGTTTTAGGGCTTAGGGTACTTACGATTTAGGATTTAGGGTTTAGGGTTTTAGGGTGTTGGGTTTAGATTTTGTGGTTTAGGGGTTTAGGGTTTGAGTTTTAGGAGGATTAGGGTTTTTAAGGTTTTTAGGGTTTAGGGTTTAGGGTTTAGGTTTAGGATTTAGGATTTTAGAGTTTAGGGTTTTGGGTTTCTGGTTTAGGATTTGAGTTTTTGGGTTTAGGGTTTAGTGTTTAAGGTTTAGGATTTAGGGTTCAGGGTTTAGGGTTTAAGGCTTACGGTTTTTGGTTTTAAGTTTTATGATTTTGGGTTTAGGGTTTAGGGTTTATGTTTTTGGGTTTAGGGTTTAGGATTTATGGTTTAGGGTTTAGGGTTTTTGGGTTTAGGGTTTTAGGGATTTAGGGTTTTAGGATTTAAGGTTTTGGGTTTTGGGCTTTAGGGTTTGGGATTTTGGGTTTACAGTTTAGGTTTTAGGGTTTTTTAGGATTTTAGTATTTAGGATTTAGAGTTTAGGGTTTTGGGGTTTGGGGTTTTGAGTTTAGGGTTTAGGGTTTAGGGTTTTTAGGGTTTTAAAAGATTTATGATTTGGGATTTAAGGTTTAGGGTTTAGGGTTAGGGTTTACTATTTAGGGTTTTGGGTTTCAGGTTTATAGTTTTGGGTTTAAGGTTTAGGATTTTTTTTTTTAATCTTTTTTTAGGATTTGGGGTTTTTTAGGGTTTATTGTTTTCTTAGGATTTAGGGAGTTTAGGGTTTAGGGTTTTAGGGTTTTTAGGGTTTAGGGTTTCAGGTTTGGGATTTAGGATTTAGGGTTTAGGATTTAAGATTTAGGATTTGGGGTTTAGGGTTTTAGGTATTAGGTTTATTATTTGGGGTTTAGGGTTTAAGGTTTTTAGGGTTTGGGGTTTGACGTTTGGGGTTTGGGATTTAGGATTTACGATTTAGGATTTAGGTTTAGGATTTAGGGTTTAGGGTTTAGCATTTTAGGGTTTAAGATTTAGGGATTTAGGGTATAGGGTATAGGGTTTAAGGGTTTGGGGTTTCGGGTTTAGGATTTTAGGGTTTTAGGGTTTTTTAGGGTCTAGGGTTTGGGATTTAAGGTTTATGGCTTAGTATTTAGAGTTTTGGGTTTTGACTTTACAGTTTAGGGTTTAAGGTTTAAGGTTTAGGGCTTAGGGTTTTTTTTTATGGTTTTGGGAGTTTAAGGTTTAGGGTTTTAGAGTTTAGGATTTGGGGTTTAGGATTTAGGGGGATTTTGGATTTAGGATTTAGGATTTGTGGTTTAGGGTTTTGGGATTTTGGATTTTGGATTTAGTGTTTAGGATTTGTGGTTTAGGGTTTTGGCTTTTCGGGTTTTGGGTTTTGGATGTAGGGTTTAAGGTTCAGGGTTTAGGATTTTAGGGTTTAGGGTTTTAGGATTTAGGATTTAAGGTTTAGGATTTAGGATTTAGGGTTTTGGGGTTTAGGATTTATGATTTATAATTTAGGGTTTAGGATTTAGGGTTTATCTTTTCAAATTTTGGATTTAGGGTTTAGGGTATTAGGGTTTTGGAGTGTATGGTTTTGGGTTTAGGGTTTAGTGTTTAGGATTTTGGGTTTGGGATTTAGGGTTGAGGGGTTCAGGGTTTTATGATTTTAGGGTTTGGGGTTTTAGGGTTTAGGGTATTGAGGATTTAGGATTTAGGATTTAGGATTTAGGATTTAGGGTTTAGGATTTAGGGTTTTGGGTTTTGGGTTTAGGGTTTAGGGTTTTGGGTTTAGGGTTTGACGTTTCGGGAGTTGGGGGTTTGGGGTTTAGGGTTTTAGAGTTTAGGGTTTTGAGGTTTTGGATTTTTAGTGTTGGATTTGAGTTTTAGGGTTTAGGGTTTAGGGTTTAGGATTTAAGGTTTAGGATTTAGGGTTCAAGATTTAGGGTTTAGGGCTTATGGTTTTTGGATTTTAGTTTTAGGGTTTTGGGTTTAAGGTGTAGGGTTTTGGGGTTTAGGGTTATGTTTTTGGGTTTAGTGTTTGGGCTTTTAGGTGTTTATTATTTAGTGTTTTAGCGGTTTAGGATTTTGGGTTTCGGGTTTTGGGGTTTAGGGTTTGGGGTTTCGGGTTTTGGATTTAGGCTTTAGGTTTTAGTGTTTACGGTTTTAGGATTTTAGGATTTAGGATTTAGGGTTTAGGGTTTTGGGGTTTGGGGTTTTGAGTTTGGGGTGTAGGGTTTAGGGTTTTAGGCTTTTAGCATTTTTTAATATTTAGGGTTTGGGATTTATGGTTTAGGGTTTATGGTTTAGGGTTAGGGTTTAGTATTTATGATTTTGGGTTTGGGGTTAACAATTTTGGTTTATGGTTTAGGGTTTTTTGGGTTTTTTAGGATTTGGGCTTTTTTAGGGTTTAGGGTTTAGGGTTTAGTGTTTACCTACTTGGTTTAGGGTTTAGGGTTTTAGGGTTTTAGGGTTTAGGGTTTAGGGTTTTGTGGTTTAGGGTTTTGGGGTTTAGGGTTTATAGTTTTGGGGTTTAGGATTTAGGATTTATGATTTACGATTTAGGGTTCAGGATTTAGGGTTTATCTTTTTGGATTTAGGATTTTGGGGTTTAGGGTTTTGGATTTCGGGTTTGGGATTTAGGATCTCTGGGATGAAATCAAAATTATCTCAAATTTGGGATTTAGGGTTGAGGGGTTTAGGGTTTTATGATTTTAGGGTTTGGGGTTTTAGGGTTTAGGGTACTTACGATTTAGGATTTAGGGTGTTAGGTTTAGGTTTTGAGGTTTAGGAGTTTAAGGTTTTGGGTTTTGGGTTCACGGTTTGAATTTTAGGGAGTTTAAGGTTTAGGGTTTTTAAGCTTTTTAGGGTTTAGGGTTTAGGTTTAGGATTTAGGGTTTTAGAGTTTAGGGTTTTGGGGTTTTGGGTTTTCGATTTAGGATTTAGGGTTTAGGGTTTAGGTTTAGGTTTAGGATTTAGGGTTCAGGGTTTAGGGTTTAAGGTTTAGGGTGTTTGGGTTTAAGTTTTATGATTTTAGGTTTAGGGTTTTGGGGTTTAGGGTTTATGTTTTTGGGCTTAGGGTTTAGGATTTATGGTTTAGGGTTTTAGGGGTTTAGTGTTTAGGATTTTAGGGTTTAAGGTTTAGGGTTTTGGGGTTTAGGGTTTGGGATTTTGGGTTTACAATTTAGGTTTCAGGGTTTAGGGTTTTAGGGTTTTTTAGGGTTTTAGAATTTAAGATTTAGAGTTTAAGGTTTTGGGGTTTAGGGTTTGAGGTTTCGGGTTTTGGGTTTTTAATGATTTAAGGTTTGGAATTTAAGGTTTAGGGTTTAGAGGTTAGGGTTTACTATTTAGGGTTCTGGGTTTTGAGTTTACAGTTTTGGGTTTAAGGTTTAGGGGTTTTTTTTATTGGTTTTTAGGGTTTAGGGTGTTTTTAGGATTTAGGGAGTTTAGGGTTTAGGGTTTTAGGGTTTTTAGGGTTTAGGGTTTCAGGTTTGGGATTTAGGATTTAGGGTTTACGATTTAGGATTTAGTGTTTAGGATTTGGGCTTTAAGGTTTTGGGGTTTTACGTTTTGGGTTTAGCATTTAGGGTTTAGGGTTTAAGGTTTTTAGGGTTTGGGGTTGACGTTTGGGATTTAGGATTTAGGATTTAGGGTTTAGGGTTTTGGGGTTTTAGGTTTTGGGTTTAGGATTTAGGGTTTAGGGTTAGGGTTTAGGGTTTTAGAGTTTAGGGTTTTAGGGTTTAGGATTTAAGATTTAGGGTTTAGGGTATAGGGTTTTTCGATTTAGGATTTAGGGTTTACGATTTACAGTTTAGGGTTTGGGGTTTAGTGTTTACCAATTTGGGTTTAAGGTTTAAGGTTTTAGGGTTTTAGCTTTTACGAGTTTAGGGTTTAGGGTTTAGGGTTTTGAATTTTTGATTTACGATTTTAGTGTTTTGGGGTTTTGGTTTTAGGATTTAGGGTTTAGGGTTTATGGTTTACGGCTTAAGGTTTATGATTTAGGATTCAGGGTTTAGGGTTTAGGGTCTTTGGGCTTAAGTTTTAGGTTTTGGGTTTAGGATTTAGGGTTCTGGGATTTTGGATTTGTGGTTTACGTTTAGGTTTAGGTTTAGGGTTTAGGGTTTATGTTTTTGGGTTTAGGGTTTAGGGTTTAGGGTTTGGGGTTTTAGGGTTTTGGGTTTTAGGGGTTTTGGGTTTTAGGGTTTACGGTGTAAGGTTTTATTGTTTAGGGTTTTGGGATTTAGGATTTGGGATTTTGGGATTTAGGTTTTGGGTTTTGGGTTTTAGGGTATTTTAGGGTTTAGGGTTTGGAATTTAAGGTTTATGGCTTAGTATTTAGAGTTTTGGGTTTCGACTTTACAGTTTCGGGTTTAAGGTTTAGGGTTTTTAGGGTTTTTTAGGGTTTGGGATTTTTTAGGGTTTAGGGTTTAGTATTTTTTTTTGGTTTAGGGAGTTTAAGGTTTAGGGTTT
Organism: Camellia japonica; assembly: GCA_030407325.1. Taxonomy (NCBI): domain Eukaryota; kingdom Viridiplantae; phylum Streptophyta; class Magnoliopsida; order Ericales; family Theaceae; genus Camellia; species Camellia japonica. Next base: position 76,787,857 of record JAPPVO010000019.1, on the reverse strand, counting down.
TAGAGTTTAGGATTTGGGGTTTAGGATTTAGGGTTTAAGATCTAGGGTTTGTGGTTTAGGGTTTTGGGTTTTGGGTTTTGGATTTTGGATTTTGGATTTAGGGTTTAGCATTTGTGGTTTAAGGTTGTGGGGTTTCGGGTTTTGGATGTTGGGTTTAAGGTTTAGGGTTTAGGATTTTAGGGTTTAGGGTTTTAGGGTTTAGGATTTTAGGGTTTAGGATTTAGGGTTTAGGGTTTTGGAGTTTAGGATTTAGGATTTAGGATTTATGATTTAGGGTTTAGGGTTTATCTTTTCGGATTTGGGGTTTAGGGTTTAGGGTATTAGGGTTTTGGGGCTTACGATTTTGGGTTTTTGTGTCACGACTCGAACCCGCCCCCGTGGGTTAAAGACGTAACCGGCCAGCAATCATGAGATTACCTACAGCCTCAAACCAAACCAAACGTATTTTAACAGAGTTAATGGGGGCCAAACGGAAGCAATTTGAAACTTTGTCCATAGAGCCGTGCTTATATGCACATCATTACATACATATGTTAATAACTCACGACAGAAAGTCAATGAATAAAATTCGGTACAGACAGGATCATTCAAATCTAAGTCCGCCAAACAAAACCATACACAGACGTACTCACAACTTCGCCAACATAACAGAACAGAAACAAACGACAAAAGGCGAAGGCGGGTCTCGTGCGTGAGACACAAGGGCTGACTTCTCCAAAATCTTTGTTGTTCCACACTGACTTCACTGAGGCTGGGTTTGGACCTCTCATAGCTCACCTACAAACACGAATGAGCATGAGCAAAGCCCAGTGAATAATATCAAATAAGAAGATACAACAATATGTAGAACACATATTCCGAACGGCCTTGGGCCCAATTCATATTTCTAATTAACATATATATACACAATGTAAGTCAAGTGACTGTGGTTCTAAACATACTGGCCTTTTGGCCTCTTTATCTTTCATTTACGTCAGAACGGCCTCTGGCCCACTCATTCGTTCTTGTCAAAACAGCCTTTAGCCCAATCACACTTTCGTGTCGAAACGGCGCTTAGGCCCAAATACGCTTTCGTGTCAAACGGCCCTTAGGCCCAAATACACTTTCGTGTCAAAACGGCCTTCGGCCCACATTTTATCAATCGGCCTTCGGCCCACATTTATATCAAACGGCCATCGGCCCACATTTTATCAATCGGCCTTCGGCCCATATTTTATCAATCGGCCTTCGGCCCATATTTATATCAAACGGCCTTCGGCCCATATTTATATCAAACGGCCTTCGGCCCACATTTTATCAATCGGCCTTCGGCCCATATTTTATCAATCGGCCTTCGGCCCATATTTATATCAAACGGCCTTCGGCCCACATTTTATCAATCGGCCTTCGGCCACATTTATATCAAACGGCCTTTGGCCCATTTTATCAATCGGCCTTCGGCCCACATTTTATCAATCGGCCTTCGGCCCACATTATATCAAACGGCCTTCGGCCCACATTTTATCAATCGGCCTTCGGCCCATATTTTATCAATCGGCCTTCGGCCCATATTTATATCAAAACGGGCTTGGCCCACATTTTATCAATCGGCCTTCGGCCCATATTTTATCAATCGGCTTCTTATCAAACTGGCACATAGGCCTTTCTTATCAAACTTGTCCACCATTCAAATTAATGAACTTTACAAAACTTACATAAGAGTAAGCAAATGGGACAATAACATAATTTAGATATTACTCACAGTGGTCGCATGTGGATTTGCCCTGGAGCTTGACCCTACATATCACATAACACATATGGGTCACAAATAGTTCAATCCGTTCTTTAATTCACATATTCCTCTTTAGGCTTTATTCTTATCTCTTTAATTCAATCACGATGCTCAATGCATGCCTAAGAGTGTTTAGAAGTGAAAGGGAACGGAAAACAGAACACAGAATGCATTTTCAAATTTCAGAAAACAGGGTCCCCGCTCGAGCGTGGACTTCCCCGCTCGAGCGGACCCTTAAGTCTGCAAAAGTGCTGGTTACCTCAATTTCCCGCTCGACGTGAACTCGGCCGCTCGAGCGGACTGCCTGTCTACATAGCTTCCGCTCGAGCGTAACTTCCCCGCTCGAGCGGGCACTATGTTTGTCAAAATGCTGGGAGCTCGAATTCTCCGCTCGAGCGGCGGTTTACCCGCTTGAGCGGGAACCAAACTTTCTGGGTTTTCCAGAACTGTTTTGAGCTTCAAATACACATTCAAACTGATATTTCTTGCATTAACAGCCCATAGCACTCATATACATATACCAACATGATATAAACACCAAATTACAACATATTGAAGTTCAATTGCCATGAATCAATCACATGCAAACCCAAATTATACCAAACTTACTTCCAATACATTAAATTCATGCATTTAAGCTTCATATCCTCATTAATCATGCATGCATGCCAATTCTTGACTCCATTTCTATTTCAAATGGTACAAATGGTGCTTCTAACCATGAAACTCAACAAAACTATGCTTGCATGTATGATTCAACACTCATATTTCCATATTCAACTTAATACATGCTTGATTATGCAAAATCATGGTGATCCTACATATGCATGTGCATTACAACCTCAAATTCATCAATTAGAGCACAACTCTTGTTCTTGATCACCAATTAATCTTTAATTCACAAAATCACAAGTTCAATCTCATGAATTTACTCACCTAGGAGCCTTAAATACCCAAGCTCTAGCCAAATCTTGAGCTTAATCTCCAAATTCCCAAGCTTGAGCCAAAAATTACACAATTCTCTCATTCTCTCTCTCTATACTGGTTCTCTCTCTCTATTTGGAGTTCCAAAATCAGCCAAATGAAGTGAAGAAGAGAGGATGGAGAGGGTAATGACTTAACAACAACCCACTAAGGCCAATATAATATTAATAAGGTAATTGGACTCTAATTCATCAATTTAATCGATTAAATCTAACCCGAATAAATTTTCAATTAAATTTCACCGTAGGCTCGAAAAATTATGCCAATCATATTGGCGTAGTCAATTTCGAGTTTTATGGCGATAAGGCCCTCAATTTATTTTCCAATGCAGATAATCAAAAGATATTCCTACGGTGAAAGATAGAAATTCAAAACCACATATTTTCACATAATGGAACACAAAATCATATCAAACACATAATCACATCATATTAAGGACCAATTAACATATTACGGAACAGGGGTATTACATTTTGGGTTCAGGGTTTAGTGTTTAGGATTTTGGGTTTGAGATTTAGGATCTCTTGGGTTTTTGGGTTTAGGGTTTGGGTTTCGGATTTTGGATTTAGAGTTTATGTTTAGGATTTAGGGTTTGTGGTTTTTGGTTTTGGATTTTGGGTTTAGGGTTTGTGATTTAGGGTTTTGGGGTTTTGGATTTTGGATTTAGTGTTTAGTGTTTTAGGGTTTAGGGTTTTAGGGTTTTGGATTTAGGATTTATTAGTTACGATTTAGGGTTTAGGGTTTAGGATTTATCTTTTTGGGTTCAGGTTTTAGGGTTAAGGGTATTAGGGTTTTGGGGTGTAGGGTTTAGGATTTAGGGTTTTAGGATTTAGGGTTTAGGATTTAGGATCTCTGGGATGAGATCGAAATTATCTCAAATTTTGGATTTAGGGTTGTGGGGTTTAGGATTTTATGATTTTAGGGTTTAGGGTTATAGGATTTAGGGTACTTAGGATTTAGGATTTAGTGTTTAGGGGTTTATAGTTTTGGGCTTAGGGTTTGAGGTTTAAGTGTTTAGGGTTTTGGGTTTAGGGTTTGAGATTTAGGGAGTTTGGGGTTTAGGGTTTTTAAGTTTTTTAGGGTTTAGGGTTTAGTGTTTAGGATTTAGGGTTTTTGTGTTTAGGGTTGGGTTTTTGTTAGGGTTTAGGGTTTAAGGTTTACGATTTAGGGTTCAGGGTTTAGGGTTTAGGACTTAGTGTTTTGGGGTTTATGGTTTAGGGTTTGTGGGGTTTAGGTTTTAGGGTTGAGGTTTAGGGTTTTGTGGTTTTTTAGGATTTAGGGTTTGGGATCTAAGGTGTATGGTTTAGTGTTTAGGGTTTTGGTTTTTGACTTTACGGTTTTGGGTTTAAGGTTTATAGGGTTTTTTAGGTTTGGGTTTTTAGGGTTTAGGTTTTTTTATGGTTTGGGAGTTTAAGGTTTAGGGTTTTAGGGTTTAGGGTTTGAGATTTAGGATTTAGGGTTTAGGATTTAGAATTTAGCATTTAGGGTTTGTGGTTTAGGATTTTGGGGTTTTGGATTTAGGGTTAAGTGTTTGTGGTTTAGGGTTTTGGGGTTTCAAGTTTTGGGTATTGGATTAGGATTTAGGGTTTAAGGTTTAGTGTTTAGGGTTTTAAGGTTTAGGGTTTATGGTTTAGGGTTTAGGTTTAGGATTTTGGGGTTTAGTAATTAGGATTTACGATTTGCTGTTTACGGTTCAAGGTTTAGGATTTATCTTTTTCGATTCAGGGTTTAGGGTATTAAGGTTTTGGGGTTTAGGGTTTATGGTTTTGGGGTTTTGGGTTAGGGCTTAGGATTTTGATTTTGGCTTTGGGATTTAGGATCTCTGGGATGAGATCGAAAATTATCTCAAATTTTGGATTTACGATTTAGGGGTTTAGGGTTTTATGATTTTAGGGTTTAGGGTTTTAGGATTTAGGGTACTTAGGATTTAGGATTTAGGGTTTAGGGTTTAGGGGTTTACAATTTTGGCCTTAGGGTTTGAGGTTTTTGGGTTTAGGATTTTGGGTTTAGCGTTTGAGATTTAGAGAGTTTAGGGTTTAGGGTTTTTTAGGCTTTTAGGATTTAGGATTTAGGGTTTAGGATTTAGTGTTTTTGAGTTTAGGGTTTTGGGTTTTTGGGTTTTGGATTTAGGGTTTAGGATTTAAGATTTACGATTTCGGGTTCAGGGTTTAGGGTTTTTGGATTTAAGTTAGGATTTTGGGTTTAGGGTTTAGGGTTTTGGATTTTAGGATTTAAGGTTTAGGGTTTATGTTTTTGGGTTTATTGTTTAGGATTTACGATTTAGGTTTTTGAGGTTTAGGGTTTTAGAGTTTGAGGTTTAGGGTTTTGTGGTTTGTGGTTTAGGGTTTTAGAGTTTTGGGGTTTAGGGTTTTTTAGGATTTAGGGTTTGGGATTTATGGTTTATGGTTTAGTGTTTAGGGTTTTGGTTTTCGGCTTTACGGTTTTGGGTTTAAGGTTTAGGGTTTTTAGGATTTTTTAGGGTTTAGGGTTTAGGTTTTTTTTATGGTTTAGGGAGTTTAGGGTTTAGTGTTTGAGATTTAGGATTTGGGGTTTAGGGTTTGTGGTTTAGGGTTTTGGAGTTTTGGGTTTTGGGTTTTGGATTTAGGTTTAGTGTTTGTGGTTTAGGGTTTAGGGTTTTGGGGTTTCGAGTTTTGGGTTTTGGATTTAGGATTTAGGGTTTAGGGTTTAGGGTTTAGTGTTTAGGGTTTAGCATTTATGGTTTAGGGTTTAGGGGTTTTGGGGTTTAGTATTTACGATTTGCGGTTTAGGGTTCAAGGATTAGGATTTATCTTTTTGGATTCAGGGTTTAGGGTATTAAGGTTTTTGGATTTAGGGTTTAGGATTTTGGGATTTTGGGTTTTGCGTTTGGGATTTGGATCTCTGCAATGAAATCGAAATTATCTCAAATTTGGGATTTAAGGTTGAGGGTTTAGGGTTTTATGATTTTAGGCTTTTAGGGTTTAGGGTACTCAGGATTTAGGATTTAGGGTTTTAGGTTTAGGGTTTAGGGATTTACAGTTTTGGGTTTGGGGTTTGAGGTTTAGGGGTTTAGGGTTTGAGGTTTTAAGAGTTTAGGTTTTTTGGTTTTTAAGATTTTTAGGGTTTAGGGTTTAGGATTTAGGGTTTTGGAGTTTAGAGTTTTGGGTTTTTGGGTTTTGGATTTAGGGTTTAGGGTTTATGGTTTAGGATTTAGGGTTCAGGGTTTAGGGTTTGGGGTTTGGGGCTTAGGGTTTTTGGGTTTAAGTTTTATGGTTTAGGGTTTAGGATTTACGGTTTATGTTTTTGGGTTTAGTGTTTGGGGTTTACGGTTTAAGATTTTGGGTTTTAGGATTTTAGGTTTCAGTGGTTTAGGGTTTAGGGTTTAGGGTTTTAGGGTTTAAGGTTTAGGGTTTTGAGGTTTAGGGTTTTGGGGTTTGGGGTTTAGGGTTTTAGGTTTAGGGTTTAGGGTTTTAGGGTTTTTTAGGATTTAGGGTTTGGGATTTAGGTTTATGGTTTAGTATTTGGGTTTTGGTGTTCGGCTTTACGGTTTTGGGTTTAAGGTTTAGGGTTTTTTAGGGTTTGGGTTTTTTTTGGGTTTAGTGTTTGTAGACACCTCATTTTTTACTGTCCTCAAGACTCAGGCATCATTGTTTGTGCACTCGATGATTGTGCTTGTTTGTGTCCATTTTGAGCGTCCGAAGTTCTCGGCGGAATGCCCTGTCTTTGAGCCTTCAAACCTTGTTCTTTCTGTGCCTTGTTTTGGACCAAAACCTGGTGTCTGGACCTCTTGGTGACCTGTCGGCCATGGATGTGGTTGGTCGGCCACTAGTGGTGGCCGACGGCCACCAGTCTCTTTTTCCAGATATTTCTGGAAATTTTTTGCCAGCTGTGCTAGCTGTTTCTCACTGAGCTGCATCTTCATACACGTGTCTGGTAGGATGTATCTAAGCTCAAGGGCTTGTTTTCTATATGTAGGGGGGTCCTTCCCCATTTTTGGGGGTTTGGATTTTTAGAACAAAAATCTTTCTCTCTCTCTAGAATTTTCTCTCTCTCTTGTTATTTTGCATACACTTGCTTAGTTTCTCTTAGCTTTGGCACATCAACCCTTAACCAAACACTCACCTTTGGGCTGAGATAACTTGGGACCTAGTTTGAGCTTTAGAAAGAGGTTTGAGCTTGAATTTGTGCCTGTTTTGTGCTTTGCTTCAAAGGTATAGAACTTACCTTGCTTATACTTGTTTTATATACTTGTTTTACCATTTTTTCAAACTGTTTTTGGCCAAGTTTTCAACTATAAAAACCTTTGTTTTTATGACCTAAAAATGGTGGTTTGAGGCTATTTTGAGTTGGGGGTGGTCCACCTGTCACGCCCCGAACCCGCCCCCGTGGGTTAAGGACGTAACCGGCCAGCAATCATGAAATTACCTACGGCCTCAAACCAAACCAAACATATTTTAACAGAGTTAATGGGGGGGCCAAACGGAAGCAATTTAAAACTTTGTCCATAGAGTTGTGCTTACATGGCACGTCATGACAAACCATACTGATACATGTTAATAACTCACTTCAAAATATGTACTAACACAAAGCTCCGTACATACAGGATCATAATAGTCTAAGTCACCCCGTCAAAACTATATACAACAGATACAAAGTCTTCGCCAACATGACAGAATATAAATACAAAACAAAAGGGCGAAGACGGGTCTCGTACGTGAGACGCAGAGGCTGACTCTCAAAGACTTGGTTGTTCCACACTGGCTTCATAAGGGCTGGGTCTGGACCTCTCATAGCTCACCTACAAAGACACGAATGAGCGTGAGCGAAAGCCCAGTGAATAATATCAAATAAGAAGATACCACAATATGTAGAACAACATATTCCGAACGGCCTTGGGCCCAATTTATATTTCTAATTAACATATATATACACAATGTAAGTCAAGTGACTGTGGTTCTAAACATACTGGCCTTTTGGCCTCCTTATCTTTCATTTATGTCAAAACGGCCTCTGGCCCACTCATTCGTTCTTGTCAAAACGGCCTTTGGCCCAATCACACTTTCATGTTGAAACGGCGCTTAGGCCCAAATACACTTTCGTGTCAAAACGGCGCTTAGGCCCAAATACACTTTCGTGTCAAAACGACTCTTAGGCCCAAATACACTTTCGTGTCAAAATGGCTCTTAGGCCCAAATACACTTTCGTGTCAAAACGGCCTTCGGCCCACATTTTATCAATTGGCCTTCGGCCCACATTTATATCAAACGGGCTCATAGGCCTTCCATTTCAAACTGGCTCATAGGCCTTTCATATCAAACTGGCTCATAGGCCTTTCATATCAAACTGGCTCATAGGCTTTATATCAAACTGGCACATAGGCCTTTATATCAAACTGGCACTTAGGCCTTTATATCAAACTAGCACATAGGCCCTTGTATCAAACTTGCCCACCATTCAAATTAATGAACTTTACAAAACTTACATAAGAGTAAGCAAGTGGGACAATAACATAATTTAGATATTACTCACAGTGGTCGGCATGTGGATTTGCCCTGGAGCTTGACCCTACATATCACATAACACATATGGGTCACAAATAGTTCAATCCGTTCTTTAATTCACATATTCCTCTTTAGGCTTATTCTTATCTCTTTAATTCAATCACAATGCTCAATGCATGCCTAAGAGTGTTTAGAAGTGAAAGGGAACGGAAAACAGAACACAGAATGCATTTTCAAAATTTCAGAAAACAGGGTCCCCGTTCGAGCGTGGACTTCCCCGCTCGAGCGGACCCTTAAGGCCTGCAAAAGTACTGGTTGCATGAAAGATAAACTCGAGCGTGGAATAGGGCGCTCGAGCGGAATGCCTGTCTAAGTAGCTCCCCCGCTCGAGTGTGAACTCACCCGCTCGAGCGGACACCAAGTCTGCAAAAAGTACTGGGAGCACGTTTTTCCCGCTCGAGCGGCCATTACCCCGCTCGAGCGGAGATCAAAATTCTGGGTTTTCCCAGATTGTGTTCTTGAGTCCAAATTCGACATTCAACCAATGTTTCTTGCATACTATGGCTCCAATTTCACATATTCTTGTATTAACATGGTATAAGCACCAAAACACATCATCATGGGGCTCAATTTCATGAATCAAGCACATACATGGCTCAATTTAATTCAAGTTCAATTCTATCATATGCATTCATGCATTCAAAGCTCTTATCTTTAATTATTCAAACATGCATGCTAATCTTGACTTCATTTCTATTCCAATTAATGCAAATGGTGTTCATTCTCATGGAACACAACAAAAACATGCTTGCATGTAGGATTTAACACTCATATTTCCACATTCAACTTAGTACATGCTTGTTTATGCAAAACCATGGTGATCCTACACATGCATGTGCATTACAACTTCAAATTCATCAATTAGAGCACAACTCTTGTTCTTGATCACCAATTAATCTTTAATTCACAAAATCACAAGTTCAATCTCATGAATTTACTCACCTAGGAGCCTTAAACACCCAAGCTCTAGCCAAATCTTGAGCTTAATCTCCAAATTCCCAAGCTTGAGCAAAAAATTACACAATTCTCTCCTTTTCTCTCTCCATAGCCGGTTCTCTCTCTATTTTGAGTCCCAAAATCAGCCAAATGAAGTGAAGAAGAGAGGGTGGAGAGGGTAGTGACTTAACAACAAAACCCACTAAGGCCAATATAATATTAATAAGGTAATTGGACTCTAATTCATCAATTTAATCGATTAAATCTGACCCGAATAAATTTTCAATTAAATTTCACCGTAGGCTCTAAAAATTATGCCAATCACAATGGCGTAATCAATTTCTAGTTCTGTGGCCGATAAGGCCTCCAATTTAATTTCCAAAGCAGATTATTCAAACAGATATTTCTACGATGAACAGATAGAAATTCAAAATCACATATTATCACACAATGGCACACAAAATCATGCTAAACACATAATCATATTCAGATTAAGGACCAATTAGCTAATTACGGAACAGGGGTATCACACCACCCTTCTTGTCTCTTTGCTTGTTAAGCTTTTGTACCATCTTTTCATCACTTTCAAACCAACTTTTTTTGGCCTTTTAACCACTGAATCTTAGAGATTTTTCAGTGGAAAAAACCTTGTTTGGAAGTCCAAAATTGGAGAGGTTAGCCTTCCTTCCTTGTGTCTTGTTTGCATGCCTAGTTAGCTTCATGAGTTAGCTTGTTTTTCTAGCTTATTTTAGCTTAAGTCCAGCATCTTTTTGCCTCTGTTTTGACTTGTTTTGGGCTGGTTAGTTCAGTTGAGGCTTGTATTGCATAGTTGTAGTGTAAATTCCTTTGCTAGCTTGATGTTTTAATGCTTTAATCATCATTGCTTTGAGTTAATAGCATGTTTTAGTGTTGTTTTGCACTTCATTTCAGCACTAAAATCTCTGTAATCTCTCTCCATTCTTTACTCTTTTGTTTGCTTTGAAAGTGGTTTCACACCACTTGTTTACTTAAGTGTGGAATTGAGGTGTTGCACCTAATGGTTTAATCCCTTAGGGGGTTCATTACCAACAGTGTAATGCCTCTTTCATGCCTAAAGTAACTTGTGGTTTGAGCCATCTTTCCATTAGAGGACACTCACTTTTGGACTTAATTGATTAAAGAATGGATCGGTAACTAAAATGAGTAAACAAAAAATGGCAACTAAAAGAAGCAAGATAAGCATCTTTTGTGTTGCATTGCATGTGTTCGAATTGGACGTTAATTTGAAGATAAGGAAAATGGTACATTTCATACTCAAAGTGATGAAATGTGCCACTTTCCTTGGTCACCATCACCCTTGATCATGCATGATAGGGTGGTGGTCTTTTTGAGTCTTGTTTTGCACTCATTAAACTTGTACAAACTTGGTTGTTTGGCCATCATGCATGGAAATTTCTTGATTGGTGGTTTGAGAGCCAAAAGTTTCACTCCTTTGAGCTTGTGTGATGATAAGGAGTGTAAACAGTACACACAAACCTATGAGAATACACTGTTTTGCTCTGTTTGCTCTCTATTGTAGCAAAAAGAAGAGTTCATGTTATCAGTGGCCGACCAACCACCACCAGTAGCCGACCGGCCACCACTGGTAGCTGACAGGCCCCCTGTCAGCCACCAATGAAAATTGCACAGTGTGTTTGTCATGACCCGAACCTGCCCCTATGGGTTAAGGACATAACCGGCTAGTAATCATGTGATTACCTACGGCCTCAGACCAAAACAGACATAACTCGTTAGAGTAAAAGGGCCAAATGGAAGCAAAAAATTAAAACTTTGTCCATAGAGCCGTGCTTATATGCACATCAAAACAAACCATACTCATATACGTCAATAACCCACATCAAAAGTACAGTAGTAAAACTTCTTTACAAACAGGATCATCTAAGCTGAGCCAACCCATAACAGACTATATACAAATATACGCAAAGTCCTCACCAACAAAACAAAACGTAAATGCATAACAAAATGGCAAGGATGGGTCTCGTGCGTGAGACATAAGGCTGACTCTCCAAAACGCGTGTTGTTCGTGGCAGACTTCACTGGGGCCGGGTTTGGACTTCTCTTGGCTCACCTACAAACACATGAATGAGCGTGAGCGATAGCCCAGTGAATAATATCAAATACAGAAGTTGCATATCAATGTAGAACAACAGGTTCCAAACGGCCTTGGGCCCAATTCACATTTCTATTTAACAGATGTATGACTATACGAATTTCAAATCAAGTGACTTGTAGTTTCAACATTCTGGTCTTTGGCCCATTCAGGTTTCCATTCATGTCAAAACGGCCTTCGGCCCACTCATTTATGTCAAAATGGCCTTCGGCCCACTCATTCGTGTCAAAACGACCTTCGGTTCATCCATATAAGTCAAAACGACCTTTGGTCCATCCATATATGTCAAAACGACCTTTGGTCCATTCATATATGTCAAAATGACCTTCGGTCCGTTCATTTCTATCAAAATGACCTTCGGTTCATTCAATTCTATCAAAACGACCCTTGGTCCATTTATGTTTATCAAAACGACCTTCGGTCCATTCATTTATTCATGTCAGACTTTTGTCCACAATCCCAATTAAAAACTCATAAAGCTTATAAGGGAATAAACAATTGGACATTCACAAGCATTCGAATATCGATATTACTCACAGTGATCGGCTTGTGGATTTGCCCCGGAGCTTGACCCTACACATTTCATGAACACAAAAGGGTCACCAACAGTTTAATTCGTTCTTTAATTCACATGTTCCTCATTAGGCTTTATTCCTCATTAACTCATTTACGATGCTTAACATATGCCTAAGAGTGCTTACAAGTGAAAGAGAGCGGAAAACAGAACACAGAATGAAAAAACAGAATTTCAGAAAACAGGGTCCCCGCTCGAGCGGACCCTCAAGCCTGCAAAAGTACTGGTTGCATGAAAAATGAGCTCGAGCGTGGAATAGAGCGCTCGAGCGGAAGGCCTGTCCACAAAAGCTCCCCGCTCGAGCGTGAGATATCCCGCTCGAGCGGATACCCAGCTCTGCAAAAAGTGCTGGGAGCACGATTTTCCCGCTCGAGCGGCCATTTCCCCGCTCGAGCGGACATAAAAAATCTGGGTTTTCCAGATTGAGTTCTTGAGCTCCAATTTGAATTCCAACCAACAAAATATGCATGCAATGGCTCAAATTACACATTTACACATGTTAACATGCTACCAATACAAGATTACAACATTAGGGAGCTCAATATCAAGAATTACACACTTGCATGTTTCAAATTGACATCAACTTCAACTCTATCATACATATTCATGCATTTCAAGCTCCTATCTTTTCAAATTGTACATGCATGTGATGAATTAGCCACATTCTCAACTTAGGTAACACAAAGGGTGATCAAGACATGAGTTTCCTTTAACATTTCACATGGATTATACACATTTGTGCCCAAACATGCAATATCAAGGTGATTTCCTATATGCATGCACATATTAAGCTTCAATTCAACAAATACAACCCAATTTCATTTCAATCTTACTCTTGATCACCAAATTAGTTTGAGTACACAAAAATTACAAACTATAGTCCAAGAATTACTCACCTAGGAGCTTGATTCTCACAATTTGTGATTAAATCTTGAATTAGACTTCCAACCTCCAAGTTTCAAGACCACAATTGCACAATCCCTCTTTCTCCCTCTCTATAGTCGGCTCTCTCTCTCAAATTGAGTCCAAGAATCAGTCAAAATGAGCTAAAGGAGAGAAATGAGGTGTAGTGCTCAAATATATCAAGTCCCACTAAGTCAATATAATAATAATAATAATAAGGCAATTGGGTACTAATCCACCAATTTAATCGATTTAATCTGACCCGAATCAATTTTTCAATTAAATTTCACCGTAGGCTCTAAAAATTATGCCAACACAATGGCGTAATCAATTTCGGGTTCTGTGGCCGATAAGGCCCTCAATTTAATTCCAAAGTAAATAATCAAACAGATATTCCTACGGTGAATAGATAGAAATTCAAAACCACATATTTTCACATAATGGTACACAAAATCATAATAAAACACATAATCACATTCATGTTAAGGACCAATTAATATATTACGGAACAGGGGTATCACAAGCAGAGGTGTTCTGGAAGTTGGCATAATTTTCAGTGATCAAATGTGCAAACAGATGCATTCAGTAACAAGGCAGTGGCATTTCAAGTGGAAACCGAGCACGTGCATGAGCCTACCTTGCATTTCAAGTTTATTTATCACTTAAATATCTAGCTTAGATGCATGTTGTAATTAATTAGCTGTAGCTAATTAATTGTTGTAAATAATTAGTTTAACTAGCTATTTGTTTTCAGTTTGTAATAATTAGTTAACTAGAATAGTTAATTAATTTCGAGTTTTGTAATGATTAGTTAGCTTAATTAGCGTAGCTAGTTGGTTAGCTTATTCATTCGGACCCTCCTTCGCGAGGGCATAATGTTGTAATAAGTGTGTGTGCGTGTGTGTATGTCTTCCAACCTCACTTCTTTCTCCCTTTTATTTAATCGCTTGCGATGGTTAGATTAGAGGCATTTTCAATTAGCATACCTTATGCTTGCATGTTTGCATCCATTCATTTGTCTTGCATGCACCGAGACTCGGTGCATCCTTCAAACTGCATCACAATTTCAATATCTTCTTTGAATACGTGTTTAATAACATGTTGTTCAAATCGATCCATATGCCATACTAGTAGCTGAGCCTATTAATTACATATTGAATGTGTTGCATTAGACATCTTGTATAGTTAGGATCATGCAATTTTCTAACTAGTTTCTGTTTTGGCTTGGAGTACTCGGTGAGTTTTATGCTTTAGCATACTTGCATGAGTGTGATTGCCATGTTGCCATGATAGCATGCTTGCCATGAGGCTATGCGCTTAAATGCTAAAGTGCATGAATGCTTGTGAATGAAGGCTTATTGTTTGAATTGGAACGATTCAACAAATGTGTGTTTTATGCCCACTTTGTTATGGCAAAATCATGTTTTAAGACCATTATGTTTGGTGGCAAATTCGCATCTTTAAGCCCACTCGAGGTGGCAAATTCAAACCATTTTCGAAAACAAACACGAGTTGAATTGTTCCAAGTCTTGCAAACTTGTCTATACTTGCTTGTGTGCGTCACATAGTAAAGCTAGTCTACTAACCGGAATAAGAACACATAATGTTTATAAAATTTCATATCATGATTACTAGAGGCCGATCTTTGATCGGGCGAGTGGGGGTGCTCATTTCAGGACCTTCCCCTCTCGTACCTAAGTTCCCGAGTCGAGGCAACTTTGGTGATCATGGACACATGGCCTTTGCCACGAATCAGGGTTTCCTAAATTTCTCCAAAAATAAAATATTTAGGTGGCGACTCTTTATCTGGCAAAGCAGTCAAATTTTGGCATTATTTGATTTAAAATCAATTTTCCAAAAAGGTTTGCCGGATTTGAACTCTTTGGTGATTATCAGTTTCACATTACACTTTGTGAGACTAGCTTCAGAGCCGCAGGAGTCCGAACTGTGTGGCCTTCTTTTCAACCCTTTCCGAAAAGCGGAGCGCGAGAAAAAGGCGAGTCCACAGTGTTTAGGTTTTTTTTTATGGTTTAGGGAGTTTAAGATTTATAGTTTTAGGGTTTAGGGTTTGAGATTTAGGTTTTAGGGTTCAGGGTTAAGATTTAGGGTTTAGGGTTTGTGGTTTACGGTTTTGGGGTTTTGGGTTTTGGATTTTGGATTTATGGTTTAGGGTTTTGGGGTTTCGAGTTTTGGGTTTTGGATTTAGGATTTAGGGTTTAAGGTTTAGTGTTTAGGGTTTAGGGTTTAGGGTTCAGGGTTTAGGATTTATCTTTTTGGATTCAGGGTTTAGGGTTTAGGGTATTAGGGTTTTGCGATTTAGGGTTTAGAGTTTTGGAGTTTAGGGTTTAGGGTTCAGGATTTTGGGTTTTGGGTTTTGGATTTAGGATTTAGGATCTTTGGGATGAGATCGAAATTATCTCAAATTTGGGATTTAGGGTTTAGGGGTTTAGGGTTTTATGATTTTAGGGTTTAGGGTACTTAGGATTTAGGATTTAAGATTTAGGGTTTAGGGTTTAAGAGTTTATAGTTTGGGGTTTAGGGTTTGAGGTTTAGGGGTTTAGAGTTTTGGCTTTAGGGTTTAAGGTTTAGGGGTTTAGGGTTTAAGGTTTATGGAGTTTAGGGTTTTTAAGGTTTTTAGGGTTTAAGGTTTAGTGTTTAGGATTTAGGGTTTTGGTGTTTAGGGTTTTGGATTTTTGGGTTTTGGGTTTAGGATTTAGGGTTTAGGGTTTAGGGTTTGGTGTTTAAGGTTTGGGATTTAGGGTTCAGGGTTTAGGGTTTAGGGCTAAGGGGTTTTGGATTTAAGTTTTAGGGTATTTGTGATAACCCTGTTTCGTATTATGCTAATTGGTCTTTATTATGAGTATGATTATGTGTTTGATGCGACTTTGTGTGCCATTCGTATGAATATATGTGGTTTTGAATTTCTATCTGTTCACCGTAGGAATATCTGTTCAACTTACTATTATAAACTGAAAATTGAAGGCCTTATCGGCCACAGAAATCGAAATTGACTACACCATTGGGATTAGCGTAATTTTTAGAGCCTACGGTGAAATTTAATTGAAAATTGATTCGGATCAAAATAATTAGATTCAGAACGATTAATTAAGTGCCATTAATTGGCTATAATCAAATTTGATTAGGATGGGCTATATAAGGGCCATTATATACTAAATTCCTCTCTTTTTATTCAACATTGCCGGAATTATGCTCTAGAGAGAGAGAGGAGCCGAATCTAGAGAGACGGAGAGTTCAAGATAGAGATTTGGCTAAGGAACTTGGTGATCTTGAAGCTACACTTAAGAATTGATCATAATTTGGAAGATTAAAGCTTTTGGGTGAGTAATTGGTTATGAATTCATGAGTTTAATATTGTAATTTTGTGAATTCAAAGTTGTATGATGATAAAGAACATGAATTGAGTTGGTTTTGATGAATTGGAAGTCAATGTACACATGCATGTAGGAAATTGCCATGGATTTGTATGTTTGAGCTTGAAATACGTGATCCATGTTGAATCTTTGATTGAAGTTCATGTTTTTAACCATCTCTTCATCATCTAAGTTGAGAATGAGAGTTATATCTCACATGCATGTACAATTCATAAGAGTATGAGTTTTGAATGCATGAATTTGTTATGTTGGAAATAAGTTTGGTGTAAATTGGGACATGCATGCGATTAATTTGTGAAATTGAGCTTCATAATGTAATAAATTTGGTGTTGGATCATGTTGATACATGTATATGTGAAGTTTCAGCCATAATATGCAAGATATGTTGAGTTGAATGCAAGTTTGAAGCTCAAGAACAATTCTGGATTTTCCAGAATTTGGGAAGGCACCGCTCGAGCAAGAAATACGAGCTCCTAGAACTTTTTGCAGACATTGATGTCCGCTCGAGTGGGAAGATTCACGCTTGAGCGTGGAGCTATGTAGAGTGACCTTCAGCTCGAGCATCCGAATTCACGCTCGAGCGTAAAAATGAGGCAACCAGTACTTTTGCAGACCTAATGGGTCCGCTCGAGAGGGGACCCCTGTTTCTAAAATTTTGTAAATATGTTCTGTGTTCCGTTTTCCGTTCTCTTTCACTTCTACGTACTCTTAGGCATGCATTAAACATTGTAAATGAGTTAAAAGGATAAGAATGAAGCCTAAAGAGAAATATTTGAATTAAGAATGGATTGAATTGTTTGTGACCCATTGTGTTCATGCAATGTGTAGGGTTGAGCTCCAGGGCAAATCATTCAGCCGATCACTGTGAGTAATATCTTAATAAAGATATTTGAAGTATGTTATTTGTTCAAATGCTTACTTCTATGTAAGTCTTATAAGTTCGTTAATATGAATAAAAGAACGAATGGGCCAGAGACCAGTCTGACATGAATGAAAGAATGAATGGGCCAGAGGCCAGTCTGACATGAATGAAAGAACGAATGGGCCAGAGGCTAGTCCGACATGAATAAAAGAATGAATGGGCCAGAGGCCAGTCTGACATGAATGAAAGAATGAATGGGCCAAAGGCCAGTCTGACATGAATGGAAGAATGAATGGGCCAAAGGCCGTTTGACATAAATGGATTGGGCCGAGGCCGTCTGATGTGTTTGAACCCGCAGTTAATTGATATATATATATATATATATATTAGACAGAAATGTGAATTGGGCCCAAGGCCGTTGGTGCATGTTGTCTAAATACTGTTCGTGTATTTTCCATATTTGATATTATTCACTGGGCTTTCGCTCACGCTGATTCATGTGTCTGTAGGTGAGCCAAGGGAGGTCCAAACCCAGCCTTAGTGAAGTTTGTGAGATACAGCCAAGGTTTTGAAGAGTCAGCCATACGTCTCACGCACGAGACTTGTTTTCGCCTTTTGCTAGTTTGCTATATTTTGTCATGTTGGCGAGAACTTTGGTTTACAGTTGTATATAGTTTTGATTGGCTGACTTAGACTTTAATGATCCTGTATGTACAGAACTTTGTGTTATTACATATCTTGATGTGAGTTATTAACATGTGTATGTATGGATTGTTATGACGTGCCATGTAAGCACAACTCTATGGACAAAAGTTTGAAATTGCTTCCGTTTGGCCCCTTTACTTTGATGAGTTATGTCTTGTTTGGTTTGAGGCCGTAGGTAATCCCTTGATTACTGGCCGGTTATGTCCTTAACCCATAGGGGCAGGTTCGGGTCATGACAGAGTGGTATCAGAGCACGAGTTAATAACTCACACACTTGTCCAAATGAGCAATAAGCGTCTAGAAAAGATCTAGGACGCATTCATGTGATAAGTATGAATTTGAAAGCATCGAGAATGCGCTTAAATGTTTTAATGTGAACAATTATGTATTATAAGTTTGTGATTTGCTTGCATTGTAAATTATTTGAATATGTATGCTCTCTAGTATATGCATACTTGTGAATCTTTTGTATAAAGTATAATGCAAGTTTAATCAGATGGTGAGAACGAGAGGTGATGAGATAGAGGAGTCTTCTACTGCCAGAATGGATAGAATGGAAAGATTGATTTAGGAAATGGCAGAAACATTGAGGCAACAACAGTGGCAACAACCACATCCTCCACCTCCACCTCCGGCACCACCCGTGTCGGATAATCAGAATTATGACCGAATAATAGCCCTCACCAAAGAGTTTAAGAAAATGAAACCACCACAGTTCCATGGGGGATTAGATCCGTTGAAAGCCGAAGCGTGGGTCCTCAGCATCGAAAAGCTATTTGAAGTGTTCCCTTGTTCGGAGACACTGAAAGTGCTTCTAACCACCTTTATGCTAGAAGACGAAGCAAGAAGATGGTGGATGTTAATGCGTGAGAATCATAAGGATGTTGACTGGACCAAATTTTTGGAAATTTTCTATGATAAGTACTTCCCGTAATGTGTCCGGGACAGCAAAGTATCAGAGTTCATGGAACTAAAGCAAGACAGTATAACGGTGGCTAAGTATGAAGCCAAATTCACTGAATTGGCCAGGTTTGCACCATATGTGATTGATACTGATTATAAGAAAGTGAGGCATTTTGAAGGTGGGCTTCGAAGCGACATTTTAGAAAGGGTGAATGTCTTGAAGCTAGAAACCTATATTGGGGTGCTAGACCGGGCCATAATATCAGAAGCTAACATAGCTAGACAGGCTAAGTCAACAACTGACTGGAAAGGCAACAAAAGGCAAGGCTTCTTCTCAAAGAAGAAATTTTTGAAAAAGCAAAACACGGGCTCGTCAAGTACTTCGAATTCTTCCCGAGATACATCTCCTATGTGCAATATTTATAGTAAAAGGCATCGTGGGGTTTGTTAGTGTGTGTCAGGAGCCTGTTTCAAATGTGGTAAACAAGGGCATATGGCCAGAGATTGTAACCAGAACAGTGGGAAGTTAGCTGCTAGCTCAACTGCATCAATTCCGAAGCCGGGAAATACTACGAGATCTACTACCACCGGGGATACCGTGAGGCAAGGGAGAGTTTTCACGCTTGTTCCGGGCGATACACGAAATGCTAACGCAATTGTCTCAGGTACTATTTCTATATGTAATCAAGATTTGTGTTAATTGACTCTAGATCAAAGCACTCTTTCGTAACATGTGCATTTGCATCTAGGCTGAGTAGACCTCTAGAATTATTGCCATATCTGCTATGTGTATCTGCTCCATCCGGGGAATCTGTATTGTATGAATCTGTATATCGTTTTTGTGACATGCGTGTTGGGAATGCCATTCTGTATATGGATTTGTTGCCCTTGAACTTTAGGCACTTTGATGTAATTCTAGGCATGGATTGGTTAACTAAATATTGTGCCACCATTGATTGTGTGATAAAACGGGTTGTGTTTAGACCACCAGAACAGGAAGAAATTGTGTTTGTGGGTAACGGGGTAGTACCTCCACATTATTTAATATCTGCAATGAAGGCATGTAAACTGATCAGGAAAGGGTGTCAGGGTTATTTGTGTTATGTGTTGTCTGAACAATCTGTAAATGTTGAATTGAATAATATCCCTATTGTTAGAGAATTTCCAGATGTGTTCCAAATGAATTACTAGGGGAATTGGTACACAGGGAGATAGAGTTTACAATTGAGATTATGCCAGAAACCCAGCCTATTTCTAAAACTCCCTACAGAATGGCTACTGCTGAAATGAAAGAACTGAAAGAATAGTTGAATTGAATTGAATTGAATAATATCCCTATTGTTAGAGAATTTCCAGATGTGTTTCCAAATGAATTACTAGGGGAATTGGTATTCAGGGAGATAGAGTTTACAATTGAGATTATGCCAGACACCCAGCCTATTTCTAAAACTCCCTACAGAATGGCTACTGCTGAAATGAAAGAACTGAAAGAACAGTTGCAAGACTTGCTTGACAAAGGGTTTATCTGGCCTAGTACTTCACCATGGGGTGCACCAGTGTTATTTGTGAAAAAGAAAGATGGAACCTTACACTTGTGTATCGATTATTGAGAATTGAACAAGGTAACAATAAAGAATAAATATCCCTTACCCCGTATTGATGACCTATTTCATCAGCTGCAGGAATCACAAGTGTTTTTCAAAATTAATTTGAGGTCCGGGTACCACCAGTTGAAAGTAAAGGCAGAAGATGTTGAGAAAACCGCATTCAGAACGAGGTATGGTCATTTTGAGTTTCTTGTTATGCCATTTGGAGTGACTAATGCTCCGGTAGCATTTATGGACTTAATGAACCGAATTTTTAAAACCTGCCTTGATGAATTTGTTGTGGTTTTTATTGATGACATTTTGATATACTCCAAGAACAAACTTGAACATGAACATCATTTAAGAACTGTCTTGCAAACACTTAGAGAAAAGAAATTATTTGCTAAACTAAAGAAATGTGAGTTTTGGTTGGATAAAGTTATCTTTTTAGGACATGTGATCAACAAGGAAGGAATTTTAGTGGACCCACAGAAAATAGAGGCAATTATGAATTGACCTACACCGACAAATGTGACAGTAGTCCGCAGCTTCATGGGCTTAGCCGGTTATTATAGGAGGTTTGTGAAAAACTTTTCAAGGATAGCTGTACCTCTTACCCAGTTGACACGCAAGAGGCAATCATTTGAGTGGAACGACGAAAGAGAATCTGTCTTTCATGAACTGAAAACGAGACTAACCACTGCACCAGTATTGACATTGCCCACAGGTACGAAAAACTTTGTAATTTTCAGTGATGTATCTTATAAAGGTTTGGGTTGTGTATTAATGCAGAACGAAAAGGTTATTACCTATGCCTCTCGACAGTTGAGACCACATGAAAAGAACTACCCAACACATGATTTTGAATTGGCCGCAGTTGTTTTTGCTTTGAAAATCTGGCGACACTATTTGTATGGGGCGAAATATGAAGTCTACACAGATCACAAAAGTCTGAAATACTTCTTTACACAGAAAGAGTTGAACATGTGACAGAGGAGATGGCTTGAACTGATAAAAGCGTATGATCTTGAGATTCAGTATCACCCCCGGAAAGCTAATACAGTTGCTGATGCCTTGAGCAGAAAATCAACGGGGAGTATGGCTTGTTTGCTTACCGAACAGAAAGAGATCTTGCAAGATTTTGAGAAGTCTGAAATTGAAGTGGTATTGTGTGAACAAGGCGGATTGATAGCCGCTATTTCAGCTGAATCGGCAATCCTTGATGAAATTAAACAGAAACAAAAAGAGGATGAATTCCTCAAGAAAGTGATTGATGAATTTGAAACAAGTCCGAAAGTAGAGTTCAACATTGAAGATGAAGTGTTGAGATTTCGAAACCGAATGTGTATCCCGGATATTCCGGAACTAAAGAAAAGGGTTTAAGATGAAGCCCACAAATCAGTGTTTACTATGCATCCGGGTAACAATAAAATGTATCGGGATCTGAAACGATGCTATTGGTGGCCTAAAATGAAGAAAGAGATTGCAGAATATGTGTCCAAATGTCTCCAATGTCAGCAAGTTAAAGCTGAACATCAGAAACCGGGCAGTCTACTTCAACCTCTCCCTATTCCTGAATAGAAGTGGGAGCCCGTGACTATGGATTTTGTTGTTGGTCTACCTTGAACTCCTCGAGGTATGGATTCTATTTGGGTTGTAGTTGACAGACTGACTAAGTCTGCCCATTTTCTACCAGTCAGAACTACATTTAATACTTATAGACTGGCTACAATATATGTTGATGAGATTATCCGTTTACATGGAATTCCAGTATCTATTGTGTCGGATAGAGATCCGAAATTTGTATCTAGATTGCGAAAGAGTTTGCAGGAAGCTATGGGAATAGAACTGAGATTTAGTACTGCATTCCATCCGCAAACAGATGGGCAATCACAACGGACCATACAGACGTTAGAAGATATGCTAAGGATGTGTGCCTTGGATTTTCAGGGGAGCTGGGAAGACTAGTTGCCACTTGCAGAATTTGCATACAATAATAGCTTCCACTCCAGCATCGGTATGGCACCATACGAGGCTTTGTATGGTAGAAGGTGTAGATCACCAATTTGTTGGACAGAAGTCAGGAATAGAGCTTTACTTGGGCCTGAAATTGTGCAACACACTTCTGAGAAAATCAAAACCATTCAGCAAAGGCTCAAAACAGCTCAGGACCGGCAAAGGAATTATGCAGATGTCCGAAGAAGACCTCTTGAGTATGAGGTCGGTGACCATGTGTTCATCCGTGTGACTCCGATGAAAGGCCAAGTCAGGTTTGGAAAGAAGGGCAAGTTGTTGCCTCGTTACATTGGGCCGTTTCAAATTCTGGAAAGACTTGGTCCAGTTGCTTATCGAGTCGCCCTGCCACCGGGATTTGAACAAATCCATAATGTGTTTCATGTGTCAATGTTGAGGGGTTATCTTCGAGACCCGTTTCATGTGATTGATTATCACCGGGTAGCTCTTGACGAAAATATGGAGTACGCCGAATGGCCGAAATGAATCGTTGACAAGCAAGTGAAACAATTGAGAAGCAAGTCCATCCCAATGGTGAAAGTGGAATGGAAAAAACACTATGGGACAGATGCCACATAGGAAAAAGAGGATGAAATGCGATTACGCTACCCACATTTGTTTCCCGATAAAGGTAAATTAAGTTTGGAGGACCACACTTCCTAAAAGGGGGGAAGACTGTGATAACCCTGTTCCGTACCATGCTAATTGGTCTTTATTATGAATGTGATTATGTGTCTAATATGATTTTGTGTGCTATTTATGTGAATATATGTGGTTTTGAATTTTTATCTGTTCACCATAGGAAAATCTGTTGGACTTTCTGCTTTGGAAATTACATTGAAGGCCTTATCAGCCACGAAACCTGAAATTGATTACGCCATTGTGATTAGCGTAATTTTTAGAGCCTACGGTGAAATTTAATTGAAAATTGATTTGGGTCAAATTAATTAGATTAAATTAATGGGTTAGTGCTCAATTATTTAAATATTAATGAAATGTGTTGAGAGAGGGCTTGTATAAGGGGCTCTAGTATACCTTTATTCACTTGTTTGAGCTCAAAACCGAAAATCACTCTAGAGAGAGAGGGAGCTCAAGTTGAAGTTTTGATCTCGAAACTTGAATAATTTGAAGACCAACTCAAGAATTAAGCATAAGTTTGGAAGATTAAAGCTCCTAGGTGAGTAATGAACCCTTAATTCATGAGTTTGAGTTGTGATTTTGTGAATTGAAGATTAAATGGTGAGTTAGATCATGAATTGAGTTGATTAAGTTGAGATTGAAGTCCATGTGTACATGCATGTAGAGAATTCCTATGAAATTACATAATCTAACATGTAATATGTGAATTATGAAAGATTGTGGGTTAGATCATACATGCAAGCATGGTTTTAGTTGAGCTTCATGAGAATGAACACCATTTGCACCATATTCTTGACATGCATGTTTGATTATTATAGGTAAGGGGCTCATGTAAAGTTTGAATGCATGAGCCATGATTATACATAGAAATGTTGATTAATTTGGGAGAATTGGACCATGATTTTGAGCAATTGACCTCATCTTGCTTGAATATTCATGATATATAATGTATTTGCATGTTTTGGAACCAAAATTATGAGTTTTGAACCTTTGGAGGTCGAGTTTGAACTTGAAGAACAATTCTAGATTTTCCAGAATTTGGCATGTCTGCTCGAGCGGGGAATACGCCGCTCGAGCGGGAAATGCGAGCTCCCAGAAGTTTTGCAGACATGGATGTCCACTCGAGCAGGGATATTCACGCTCAAGCGGGGAGCCATGTAGGGAGACTTTCAGCTCGAGCGCCCAACTTCATGCTCGAGCATAAAAATGAGGCAACCAGTACTTTTGCAGACCTAATGGGTCCGCTCGAGCGGGAAAGTCCACGCTTGAGCGGGGACCCTTGTTTCTGAAATTTTAAAAATGTGTTCTGTGTTTCATTTTCCGTTCTCTTCCACTTCTAAGTACTCTTAGGCACGCATTAAGCGTTGTAAATGAGTTAAAAGGATAAGAATGAAGCCTAAAGAGGAATATGTGAATTAAGAACGGATTGAATTGTTTGTAGCCCATTGTGTTCATGGAATGTGTAGGGTCGAGCTCCAGGGCAAATCATCCAGCCGATCATTGTGAGTAATATCTTAATAAAGATATCTGAATCATGTTATTTGTCCAATTACTTATTTCTATGTAAGTCTTGTAAGTTCGTTAATTCGTATGAATGGGCCAAAGGCCAGTTTGACATGAATGAAAGCATGAATGGGCCAAAGGCCAGCTTGACATGAATGAAAGTATGAATGGGCCAAAGGCCAGTTTGACGTGAATGAAAGTATGAATGGGCCAAAGGCCAGTTTGACATGAATGAAAGAATGGTTGGGCCAAAGGCCAATCTGACATGAATGAAAGAATGGATGGGCCAAAGGCCAGACTGACATGAACAAAAGAATGGTTGGGCCAAAGGCCAGTCTGACATGAATGAAAGAATGGATGGGCCAAAGGCCAGTCTGACATGAATGAAAGAATGAATGGGCCGAAGGCCGTTTGACATGAATGGATTAGGCCCGAGGCCGTTCAATGTGTTTGGAACCGCAATTACTTGACCTATGTGTATATATATATTAGATATAAATATTAATTGGGCCAAGGCCGTTTGGTGCATATTGTTCTAAGTACCGTTCGTGTAACTTCTTTATTTGATCTTATTCACTAGGCTTTCACTCACGCTCATTCATGTGCCTGTAGGTGAGCCAAGGGAGGTCCAAACCCAGCCTCAGTGAAGTTTGTGCGGAACAACCAAGGTTTTGAAGAGTCAGCCCATACGTCTCACGCACAAGACTCATCTTTGCCCTTTTGTTATTTTGTTATATTTTGTCATGTTGGCGAGGACTTTGGACTACGATTGTATATAAGTTTTGGATAGGCTAACTAAGACTTGGATGATCTTGTATGTACAGAACTTTATATTATTGCATATTTTGATGTGTGTAATTAACATATGTGCATGTCATTTGTTATGACGTGCCATGTAAGTACAGCTTTATGGACAAAAGTTTGAAATTGCTTCCGTTTGGCCCCCTTTACTCTGATGAGTTATGTCTGGTTTGGTTCAAGGTCGTAGGTAATCTCGTGATTACTGGTCGGTTATGTCCTTAACCCATGGAGGCGGGTTCGGGTCATGACATTTAGGGTATTGGGGTTTTGGGGTTTAGGGTTTAGGGTTTAGAGTTTAGGATTTGGGGTTTTGGGTTTGGGATTTAGAATCTCTGGGGTGAAATCGAAATTATCTAAAATTTGGGATTTATAGTTGACGGGTTTAGGGTTTTATGATTTTAGGGTTTGGGGTTTTAGGGTTTAGGGAACTTAGGATTTAAGGTTTAGGGTTTCGGAGTTTAGGGTTTGGAGTTTAGGGTTTGAGGTTTAGGGGTTTAGGGTTTTTGGGTTTAGGGTGTAAGGTTCACGGAGTTTAGGGTTTAGGGTTTTGGGATTTAGGGTTTTGGAGTTTAGGATTTTATGATTTTGGGTTTTAGGTTTAGGATTTGGGTTTTAGGGTTTAGGGATTAGGGTTTAATGTTTAGGATTTAGGGTTCAGGATTTAAGGTTTAAGGCTTAGGGTTTTTGGGTTTAAGTTTTAGGGCTTTGGGTTTAGGGTTTGAGGTTTAGGATTTATGGTTTAGGATTTATGTTTCTGGGTTTAGGTTTTAAGGTTTACAATTTAGGGTTAAGGTTTTGGGGTTTTGGGTTTTAGGCCTTTAGGGTTTTGGGTTTAGGGTTTAAGGTTTAGGATTTTCAGGTTAGGGTTTGGGGTTTGGGGTTTGGGATTTTGGGTTTAGGGTTTTGGTTTTATGGTTTAGGGTTTAGGGTTTTTAGATTTTTATGATTTAGGATTTAGGGTTTGGGGTTTAAGGTTTGTTGTTTGGGGTTTTGAGTTTTGAGTTTAGGGTTTATGGTTTTTATGGTTTTTAAGGTTTAGTGTTTGGGATTTATGGTTTTAGTGTTTAGGGGTTAGGGTTTAGAATTTAGGGTTTTGGGTTTCAAGTTTACAATTTTGAGTTTAAGGTTTAGGATTTTTGGGAAATTTTAGGATTTGGCATTTTTTAGTATTTAGGGTTTAGGGTTTTTTAGGATTTAGGGTTTTTAGGGTTTAGGGTTTAGGATTTAGGGTTTAGGGTTTGAGGTTTGGGTTTTACGATTTTGGAGTTTAGGGTTTTGGGTTTGGGATTTAGGGTTTAGGGTTTAGGGTTTAGGGTTTTAGGGTTGTGGGTTTTAGGGTTTAGGATTTAAGGTTTAGGGTTTAGGATTTAGGATTTGGGGTTTTGGGTTTGGGATTTAGGATCTCTGGGATGAGATCGAAATTATCTCAAATTTGGGAATTAGGGTGGAGGGGTTTAGGGTTTTATGATTTTTGGGTTTAGGGTCTTTGGGTTTAGGGTGCTTAGGATTTACGATTTGGGGGTTTAGGATTTTAGGATTAGGGTTTGAGGTTTAGGGGTTTAGGGGTTTAGGGTTTTGGGTTTGGGGCTTAGGGAGTTTAGGGTTTAGGATTTTTGAGCTTTTTAGGGTTTAGGGTTTAGGGTTTTGGAGTTTAGGGTTTTGGATTTTTGGGTGTTGGGTTTAGGATTTAGGATTTAGGATTTAGGGTTTAGGGTTTAGGGTTTAAGATTTAGGATTTAGGGTTCAGAGCTTAGGGTTTAGGGCTTAGGATTTTTGGGTTTTGGTTTTTGGGTTTTGTGTTTAGGTTTTAGGGTTTTGGGGTTTAGGGTTTGTTGTTTGTGGTTTTGAGTTTAAGGTTCAGGGTTTAGGGTTTAGGGTTTTTTAAGATTTAGTGTTTGGTGTTTAAGCTTTAGGGTTTAGGGGTTAGCGTTTAGGATTTATGGTTTTGGGTTTTGGGTTTATAGTTTTGGGTTTAAGGTTTAGGATTTTTTGGGTTTTTTAGGATTTGGCATTTTTTCGGATTTAGGATTTAGGGTTTTTTAGGATTTAGGGAGTTTAGGGTTTTGGGTTTTAGGGTGTAGGGTTTAGGATTGAGGGTTTAGGGTTTCAGATTTCAGATTTAGGATTTTGGCTTTAGGATTTAGGATTTAGGATTTAGAGTTTAGGGTTTAGAGTTTTGGGGTTTTAGATTTTGGGTTTAGGATTTAGAATTTAAGGTTTAGGATTTAAGGTTTACAGTTTAGGATTTAGGATTCAGGGTTATGGATTTTTTATTTTTAGTTTGGGATTAGGATCGCTGGGATAAGATCAAAATTATCTCAAATTTGGGAATTAGGATGGAGGGGTTTAGGGTTTTTTGATTTTAGGGTTTTGGGTTTTAGGGTTTAGGGTTTGAGGTTTAAGGTTTGATGCTTAGGGAGTTTATGGTTTAGGATTTTTAAGGTTTTTAGGGTTTAGGGTTTAGGATTTATGGTTTTGGAGTTTAGGGTTTTGGATTTTTGGTTTTGGGTTTTGGGTTTAGGATTTAGGGTTTAGGGTTTAAGGTTTAGGATTTAGGGTTCAGGATTTAGGGTTTAGGGCTTAGGATTTTTGGGTTTAGGTTTTAGGGTTTAGGGTTTATGGTTTTGGGGTTTAGAGTTTAGTGTTTAGAGTTTATGTTTTTAGGTTTAGGGTTTAGGGTTTGTTGTTTAGGGTTTAGGGTTTTATGATTTTGGATTTTAGTGTTTTAGGATTTAAGGTTTAGGGTTTTGGGTTTTAGGTTTTAGGGTTGGGGATTTGGGGTTTTGGGTTTATTGTTTAGGTTTTAGGGTTTAAGTTTTAGGGTTATATTGTTTTTTATTGTTTTAGGATTTAGGGTTTTGAGGTATAGGGTTTGGGGTATAGGGTTTTGAGTTTACGATTTAGGATTTAGGGTTTAGGGTTTTGCATTTTTTGGGTTTTTTAAGATTTAGGATTTGGGATTTAAGGTGTTGGGTTCAGGGGTTAGGGTTTAGTATTTAGGGTTTTGGGTTTCATTTTACAGTTTTGCGTTTAAGGTGTAAGGTTTTTACGATTTTTTAGGATTTGGGGTTTCTTAGGGTTTAGGGTTTAGAATTTTTTTTTTTAGGATTTAGTTAGTTTAGGGTTTAGGGTTTTTGGGTTTGAGGTTTGGGACATAGGATATAGGGTTTAGGATTTAGGATTTAGAATTTAGGGTTTGGGATTTAGGGTTTTGGGATTTTAGGTTTTGGGTTTAGAATTTAGGGTTTAGGGTCTGGCATTTTAGGGTTTAGGGTTTTAGGATTTAGGATTTAAGGTTTAGGGTTTAGGGGTTAGGGTTTTATGGTTTAGGATTTAGGGTTTACAATTTACAGTTTGGGGTTTAGGGTTTTAAGAGTTTAGGGTTTAGGGTTTTGGGGTTCTAGGTTTTGGGTTTTGGGTTTTGGATTTAGGATTTTAAGGTTTTGGGGTTTTGGGTTTAGCATTTAGGGTTTGGGGTTTAGGATTTACAGTTTGAGGTTTAGGATTTAGGATTTAGAGTTTAGGGTTTTGGGTTTTTGAGTTCAAGTCTTTGGATATTGGGTTTAGGGTTTTGGGGTTTAGGATTTTGGGTTTTAGGTTAGGGTTTATGGTTTAGGGTTTAGGGTTTTGGGGTTTAGGGTTTATGTTTTTGGGATTAGGGTTTAGGGTTTATGGTTTAGGGTTTTGGATTTTGGGGTTTAGGGTTTATGTTTTTGGGATTAGGGTTTAGGGTTTAGGGTTTTGGATTTTAGGGTTTTAGGATTTAGAATTTTAGGGTTTAAGGTTTAGGGTTTTGTTGTTTGTGGTTTTGGGGTTTAGGGTTTTGTGTTTGGTGTTTCGGGTTTTAGGTTTTGGGTTTAGGGTTTAGGGTATAGGTTTTTAGGATTTTTTAGGGTTTAGGGTTTGGGATTTAAGGTTTATGGTTTAGTGTTTTAGGTTTTGGGTTTTGGGGTTTAGGATTTGGGATTATGATTTACAGTTTAGGGTTCAGGGTTTAGGGTTTATCTTTTTAGATTTAAGGTTTAGGGTATTAGGGCTTTGGAGTTTAGGGTTTAGTGTTTTGGGGTTTAGGGATTGGGATTTTGGGTTTTGGGTTTAGGATTTAGGATCTCTGGGACGAAATTGAAATTATCTCAAATTTGGGAATTAGGTTTGAGGGGTTTAGGGTTTTATGATTTTAGGGTTTAGGGTTTTAGTGTTTAGGGTACTTAGGATTTAGGGTTTAGGGTTTAGGGGTTTTGGGTTTGGGGTTTAGAGTTTGAAGTTTAGGGGTTTTTGGTTTTGGGTTTAGGGTTTGAGTTTTAGGGAGTTTTGGGTTTAGGGTTTTAAGGTTTTTAGGGTTTAGGGTTTTGGATTTAGGATTTTGGAGTTTAGGGTTTTGGGATTTTATGTTTAGGATTTGAGTTTTAGGGTTTAGGGTTTAAGGTTTAGGATTTGGGGTTGGGGTTTAGGGTTTAAGGCTTAGGGTTTGGGGTTTAAGTTTTAGGATTTTGGCTTTAGGGTTTAGGGTTTTGGGGTTTAGGGTTTGTGGTATAGGGTTTATGTTTTTGGGTTTAGGGTTTAGGATTTACGATTTAGGGTTTTAGGGTTTAGGGTTTAGGATTTTAGGGTTTAAGGCTTAGGGTTTTGGGGTTTAGGGTTTGGGGTTTTTGATTTAGGTTTTAGGGTTTAGAGTTTTGGGTTGTAGGATTTTTAGGGTTTTAGGATTTAGGATTCAAGGTTTAGGGTTTTGTGGTTTAGGGTTTGGGGTTTGAGGTTTTGAATTTACGGTTTAGGGTTTAGGGTTTTTGGTTTTTACGGTTTTTTAAGATTTAGGGTTTGGGATTTAAGGTTTTGGGTTTAGGGGTTAGGGTTTAGTATTTAGGATTTTAGGTTTGGGGTTTACAATTTTCGATTTAGGTTTAGAGTTTTTTGGGTTTTTAGGATTTGCGATTTTTTAGGGTTTAGGGTTTAGTGTTTACCTATTTGGGTTTAGAGTTTTAGGGTTTTAGGTTTTAAGGGTTTAGGGTTTAGGGTTTTGGGGTTTTGAGGTTTAGGGTTTAGGGTTTCGGGTTTTGGATTTAGGATTTAGGGTCTTTGGGATGAGATTAAAATTGTCTCAAATTTGGTGTTTAGGTTGATAGGTTTAGGGTTTTATGATTTTAGGGTTTAGGGTTTTAGGAATTAGGGTACTTAGGATTTAGGGTTTTGGGTATTGGGTTTGAGGTTTACGGAGTTTAGGGTTTAGGGTTTTTAAGGTTTTTAGTGTTTAGGATTTAGGGTTTAGTATTTAGGGTTTTAGAGTTTAGGGTTTTGGGGTTTTGGTTTTGGGTTCAGGATTTAGGGTTTAGGATTTAGTGTTTAGTGTTTAGGATTTAAGGTTTAGGATTTAGGGTTTAGGGTTTTTGGGTTTTAGTTTTAGGATTTTTAGTTGAGGGTTTAGGGTTTTGGGATTTAGGATTTTGGGTTTAGGTTTAGGGTTTAGGGTTTAGGGTTTATGATTTGGGTTCAGGGTTTAGGGCTTAGGATATTAGGATTTTGGGTTTTAGGGGTTTAGAGTTTAGGGTTTACTGTTTATAGTTTAGGGTTTTGGGGTTTAGGATTTTGGGGTTTTGGGTTTAGGGTTTTAGGGTTTTAGGATTTTTTAGGGTTTAGGGTTTGAGATTTATGGTTTATGGTTTTTACGATTTTTTAATGTTTAGGGTTTTTTAGGGTTTAGGTTTTTCTTTATGGTTTAGGGAGTTTAAGGTTTAGGGTTTGAGGTTTAGGATTTAGGATTTAGGGTTTAGGGTTTGTGGTTTAGGGATTTGGAGTTTTGTGTTTTGGGTTTAGGGTTTAGGGTTTAGGGTTTTGGGGTTTCGGGTTTTGGGTTTTGGATTTAGGATTTAAGGTTTAGTATTTAGGGTTTTAGGGTTTAGGATTTAAGGTTTTGGGTTTGGGGTTTGGGGTTTTTGGGGTTTGGGGCTTAGAATTTACGATTTAGGGTTTACGGTTCAAAGTTTAGGATTTATCTTTTTGGATCCAAGGTTTAGGGTTTTGGAGTTTAGGGTTTAGGGTTTCGGATTTTGGGTTTTGGGTTTGGGATTTTGGATCTCTGGAATGAGATCAAAATTATCTCAAATTTGGATTTAAGGTTGAGGGATTTAGGGTTTTACGATTTTAGGGTTTAAAGGTCTAGGGTATTTAGGATTTGGAATTTAGGGTTTTAGGTTTAGGGGTTTAGGGTTTGAGGTTTAGGAGTTTTGTGTTTTGGGTTTGAGGTTTAGGGAGTTTAGGGTTTAGGGTTTTTAAGGATTTTTGGATTGATGATTTAGGGTTTAGGGTTTAGAATTTACGATTTTGGAGTTTAGGTGTAATAACCTGACTCTCTTATATGCTTTACATCTCTAGTTATATAAGTAATTACATGGTTAATACAAAATTTCATGTGGAGTTCTGCTTACATACACGAATTATTTAATTATGATATTATATCTGTTGGTTATTGGAGAAAATCTATTAAAATTATGACGTTTGGACTTGAAATTAAAATCCTTAGAGGTGCGATAACCTGAAATTGACTTTACATTTATGATTAGTATAATTTTTAGGACATAATATAAATTTTCGCGCAAAAATCTGATTCGTAATGAATTAATTGATGTAATTTAGGCCTCATTAACTTAACTAATGAGCCTTAGTAGATATTAGAAATATATGTATGACTTTAGGTGACTTAATCAACACAACTCTTAATATCTCCTGATAGAGAATTCTAAAGAAGAGAGAGAGAGAGAGAGAGAGAGAGAGAGAGAGAGAGAGAGAGAAAAGAAATCAAACAAGATTTTGAGATTGAAGAACTTGCTAGGGGGGATTTGAAGAATACAACTTAAAGTGAGTATAGATTACTAGTGACCTCTCAATTCCTCTTCAATTGGTTTGAATTAAGCTTTGAAATGAAGCATCATCCATGAAAGCTAGGGTTATTATTGTGAATAACCAAGTCTCATAAATGATCATGCATTTCTTGGATGTGTGTGATGGAAAACTTGATCCCTTTATGTTATGTTTAATTTGCTTTGGGATTGAGAGAAATTGTGCCTAATCTTACCCTTTTGCATGCTTGAACCCATGTAAAAATGGATACATATGTATATGTATATATACCTACATAATGAAAATAAGGGAATCATGGACATTGGAGGTGTAAAGGCCCAAATAAAACAAGTCTTGATCTTAATGGGCTTGAATTTCATGTTTATGTGTTTATATGTTATGTTTTTAAAGTAAATTTCTCTTGATTTTGGCTATGTGACTATCCCTTGCAAGCTTTGAATTGTTGAAGTTTCAGACAGAAAAATAGAGCCAGAACCGCACGTGTGGGGCTCACAGCTGCACGTGCAGAAAACAGGGGTGAAGGACTGATCTACACTGCAATAAAAGCACGTGAGGGCCGCACGTGCGGTGGGGACTTCTGCACGTGCGGCTAAAGCTGGAGAATTCTGTTAATTTCTTTCACTCTTTTCAACCCTCAGAATGTGTTAATATGTCTATTTGATGTTTCTATAATGCATTTAATTACATGGAGCTTAGCGAATCGAACATTTGTTAAATAAGAGGAAACTAAAGAAAAGTGATGTACTTACGAGTTGTGTGCTATGTGTAGGCCACATACAGGAGGGGACCATTGTTCATCTGCATCACAGTGAGTGATAGTAGCGCAATGACATATTTCATTCACGTATTGTATTCATATATGTTATTCGATACCTTATTCACTCTTTTAGTAAATAACTTATGTTATATGAGTTATGTTTGATAGAGCAATTGGAGTGATTGAACATTGGCACATGAGATATGGACCCGAGGTCGTTCTGTTTGCTATTATGATGGGCCTAAGGTTGTTTTGTATTTCGTTAGGCCTAAGGCTGTTTTGCTATTATGATGGGCCTAAGGCAATTTTGTATTTCGTTGGGCCCAAAGCCGTTTTGCTATTATAATGGGCCTAAGGCCGTTTTGTCTTATGTGGCTCGAGGCCGTTCAGAAAAGGAGATATGAGTGAGACCAACTTGTGATTTATGAATATGCACTGCTAAATTATTATGCTCGTACTCTTAATCTTTTTGCATAGCTATCATTCACTGAGCCTTGCTCACTCCGCTTTTATGGATGTTTTGTAGGTAATCCGACCATGGGACAACCTTAGGTCAACCCAGTAGCCTTTTGCTAGACCTGTTTTGTTGAGTCACCCGAAGTGGCTCTTTTGTTTTATTTTGGCAAATCCATATGATGGCATGTATTTGTTGGTATTTGGAAGAATAGACATGAATGTATTGTCAGTATCTAACTTTTGGGTTGCTACCCTTTTTACAGTCTTAGTGGATGTGAGTGATATATGGAAATGTTATGTACTTATGTATAATGATGTATTAAGATTGTAATAACCCGACCCTCTATTATGTCTCCTGGTATGCTTTCGGTCTTTTATTAAGTGCATTTATCTAGTTAATGTGCAATTCTGTGTGAAATTAAGTTTAATTGTGTGAATTATATGATTATGGAGTTATATTTGTCAATTATGAGAAATATCTGTTACAATTGGGACGTTTGGATCATTAATTGAAAGCCTTAAAAGCGTGATAGTCTGAAATTGACTTCATAATAGTGATAAGCATGATTTTTAGATCATAATAAGAATTTTTGTAAAAATCTGATTCGGGATGATTAAACTGATTAATTTGTGTCTAACCTTTAAATAAGTCTTTAATATTTTAGTTGGTCACTTGTTATGTGGTAAGAAGAAAATATCTCTTGAGAGAAGGAAAGAGAGTTAGAGAGGAAGAGAAAGGAGGAAGAGCTCAACAAGGGAGAAGATTGGGAATTGAGAGGGATTGTAGAGATTTGAACTCAAGGTATGTATAACCCACTTTGAATAACCCCTCACTTGGATTTAGGTAAGGATTTCTTTTGTATTCATGGAATTAGGGTTTGTAATTGAAGTCATGTGTATAATAATTGACTAATTGTAAAGATGTTTGTATCATTTGGTTATTTTGAGTTAAGTTGAGCTATATGGAAATGAATTACATCTTATTCTTGGTTTTGCATGTTGAACTCATGTGTATATATGTTGTGTTGGTTATATATATATATATATATATGATACATCAAATATAATCAAACATAAGAGTATTGAATTGCTTATGTTTAATTGAGCTTATGATTCATGTTAATGTAGTATTAGACTATTATGTTGTGTTAAATTCCTTTATTTGGTGCCTTGAGATGGTGTAACCTAGTTGGGTGTGTGCTTTGGTTCGGATTGCACAAAACAGGGATAACGACTGCACGTGCGGGGCTCACAGCCGCACGTGTGGAAAACATGGGAGACTGAAGTTGAGGTACTGAAATAAAAGCACGTACGGGGGAGGATTACCACACGTGCGGCCCACCTTCCTGCACATGCGGTGAAGGACTTCCATACGTGCGGCCCATGTGAAAAATACTATGTGCTCATTTTCTCTTGTTTGACCTTCTAGAATCGCAAAAATATGTGTTTGGGACTTTTAAAATGTTCGTAAATTGAATGGAAGTTAAACGAGTCGAATGTTGATTAAAAGGAAAATGGGCTAATGTATGAATTGCATGTGTGTGTAGGTTCCATCCCAAAAGGGACTATCGCTCCGCCACAGCATTGTGAGTAATAGTACTGTAGTGACATATTTCGTTTACTATTATTAGTTAATATTAACATTTGTTATTCATAAGTTAACTATGTTAACTCGTGAGGAGCAATTGGAAAACTTATGTGCATTATTGACCAATAATACCTTCATGGACCGGAGGTCATTCTACTTTGCTAATGATGGGCCCAAGGCCGTTCAGTTATAAGCCACTGAGTGTGGACAGAACTAAAGAAGAAGGAGGTGAGGACATGTTAATGTCTCACCGACCATAGTGTGATTTAAATTAAATATGATTCATGGCCTATGGTCGAGGGAGGTGGTGTACATGTCGATGTACCACCTACCCTCCACTGTTCAGACAGCTGTTGATATGTGGGCTCGATGCTGTTCCGCATGATATGTTGGGCCTCAGGCTGTTCTGCATGATGTTGGGCCCGAGGCCGTTTTGTGTAATATTGGGCCCAAGGCTGTTTTGGAAATGTTTATAGATTAAGATCAAACATGTGACCTATGCACTTATATACATTGTAATTCAAGATTATTCCTTTGAATTTGCTACGTACTATTATTCACTGAGCCTTGCTCACTCCGTGTTATGTCTGTCTCTGTAGGTAATCAACCTGGAGGTTAGTCCTAGTCCAGCCTAACAGTTATTTTTGATCATCCCACTGTGTCCAGGCAATCCAGTGAAATTACCCATTTTTGTGAAGAACCTTTCATGGCTCATAGCAATGGTCTGGTCTTTTGGTCAAATGTTGTTAAGCACGTATAACTTTTACTTTTGCCCTCGGTGGTCGCTCAGAAGCCTGGCGCACCGTTCGTTTGGATTTTGATATTTTCGAGGCCAGATCGCGACAAAGGCGTTCGTTCTCAACGATGATGGTGTCCAACCTCTGTTTGGTTGGCCTAGCTTGCGCCATGGTCACCTATATTGTCTTTTGCGTTGGGTTTGACGATGAGCGGAGGTCTGAGGCTGGTCTTGCTGCGATGATTTGTTGTCCAAGCAAGTTGTTGGTGGCCATCGGAGGATCTTCGGTCACGCCTGCCATGGATGTATTTGAGTATTCCCACAAACGGCGCCAATTTTGGAGAAGTGGTTTGGAAATACTCTTCTGATCCTGGGAGGCGCTGGCGATCCTCAGCTAGTCACCTGAAAAGAGGAAAACTCCGGTCGGGGGTGCCGGGATTAGCACTCCGACGGACAAGTTAGTTCAGACACTCAAGATAACTTCTTCTTTAAGTTAAGTGAAGTGATTCTTGCATACCTTTCTGGATTTGCGGTTCTTGTATTTATACTCACTTTTTGGGCCTCGAGGCCTGAGCCTACGTTTATCCTATTCACTTTACATTTATTCGGATCTACTGACCCTCGTCTATTCGACTTTGTTAACGTATTTGGCGCCCTAGTTACGCAGTACGAAGCCGAGTAGTATCCAGTTTCTGGGGTACGCGTCTCCCGACTCTTCCACTTATTCGGCTCCCACAGCAAACAAGGAGCTTAAAACCACTTTCAAAGAAAACAAAAGAGTGAAGAATTGAGGGAGATTGCAGAGATTAAAGTGCTGAAATTAAGTGCAAAACAGCACTAAAATATGCTATCAACTCAAAACAATGGTGATTAAAGCCTTAAAACGCCAAACTAGTGAAGGAAATTGCACTACAACCATGCCATACAAGGCTCAAACAAGCTAACCAGCCAAAAATAGAGGCAAACAGCCCTAAATATAGTCTAAAACATACTGGACTTGAGCCACAAAAAAGCTAAAACAATAAACTAATACATGAGGCTAATTAGGCATGCAAGTAAGACACAAGGAGGGGAGGCTAACCCCTCCAATTTCGGACTTCAAAATAAGGTTTTTACCACTGAAAAACCTCTAAAATTCAGTGGTTAAAAGGCCGAAAAAAGTTGGTTTGAGAGTGATGAAAAATGGTACAAAAGCTTAACAAGCAAAGGAGCAAGAAAGTGGACCACCCCCTAACTCAAAATGACCTCAAACCAACACTATTAAACCATAAAAATAGAGTTTTTGACAGTTCAAAATCACCCCAAAAATAGTTGAAATAGATGGCAAAACAAAGATATGAAATAAGCTTAAACAAGGTAAGTGCTATACCTTTGAAGCAAATCACAAATTAGGCACAAATTCAAGCTCAAACCTCCTTCTAAACCTCAAACAAGACTCCAAGGAACCTCAGCTCAAAGATGGTCAAGTTTGATTAAGGGTTGGTATGCAAAAGTATAGAGAAACTAGGCAACCAAGCACAAAATATCAAGAGAGAGAAAGCTAGAGAGAGAGATATTTTTTTGGTCTAAAATTGCTAACCCTCAAAAATGGGGAAGGACCCCCCCCTATATATAGAAAAACAAGTCTTGAGCTTAGGAACATCCTACCATACACGTGTATGGAGATGCAGCTCAGTGTGCAACAGCTGGCACAACTGTCAATAAATATTTGAAAAAAAGAGACTGATGGCCGACCGGCCACCACTGGTAGCCAACAAGCACAAGCCCAGGCCGACAGCCCAAGGGGCTGGCCAACAAGTCACCCACTCTTACAGACTTGAAACAACAAGCTTTTGGTCCAAAACAGTGCACAAAACAGATAAGGTTTCAAGGGTTAAAGGCAAGGTACTCCACCGAGGACTTCGAGCACTCAAAACGAACACAAACAAGCACAATCATCGAGTGCACAAGCGATGACATCCGAGTCTTAAGGACGGTCAAAAATGGGTGTCTACAATTGCCCCTCTTTGACAAAACTCGGAAGTCATAAAATGACAGGAGTGAATGTCAAAGCCTAGAGAGGACCCATTTTTGACAAGACCGAAGGCTTGGATAAGCAAATAAACAAGACAAAACAAATGGTTGTGCTCACAGCCTACCTACGTATCCCTTTACAAGGAATCAAACCAGCGTAGTTCTTGGGCAAGATGCAAATGATATGCACGATGCAGGAACATAACTTGTGATCATGCAATGAGGTTGTAACGAAATATTTGAATGCAAATGCAATGCAAGTAAAATCGAAACAAGGTATAGCAATATCAATCATAAGAAGAAGTAAGTAAACACGCCACGCGTGAAAATAACAGACCGAACCACATCTCATGCAGAAAGGATATAAGAAAATTATACAAGCTTTACTACGCGACGCGTGGAAAAGTGAAGAACGACCATCGGGGCACCTAAGGTCTCAAACAAGATTCTATCACGTCGCGTGCGAAAGAAAACAAGGATGGTATGGACACCGGGACACACCGAGCGCATTTAACCAAAAGGAGTGGTGTAAACACCGGGGCACACTCGAATGCTTTTAACCAAAAGGAAGTGTAAACATTGGGACACACCCGAGTGCTCTTAACCAAAGGGAGTGGTGTAAACACCAGGGCACTCCGAGTGCTTTTAACCAAAAGAAGTGGTGTAAACACTGGGGCACACCCGAGTGCTTTTAACCAAAATGAGGTGATAAACATCAGGACACACACAAACGTTTTTAACCGAAACGTACTAATGTGCCGCACACGAGTGGAGAAGAGGTGATTCAAAGGGTACAAGTGATTCTACCTGGAACTTCTCTAAATAAACTATACATACAATATCGTGCCTGCATCAGAAAGAAGCTTAACAGGTACAATATAGCAAGAATGCAAGTTTTATGCAAGACAAATAATCAAGACACAATGTTAAATGCATGTTTTATGCACAACATGCAAGAAACAAAATAGGAGCATATTCTATGCGACGAGAGCCGGAGTATGTTCTATGCCACATTGGAATGCATATTCAATGCAACAGTACAAAATGCATGTTCTGTGCACGATCAATAGCACAAAATGCATATTCTATGCAAGATTAGCAGCATGTTCTATGCAGAATACCAAATCCATGTTCTATGCGAATGGGAAATTGAAGCATGCTCTATGCAAATGTGAGAAGTGATGCAAGATCACATGTGAAATGCACGTTCCATGCACCGATAAAGAGATGCATGTTCTATGCAATGACAAAAGCGTGTTTGATAAAACCGACTTAGTCGCAACTTCTGATTTACCTCTCAGAAGAGTTGCAATATGTTTTAAAAGGATACACCTCGTTCATGTCGAGTAGCACTGAACATCATGTTCTGAAGACATAGTTTAGAGCTTCCACAGAGGCAATTAGAACTTAAAAGTGAACTTTCCTTGCATTTCTCGAGAAATGAAGACACAAAACAACATCAAAATTCAAAAGAGGATCTTTGGGCACTTGTTGGCCACCTGTCGGCCACCATTGGTGGCCGGTCGGCCACCGATGGCAGATTAGGGCCATTTTGGTCTTTTCTCCTCGGGCCTTTAAGTAAACAAACCCAAACTTCATTTCCACACTTCCTCATTGTCGAAAATCCATCCTCTCTCTCTAGACACTTTTCTCCCCTAGATCCACGCTTTATACGTGTTTTCCAACACCCCCCGAACGTTTGATTCGCTAAAACCTCTTGATTTCTTCATTTTAAACCGATTGAAATTTGATTTCAGTGCTTTTTCTTCATTTTCACCACTTGAGGCTTGTTTCCCTCGAGTTTCTCTTGGGTTTGGTGCCTTTTCCCGGGCTTTGGCTTTTTCTTCCCTTTTTCCTCTCTCCTAAGGTTGACTTTTGTTGACTTTTGGCATTTTCCACCCATTTTCCTCATTTTCACCCACTTTCTCACCTTCTTTCCAGATGGCAGACGGCATTTCACATGACGGATCTTCTTCAAGGACGGAGGCGGATCCCAAGCCTGTACCACTACCACCCAGGGTTCGACCCTTTAACCTAGAGACATATCATCTTGAGACACATGTGCTTCCACCCGACAGTATTCGTCATTTCAGAGGGTTTGCACGAGGCGTGCCAGAGGACCTTTTGCTACGAGAGCCAGAGTCCCATTTATCCTATGGCGCCATCAAGGTATACACTGTATTCTTACATTTTCCTCAATGTAGCCTGCATTTCTTGCATAAATCACACTCTTGTACTGTATTTCTGACACTGCCTTTGACCTTTTTTATCTCAAACACATTCTTGCACTGTATTTCTTACATTGCCTTTCATCTGGCCATTCGGATTACAAGAGGACTCGCACTCTATCAGAGGATACAGAGCCACATCTGCGAGGGAGTGGTACATGGAGCTCCCCGCCGATGTCTGCCAGATTATCGATGAGGCCGGCTTCGGCTTGTTCTGCATAGGGCTATCGCGTCTCATAGCGAGTAGACCCTTACTTGGCACATTAGTAGAGAGGTGGTGGGATACCACCAACTTTTTCCACTTCTCTACTGTAGGGGAGATGACGATAACACCCTATGACTTCTCTATGCTCACTGGCATAGAAGTAGGGGGTCATCCGATCCCTTGTGATACAGACTTGGACGAGTGGGAGGCCACCTGGATCTACCTGCTAGGGGCACGCCCGCCTCTCTTCCGGTTGGGGATGGTGCGATACACTTGGTTTTTAGAGCACTTCAAAGGGACAGAGCTAAAGACCCTAGAGCAAATCGAGCAATACACCCGAGGCTTCTTGATGTTCCTTTTTTGCACCACCTTGTTCGCCGACAGGGCGAACACCGTAGGATTATATCTCTTGAGGGCCTTGGTGGACTTGTCTCAAGTTTGGCTTTAAGATTGAGGCGGTGCTAGCCTTATTACCTTGTATGGCTACATGAGCTCGACATCCCGCAGAAGTGGGAATAGAGTCGGCAGATACTGGAGAGCTTGGGAGGTATGCTTTATTTTTTTGCTTTGCATTTCCTACTGTGCTTTCTACTTTGCATTTTCTGTACATTGTACTACACGTTATGCCTTCTACATTCTTTGCATTCAACATACACATTCTGCTTTCTGCATTGCCTGTGTTCATATGTTGTACACTCACTGTTACTTTTTGCTTCTTGCAGCTGTGGGTATATGCATACTTTCCCACCCTTGACCTAGAGCCAGAGGTGGAGATGCCTCTTGTTGTACCATACTCTCATCGGTACGACGGCAGGTGCTTGAGGAGGACCAGGGAGACCTTTCCATTCTTCCGCCAGTACTTCGATACCGTAACGCGCAGAGGTAACTCAAAACTCACAGTCATTGCTACTTTACTTCAGCTCTGATTCATATTGCATGTCTAATGACAACTACCACTCTGTGTATTCTCTGTTTGCAGATCTCTTGGCAGCCTTGGGCAATGATGCCTAAAGGAGTCAGGGACCAGTTTGCCGGCGCTCGAGGGGCTTCCCGCTTCCGACTTGTGCTCAAGGGCCTAGTATGCCGAGCCTAGTTCTTAGGTGAGCGCTTCATATGCCAGACCTTGGGTTTGCCACAGCAGGTAGTTCTCATGGCGCCTCCGCCATCTATGTGAGCCACGGAGAGACTCTTCTCCTTGGAGATGATTGATTTTAGTCGGGGCGTGGACACCGACTACTTTCTCGGAGAGGGGGACTATGCGACATTTATCCAGACACATCTCATGCCTCCTTTGATAGGTGCTTGTGCTCATGCAGGATGAGCAGCAGACGTCCCTTCGACGAGTAGGGCTCGAGCGTAAAGGGGTAGGGCCAGAGGGGTGCCCCTGCTAGACAGAGCTTCGGTGGGTCAGACCTTCCGACCGAGTTGACATGCTGGCGGTACACCAGAGAGGCTTACCAGATTCCGATTGAGCCTGCAATGGCTGGTCATAGATCTGTCAGAGCTCCCGACTCACCTCCGATATGTATCACAGTTTTTCATTTTTTCCATTCTCTCTCAGATATTCATTCCTTCTGG
Source organism: Camellia japonica (assembly GCA_030407325.1). Taxonomy (NCBI): domain Eukaryota; kingdom Viridiplantae; phylum Streptophyta; class Magnoliopsida; order Ericales; family Theaceae; genus Camellia; species Camellia japonica. Next base: position 76,746,180 of record JAPPVO010000019.1, on the reverse strand, counting down.
ACACTGATCATTCCCAAATGCATTTCCAGGAACCTCCAGGATACGCCGAGGATTTATTGGAGCTATTAACCTCATTCGAGGGCATGATCTTGAGGAGGGAGGCACTGCTCAGCTTCCATGGTATTCAGGTAATTTCTTTAATTTTCTTACATTTCAATCATCATATTTCCACCGACACACTGAAACTGACATTTCAACTAAAAATTTTCCCATGCTGCACTGATACACTGCATTTGAATTACTGTATTTTCATACCGTATTCATACTCTGTACCTGACCTCCGCATATACACATTCTGCACACCATACTTGCATCTGATACACATACTGTGGCTGACGTATACCAACTGCCTTTTCAAGTCCCACCTATACCGACAACGCCAGCAGCAGCAGCACCAGGACCATCAGTACCCCCTCCAGCAGTAGGATGAGAGAGATAGGCTCTAGTGCACAGTCGAGGCCGAGCCAGGAGCGCCCGAGCTGAGAGTGGCCCTTCAGAGCCTATTCTGAGTGAGGATGATACTGAGACCAGTGAGGCCGAGGAGGCGGCGAGTCGGCACATTGAGTCATCTGAGAGCGGAGATGATGACGCTAGCTCAGATTCTGCTAGTGGTGATGATGCCGAGTTAGGCTCTGAGGCAGAGGGCGATGAAGACTCTGGTTCAAACTCCTATTCAGACTCTGGTTCAAAGGGAGGTGCAAACAACGGCGTTGATGGAGACAGCTCTACAGGGTCCGCTCCGCCAAGGAAGAAGACGAATTTATTTTTTTTGCTTAGTTTCTTGTTGTTAGTAGTTTTAGCACATTGTATAGCTTCAGACGAGTTTTATTTCGCTATAAAAAGTTGTACTACACTTTTGTAAAAAGTAACCATGATTAGAATGAAACCCAGTATATTTTGATTTTGCATCTTGAGCATTGCATAACATGGAAATTAGGGGTGGGCGTGGATCGGTTGCGGCCACGAAACCTCCAATCCGCCATCCGTCCGCCAAATTGGCAGATTGGAGAAAATCCATCCGCATCCGTCCGCCAATGCGGCGGATGCGGATTGAGCGGATTGGCGGATGGATGCGATCGGTTTGGCGGTTTAAAATTTTACAAATTTTTGACATAATTTAACATGTACACTTACAAAAAAAAATTACTAAATTAATGTGCACTTAATTCCTCAACCACCACCTATGTGCAATGCATACATGAACACTGCAGCTAGGTTGTTTATGTGTGCATGAGCAGGGCTCAACTATTGTAAGTTACATGTGAAATTAAGAGTAACCTGCTCATGCTCATTTGTAATAACCTAAGAAAAGAGACAAATTCAAAAGAACCTAAGAAAATCATATAAAATAGGTGACCAAAGGAGCACCTGGAAACAACACCTTACAAAAAAATAAAAAAAAAAGGGTAGAAACAACTGTATGCAGTTCTAAGAAATAAAAAATCAGCTGAAATTGTGAAGCTTCTAGCTGCACATTCCCTACCAATTAATCTGACACACAACACTAGCAGCACAAAAGTAAACATTACTTCAACTCTAAAGCCACAAACCTTAACTAGATGCATTCGCATTTCTCTGATTTGTGCATTTGAGGAATGTTAAAAGCCAACCCGGCTGCACAGCATCACCGAAGGAAACAAACAGAGCTATCTGCATCACAGAGCAAAAACCAAAACCAATTAAAGCTTGAGCTAATGTCATAAAGTGTAATGCAAAGTTGATTGCTCCAGCCCATTATACCAATCTGATGCACACACTTTCGAGACTAATAGCAAAAGAATTGCATGTTAAACTGCACAAGATTGTCGAACAGTGGTGGAGATGTTTTCATCACTCTCACTTTGCTTTGAACACCTCAAGCTCACATTATTGACTTCAAGGGAAATCAACAAATACTCATTTTTAAACTATGCAAAGCACATTAATATGCACATGAGTATGTTTAAATAAGCTATCAATATTTGACCAAGTGCCAACAATAAGTAAAAAGGTAATACAATCTGAGATGCTGTGCTGCCATGAACACACAATACACAGATTGGTTTGCTGCTGAAGCAGAATCAACAACTTGACATATGATAGCCTCAATACACGTAAGATTTCAAATCACTGACTGAAATCATTAATGGAAAAAAAAAATATCCCAAATGATTTACCAATAATAAACAATGAATTTGCTCAAGCTTAGTTATACTTTTGTGACTTAACCAAAACAAATACTACATTATAAATTTAATCAAAAGTGGAAAAAAATAGAGGACAAAGTTGAAAAACAAGCAAGTTAAAAAAAAACCAATCACAAGACACCAATGAGGAGGTCCCTTATTAGAGGTAATAGGAATTATTTTTAATTGTTTGGATAAGAGGAGAAAATTTAAAAAGATTTCGATGAAAATTTGATGAAAGGATTGGAGTAGTTAATATCAAATCAAACTTTTTACTCAAATTTGGAACCAAATTAGATGAAAAAATTGGTGAAGGGCTGAAAATGATCTTAAGCAAACACTAATCTAAGAGCTAAATGGGTCTCAAGATAAGTAAAACAGAGTCCAAGTACAAACATTTGCATAACCAGATCACTTCATATTACGCTACTATATATATAACATCACAAAAATAATTAAAACCTTTAATCAAAAAAAAAATCTTTCAATAGATGAAATGAGAAGATTTCCTTGGTACCCTGAGTTCTGGAGACGAGGGTTTTTCCAACATTTCGGACACTGAAGATCGATGGAGCCTTGATATCATACCAATCCTTCTTGGAGAATGGATCAGCTCTATACACACCAAAACAACAGATCATCCAAATAAGCAGATTAAAAAGAAAATTGAAACTAATGATTTCAGATTAAGATCTCCAATGTGTACATACATACAAAAATATTATCTTTATATACATATACATATATATATATATATATATATATATGAGAATTTAGGTTTTGGATACTCACGCTTTCTTCTTTCCACCCTTCTTGCCCTTGGAAATCCTCTTGTTCTTTCTGTGATATGCAAAAATGTATAGATCAGTAGCTGTAATTTACCCGTGGCGTCTCGTACTACCACGTGTAGATGATCGCCGACGCCGTGTATGTAGATCGTCCGACGATGGGTAGGGTAGTAGAGAGAGAGAGTTGAGAGAGACAGAGACATGTTGAAGAACCTAGGGCTACAAAACGTGAAATGAAAAAAAAAAGAGGCAACACAGGGGGGGAAAAGGGGGAAAATAAAAGGGCGGGCGGGTCGGGTGAACAGATAGAATTGGCGGATTATCCGTGACCCGACCCGAAACCGAGAAAATGGAAAAAATGGACCCGCATCCACCCAGAGCTCGGCGGGTCGGGTCGGGCAGGTGTGGCGGGTCGGGCCATCCGCTGCACACCCCTAATGGAAATGAGATTGAACTTGATTGATGGAAATTGCACATTGTATTGGCATAATCTTCTTGATCAGTTAGTGAACCGACTAATAACAAAGCAAGGAAAACAATGTACAACTCGATAAATAATCAAGTAATATACAACTTGATAAAAAAGCACACAATATACAACAACTCAATAAGAAAACAAATACAACTCGATAAGCAAAACAAGACAAATACAACTCGAGAAACAAAATGAAACAAAATGGCTCAACAAAACTAATTAAAACAAGACGACACCATGCACAAAGAGCAGAACAAAACACAGGTTCTCAGCACTCTCAATACACAGGTGGACCACAGGACAGACAAGAAGGTTACTAGCCATGAACAGAGGCTGTCGGCCACCAGTGGTGGCCTGTCGGGCACAAAAGTGGCTGTAGACACCCCATTTTTGACCGTCCTCAAGACTTGGACGTCACCGTTTGAACACTCGGTGATTATCCATGTTTGTGTTCGTTTGGAGTTCCCGGAGTCCTCGGCTACGCCTGCCACAGGATCTCTGAACTCGACCGTTTTGTGTCTGGTTTTGCACCAAACACTTGTGTTTTTGCCTTGGAGGGGCAGGGAATGCCTTGTGAGGCATCCCACACACCACAGGCAGTGGCTAGAGGCCACCGGCTGGTTTTTGTTGCCATTGGCAATGTATGTTGCCGGTCGGCACTCTTTATTGCCGGTCGGCAGTCATTTTTGTCAAAATGACATTTTTGCCCAGCCGACTACTGTTCAGCTGCTTTTGGAGATATTTTGAAACAGCTGGCTGGCATTTGCTTCCCCTCCATACACGTGTATGGAGGGATGCCCCTCTTGTTAGCTTACATTGTAAGTTTATAAGATTGGCTCCTCTATAAGAGGAGCCCTCCTCTCCCTTGCTCAAGGTTTAGAAAAATTAGAGCTTTTTGCTTAGAAAATACAGAGGAAGCTCTGGTTTGAGGGTTAGGGTTCAATACACATCCTATCTCTATATTACTCTTGTGTGTGTTTTAGTCCATACTATTGCACACAAGCACCTAGTGTTTCACCTTCCCTTGGCTACTGAGGTTCTAAGGGCTTATTCTTGCTGTTCTTGGCTGGATTGGAGCTCAAGGAGGCCACAAAACCACCATTTGTGAAGAGGTCTACAAGGGTAACCACTTTACTCCCTTTTTACCCCTTTCTTGCATCTTATTTCTACCTATCTTAGAGCTGTTTTTGTGTTTAGTGTATAACATAAAAAAGTTCTGTTTTTAGGCCCTCTTGATTGTTTGTTAAGAGTGTTTTTGGTTTTGGGTGTGTTTGACCACCCTTAGGCCTTGAAAGGCCCCATTTTTGTGCTATTTTGTGCAAGTTTCAGACTTTGGTGTTTGGGCCTCTTCACCACTGAAATCTTGAGGGATTTCAGTGGTGAAGATGGTGCCTTGAAGTCTCAAGAAGGAGGGGGCCACCCCTTCTCCTTGTTGTCCTTGAAAGGGACCATTTTTGGCCTCTAGAGGAAGCCTTTGTGAGAATGTTTGTTGAGCATGCCATGACTATTTTTCATGCTTATATTGCCATAATATAACATGGTTTTAAGTTGGTTTTGGTATACCATGCATGCCTTGCATACCTACCTTGTAATGCCTTGTGATTGCCTTAATATGCCTTAGGTTGTGTGCCTTTGTTTTAGCATGTTTTAGGCTTAGATTTGTGAAGCTTTTGTGCTTATTTTGCCATGCTTTAGGTCTGTCTTAGGTTGTTTGAGTCGACCCTAGCATGCATTATAGCCTCTTTGCATTTTTGGGCTTGTTGGCCTTAAGTATGTAAGTGTATAGCATGCCTCGTTTGCATTATTTCAGTGGTTTGGAACCACTTAACATGAAATTTCAGTCCACTTAACATGTTTGCATACTTGCCTTAGAGGCTTCATTGTTGCTTTGAAAGCTCGTGTTGTATGCTCCATGTTTTGGTCATTATGTATGCCTTTGGATTTGAGCCATTTAGATGCCATCTAGGTGTCCCTTGGGTGTTGTTTAGGTCTGCCTTTGACCTGTTTTGAGTCCCTTTAGCCTTGTGAGGCTTGGTGGGTTTGCCCTGGGTTTAAGCCTCTTGGCTTACCTCAAGTACTTGGACCATTTGCATGCTTTACTTGCTTGAATTAGTTGGTTTGGCACCTCTATTTTGTGCAATTTCAGAGTTTGGTATGCATGCTAATTGTCCATTGTTTGGTCTCTTTAAGTGTGCTTAAGAGTTGCCTTGTTTATGCTTAAGGTGTTGGACCATGATTGCATGCATGTGTGTGTGCATTTTGGCCTTCGTTTCCTTGGTTTTGGCCACTGATTTTGGGCCTAATTAGAGTTGCCTAAGTCATGTTTAAGTCCATCTTTTCATTAGTTGCATTGCCTCATGACTTGCATGATTACTTGCCTTGCCATGTTGCATACCTAGCTTCGCATGCTTAGGGTTGCCTTGCATGAGCATGCATGCTTAGCCTCTTGAAGTGAGTGTGATAGAGGTTAAGTCCCTTCATTGGGTCATTTGCATTGCATTTCATTTGAAATTAAAGTTGCACACTTGATTCTTTGGGCCATCATGCATGGAAATGCGTGATTGGTGGTCCGAGAATCGAGGCACATCCCCTTTGAGTCATTAACATGATAAGGAATGTGATTGTGCATACATTGTTTGAATTGTATTGCCATGCAAGTTTTGCCCTCTGCTGCTGTGAGTTGCAGGTTCTACAGGCATTGTTTGCCGACCGGCAACATTTTCTGCCGGCCGGCAGTAAGTCATCAGCCGATGGATTCATTTTGTGCCGATGGCCACATCCTATTGCCGGTGGCTAATTCTACTCAGCCGGTGGTATCCCCCAGTGTGCAGGGATTCCTGAACTTTGGCAGTTTTCAGAAGAGCAAAGCAGGGAAAACAGAGGCAGACTATGCATGGCAGTGCGATTCCGAGCAAGTCCGAGCATGCGCTGCATCTGCCCTCTTCCCGAGGCGGTTTACTGTTTTAATTAGATTAATTAATTCGTTTAATTAGTTTAATGGGTCTGTAATTTAATTAGCTTGCGTAGTTAATTAATTTGTATATTCTTTTGGTCCCTCCGGGCGAGGGCAAATCTGTAATAAGCGTGTGTGAGTGGTGTGCATGTCTTCCAACCCCACTTCTTTCTTCCCTTTTATTTACCCGCTTATGATGGTAGATTAGGGCACGTTCATTTTAGCATACTCTATGCTATGCATGCGTGCATTCATGCATTTGTTTACATGCATCGGGCTCGGTACATCATACAAACTGCATTGTATTTTCGATTCCAAATTGAATACGTGTATCGAATGATTGCATTTCACATGCCATTTTAGGGTTAGCCGAGCCTACTCTAGATTGCACCCTTGCCTGCGATGCATTAGTCATTTTAACATGAACTAGGACATGCATGTTTGCTAACTAGTTTATTATTTTGGCACGGAGTACGATGTAAGTATTTATGCTTTAGCATCTCGCATGCGTGTGAATGTTAACATGACAGCATGATTACCATGTGGCTAAATGCTTATATGAGATAAACTGTTTGAATGCCTGTGGGTAGAGGTTGGATTGCTTGAGTTGGAAAAACTCATTGAAATCCGTGTTTTAGCCTACTTGCGAGTAGCAAATTCCAAAACGCTTTCAAAACGAACGGATATGCAATGCTTGTTTCCAAATTAGGCAATCTAGTCTATACTTGTTTGCTGTGCGCATAACATAGTAATTCTAGGCTAATAACCGGAACGAGAACACATAACGTTTTCAAAATCGGATATCATGGTTAGTAGAGGCCGGTCTTCGGACCGGGCGAAAGGGGGTGCTCATAGCTGACCTTCCCCGATCGTACCCAAGCTCCCGAGCCAAGACAACTTTGGTGATGACGGACACGTGGCCTTCGGCACCGAGTCAGGGTTTCCTAAATTTCCCCATTAAAAAAATATTTAGGTGGCGACTCTGCATCTGGCAAAGTAGTCCATGTTTGGCACTTCTTTTCAAAATCCGTTTTTTTCTCAAAACGATTTGCCAGAGTTGGACTCGTTGGTTCAAGATTAAGAACCGTGACATTTGAGTCTTTTGAACTGTAGTGGCCCAGAATATGAACGGAACGGGACTTAACCCTCCGGGGCGTTCGGGGGTCTACAGTTTCTGGCTGCTGGGGAGTTTAGAGAGCTTGACTCGAACTCGTGATATCCTGTTTTGACTACACTTATGTGTTTTTGCATTGCATGTGCATTGGTGCGCCTAGGACACCGTGTTGGCCATCTGCTATTCCTCAGCGGTTTGCTGGAGGCTTGTCTTGTCAAGGCATGACCATAAGGCTGACCGGTTGCGGGTCTGCCAGTATGGAACACAAACCCGGTTTTACCGGGGCACCCTTTTTGACCATTCGACCTAGTGCATATCGAAATCCATAGTGACCATTCCAAACTAGGACAGGTTGCTTACCCGATATAGGTTGTTTGAAGCCGCTGTGTGCATAGTGAAACCCTAGCTCCTAACAAAATAGGACAGGGAAACCCTACCCCAACATAGGGGTGTATTGGCTCTCTCTTATCTGCTATGTGCTTTTTAGAGTGTATCTCTGTAGGGAACGCATATACCAGTTTGCAAGTTTGAGCATCAGGCCCGAGGGCACTAGTATCAGTGTTGTTGAGAATCAGTTATGTCTGCGGGTATCAGTTCAGTTTTGAACAGTGATTCTGGGAACAGTGATCAGTAGTAGAGTGCAGTTGTTCGGCTACACCCGTGTTTGATCTGTTTGGGGCTGAAATACTGCTTGTTTTCCGTTTCAGTTCAGAGATTCAGAGAATTGATCCAGAACAGCTAGTGTCTTCTCCTTGCTGAGGCAGGACTTAGCATGACGCAGAATTCAGAAGAGATTGTGGTCATGATGGCCGCATTGGATCAAGGAATCACCCTGCAGTGAGACTACTGTTGATATGCCGCATCCACCCAGATCGCCGTGCGCACCCAGTTTGGCTCCCCAGCTATATCAGGCTCGCGAGCCTACTACATTTGAACTAATGGGAATGATAGGTGATCTTCAAAGATCCGTGGCGGATCTCGCCTATGGATGTCTGCTTCGCACCAGCCGCACCATATGCTGGAGGCTTTATACCCCAGGAGCCCCCGCTATTGGGGCGGATAGTAATTGAACTCAGCCAACCGGAGATGGCCTCCAGCTATGGCAACGACGCATCAACCCAAATTCTAGATCAGGCTGAGGCCAGAGACAAAGGCAAGATGAAGGCAGATGCCGACCCTATCAACTGCTGTGGGCAGTCGAGGCTTTGAAAGCCGGGGGATGAACAAGCAACAGATATCTGCAGTTGTGACAAAAGCTGTGGAGGACGCTTTCCCCACTCCGCCTGAGGGCAGTTCCAGTCAATCAGAGAACCGGGATAAGCCCCGTCATGCCAAAACAGTTCTTCCCGCTCCCAACTCTGTACCGGAAAGATCAGAAATGAAGACCGCACCCGCCGATCCGTTCGCTAGTGCATCTAGCAAGAGTACTCCGGCTCCAAAGTACCTGCCTCGAGGGCGCAGCTTCCATGCCCTCTACATGCCATTGTCCAAGGCACTTCAGATCCTTGCCGAGAGGGGACACCTTAAACCCCTGGAGCCTCGGCCTCTCCCGAAGAATCTCCTGCTACTCATGACCCTGCTCAGTACTGTGCGTACCACCAGCAAACTGGTCATGCTACCGATAATTGCTTCCGCCTCCGTCATGAGGTACAGGATTTGATTGACAACGAGGTTATCCTCCCCCCCACCTCAAAGTCCGTCACCACCCAGTTGTTGGATTTTGAGGACACAGATACTGCGAGTATGTAATCAGAAGGTGAACCGCCTGCGGGCAGTACCTGGCACATTTTGGACGTAGCATTTGGCACGCATTTTTGAGCATCTGTCAATGCTACTTTTGTAAATTCTGGCTTGGGTGTCGAGTCAGTCTTTTGTTTTGTTTTGTTTTGAGTCTGTCTCATTGTCTTGAGTCAGTCCCCTTTGTATAGAATGTCAGGTGATTCCGAGGTTGTTGCCTCGAACACCGTTTTGTAATTATCCTTTTGTTTTTCCTTTTGAATCTGTCTCGGTTGAGGAGCCAGTCGCAATCAGAGAATCTGAATGAAACAGCAGTGGCTATCACGTTCCGTACTTGTTGCTATTTGAGTCAGCCGTGCCAGAGGATGTGAATGGAATGACAGTACATACCACCTACTCTCTTGTGCCTTAAACATCGTTGTAATGACCTAAGCTTTTCATAAAAACCCTTTTCGAACACTGCGGTGATAAAAACGAAGAGGAAGGAATTCCTCGGGTTTTGCAAAATTTTGATCATTTTGAGAGAAAGAGAGGCATGCTAAGCTTTTAATGAATGAAATCATGCTTGTCGGCGTGAGTACTGAGAAGGATCCTGGTTTGATCCAGACTGGTTCCACACTATCTTCTGCGCGCGATTTGTCGCTTTCTTAAAAACTTTCAAAAACAAAATGTTTGCGCGTCTTGCGAAGACCTGTGTGGAATCGCTCTTGAGATTGTGCAGCCTAGGATCGCTCTCAGCCTCAAGATTCAATATCTGTTTCAAACTGGAATCCGTTCAAACATTCAACAGCCAACTGCCATGAAACGCCTGTGTGGCCCATTTTGAGGCAGCCCTCGAGCAAGAGGCATCAAAGTCAGATCAAGGAGATCAGATTCCCCAGGCAAGGCTCATGAAGCCGTGATGGACTTTTCTGCAAATCAACACAACAGTCACTCTCCTGGATACAGAGAGGCTTCAATCTCAAAACCATTTGGCATGGGCTTGCTACACTTTTTACCCTTTGAGAGGCTCGCTGGGCCGAAAACCCGAAAGGGCGATCCAGGCAAAAGTTAGAGCAAAGAAAAAAAAGAAAGAAAAACAAAAAACAAAAAAAAAAAAAAGAACAAAAAATAGCAAAAGAAAAGAAAGAAAAGAAATGAAAATACAAAAGAAAAGAAAAGAAAAGAAAAGAAGAAGAAAAAGAAAAACATAGCTCGCAAGGTCGAAAACCCGCATTGGGCACCTTGGCAAAAGTTAGAGCCTAAACAGTGAAGGTTAAAATACCCGAGTGTACCTTAACCGGAACTACGTAAGGCTTGATTCCCATGTTTGGGATACGTAGGCAACTTCATCCTGAAGTCCAGCCCCCAACGCTTCCATAGCGTCTCAATCCATGTCATGGTTTTGATCACTTGTGCCTTTTCCGAATCCGGTGTCTCGATTGCAGCAACCTGGAACTACGTGACCAACTTCCTCTTGAAGTCCAACCACCAACACCTTCCAGGTGACTGTGTCCATATATTGATTTAAACCGTCCTCGTCTCCTCCGCGTCCGAGGGTTCGATCGTCATCAACGAAGACTGGCTTACAGCGTGCCGCGGCGTCATCCAAACAAGGGGCAACTCTCCGTTGCCATGCATTGCCATAAGTTGCCCTGAGTTGCCGTCCAAACCAGGGGCAACTTTCCGTTGCCGTGTTCCCCCCTTTTAAGCCAGGGGCAATTTTCCATTGCCTCCGATCCGAGGTTGCATATCTCAAGGGTAAGTTCCGCGCTCGTTGAGCGTTGATTGTTTGCAAAAATAGTTTTTGAAAATTTTTACTGAAGTTGATTATTTTCTCGAAAACTATTTCATTTTCCAAAATCGGACCATTTTTCTTGGATCCGAAAAGGAGAATTTTCAGTGCTCACAGCCTGACTTGTATGATTTTCAAATCAAAAATCGAACAAGTATGTTAATCCAACTCTCATTTTGGTCAAAACTTGTTTTAGGAAGAAAACAAAAAAAAAATGGTCAAAGTGATGAACTAGGGGCACAATTGAGTCAGGTCTTCTGTCTTTCCCCCGTCAACACTTACCAGAGGCACTCTATCCACCAGAAGAAATAGCCGTGAGCTAACGTGTGGGCACGAACCCGCTTCCTATTCATCCATCAATCACCCTGGGGAGGGATGAAAAATGAGGAATAAAGAATAGAGAGGTGTAAGGGAGAGAGAAGTGAGCAAGAGGGTTTTGAGAGAAAAACCGAGCCTGAGGGCCGAGTGATGTAAGTATCACAAATCAGAAAGGGTGGGAAATAATACCCGGAAGAACTGGCTCCCCGAGATTTGAGGTCTTTAAACACGTCCGTGTGTCTGTCTTTTGATTTGTCGGTTCGTTTTGCTTTGAGTCTTTTCCGAGCATGTCTTGTTATGTTAGGTCGTGTGCCTTTTGTTTCTTTGTTTGAGTCCCTCCGCTATGTTCTGTGGTAGGCTCGATACCCCGGTTGAAAACCCTTCTTTATTTCAAAAAAATCGTTTGTGCTCAGAATGCTGTGCCATTCTCTACATTCGTGCGAAGCAAGAGAAGAAAAGGGAAAATTTGGGACATCCGAGTGTGTTTCAACTGCAACCGTGTCAGTTTTTGTGGTCCGTCTTGTCAGATTGGGGCTGTTTGTTCAAGGTTTGCTGTGTGCGGAATGAACCGAGAGCTGTGTTATGGGTTGTATGCAGATCAATCCCCAGTAGAGTATGGGCTGTGTGTCCAGGTTGAGCAGTGGTTTGTATGAGTGGTTTGCCGTTAGTTGGTTGGTTATCTGATTATCATAGTGCAAGTGCTTAATTTTCAGACAATAGATCAATATCATTTACTTTGAGGTGTAATATGATGCAATGCAGTGCAAAGTATGAATACGCAGATATATACAAATGTAACACTCTTTTAAACAAAAAGTTTGTTTCATTTCATAGTCCTTTCAAGTACATAAGTTTTGGGAACAAAAATTTGCCTGCGGCAGTACAAGGTAACCTAACTACAAAAAAAGAAAAGTACAAAGAAAAGAATAGCAAAAATCTGAAGCAGCATCGATGGTCTCGCGCCTAAGGATCCGTCCTCGCCCTCTTCCTAGGCAGGAGCCCAGGAGCATCACTAGGAGCATCGCTGTCCTAGCCTGAGTCCGAGCTGTCCCCGGTCTCCTCCTCCGCCTCTGTCTCTACCTCAGACTCGTCATCTAGAACTGGAGCCTGCGAGCTGCTCCCGACATGAGTGCGCCCCCCTCTGGTACGGGGATATACTCTGCCATCCTGGGTAGAAATGGGAGGTCCAGTCGGAGCGCCACCCACCGGAGGAATCTGGAAGGGAGGCTGAAAAGGCATGAAAGGCGAATACATCAGAATACTGTGAGCAGTTTATCTGTACAGAATGCAGTGTATGAGTACAGTGTGTGGGTGCTGTGAGCAGTTTATCAGTACAGAATGCAGTGTATGAGTACAGTGTGTGAATGACGTGAGCAGTGAATCAGTACAGAGTGCAGTGCATGAGTACAGTGTATGTATGCTGTGAACAGTGAATTGAGCAGTGAATCAGTACAGAATGCAATATGTAAGTATCGTGTATCAGATGCCGTGAGCAGTTTATCAGATGTTGTGTTGTGCATCCGATTATGTAAAGTAGTTTGTGTATGGTTTGAGGCTGTGGTCAGAAAGAACATACCGGAATGCTATAAAGGGCTAGGAGGTTGAACGTCCGCTGTAGCATCCCCATCATGGAGGCATTCATCTCCAATGACTGTCGGGTGTACTCAGAAGAAGCCTGCAAAAGTATCAGATGCATCAGTATTCTGTGGAATATCAAATAAACTGAAATGAAATAACTGTACAAGAATGCAGTAATACATACCGGGGGCAAGTTAGGGACACCGACAAACTCATGATTAGCCGGCGGAGGAGCAAAGGGGATCTGGTAGGTCGCCCCACCCTGCCCTCTGAAAGTCAGCAAAGCAGGCAGAGCAGGCCAACCGGTCCCTCGTCCCCTCTGAACTCCGCCCCTGCCGCGGACTTGAGCTCCCCTCGGCACTCCTACTCCTGCTCCGGCCGCTGGCGCCGCTGGCCTCTCTCTCTCAGCCCGGCGACCGCCGCTCAGAGGTCGCATGAGGAAGGTCCGGACGTACTCCAAGTAATCTCCCTCGCCTCTGAAGCCGTCTGCCTCCCAGCCGATAGTGTAGTCCGCCATCTGCTCGGCGTGAACTCTCGGTATCCCTCATATGCTCAGGAGGGTGCACCGGGACTATCTGCTCCTAAACCCAGGGTCTGGCAGGAAACACTCGCCCAGGTACCAAGCCCAACAGACCGGGCCCTCCAGCAGAATCCGAAAACGCGAGGTATCCTCAGCACCGGCAAACCGATCTCGAATCGTCGCTGGCAGTGGAGCCCACGGCTGCCAGGTGATCTGGAATTGAAATGCAGTTTTTATCTACTGTTATTGAAATATGCAGTGGAAAGGCGAAGCTTAAATGAACTGTAAGTAAAACATACCTCGGCAGGGGTGATGGTGTCAAAGTAGCGGCGGAAGAAGCTAAATGTCTCTCGCGGCCGCCGCGTGCATCTCCTGTCGAAGCGGCGCGAGAAGGGAACAACCAGAGGAGTCTCCGTCTCTGGCACCGGCTCCAGTCTGGGAAAGTAGGCGTAGACCCACAACTGCAGAGCAAATACCAGTATGATTATTAGATAAAGCAGAAACGCAGAATAAAGCAGAAATAACAGAACCGTGTATTGTGCAGTGTATTGTGCAGGGTGTACAGTGTGAGCAGTGTACAGTCAGTGTAAAGCAGAGTATGTGTGTGCCATGTGTACAGTATACAGTCAGTGCGAAGCAAACTACAGAGTACAATACAGAATACAGAAAGTATAGAGCAGAAATGTAAAGCGGAGGAGAAGATGTACCTCCCAAGGTCGCCAGTAGCCTCCGAGCAACTGCCCGCTGCCGCGGGAGGCTGAGCTCATATATCCATAGAGAGTGGCCAGAGCGGCGCCACCCCAGTCATAATGTAAGATGTCTCTGACGTCCACCAGTGCGCTGAGCAGGCAGAGAGGCACTGTGTTCGCCCGGTCGGCGAAAATGGTCGTCCCAAACAGGAACATGAGGAAGCCGCGTGCGTATCTCTCCACGGCCTCCTGAGTCATCGGGGCTGCATCGACAAGGAGGGGCTGGACCCTGAACTGCACCTCAAACCAGGAGTATCGGATGAAGCCAGGACGCGCAAGGGGCGGTGCTGTGCCAAGCAAGTAGACCTGAGTCGCGGTCCACTCATCCATGTCAATGTCAAAGGGGATCGGATCACCCCCCTACCCCGATGCCTGTAAGCATCGAGAAATCGTAAGGGGTCATCGTCATGTCCCCTGCCGCGGAGAAATGGAATGAATCGGTGGTGTCCCACCACCTCTCCACCAGAGCGGCGAGGAGAGGTCTGCATGTAGTGAGCCTGGAGAGTCCTCTGCAGAATGCGCCAAAGCCGGCTTGGTCCACAATATGGCGAACTGCGTCGGGAAGCTCGGCGTACCACACACGAGCGACAGTGTTCCCATACCCGCGGATGGTATGGGAATCTCCCTGCTTTCAAACAAGTAGTTGCAAATGCAATATAAAATGTACTGTTTTGAAGAAAGAGTGAATCAGTGCAAATTTGGCATGCGTGCAAGTTTATCAGATTCAAACAGATACCGGGTGCCGGTGTGCTTATAGTGAACTACAACGTATGATGTGTCAGCGTGTTTGTGTGGTTCGATGCAAATATTGCATGTGTGCATATTTTCAGATTCAAACAAATACCGGGTGCCGGTGTGCTTATGATGAACTACAACGTGTGATGCGTTAGCGTGTTTGTGTGGTTCGATGCAAATATTGCATGTGTGCATATTTTCAGATTCAAACAGATACCGGGTGCCGGTGTGCTTATGATGAACTACAACGTGTGATACGTCAGCGTGTTTATGTGGTTCGATGCAAATATTGCATGTGTGCATATTTTCAGATTCAAACAGATACCGGGTGCCGGTGTACTTATGATGAACTACAACGTATGATGCGTCAACGTATTTGTGTGGATCAATGCAAATTTGGCATGCGTGCGTATTTTCAGATTCAAACAAATACCGGGTGCCGGTGTGCTTACAGTGAACTACAACGTGTGATGCGTCAGCGCGTTTGATTGGTTCAGTGCAAATGTGGCATGCGTGCATATTTTCAGATTCAAACAGGTATCGGGTGTCGGTGTTTGCAGTGAAATACGGTGTGTGCCGTGTTTTAAGTGGTTCAAGGCTAGTGCAGCGTGTGCACGTGTGAGTCTTAAACAGATAATCAGTTACAAGTGCATTTGCAATCGACTACAATATACAGTGTATCAGTGTATCGGAACTAAGCAGTTAAAGACTGTAATCAGCTATAGCAGTTGGCAGTTAAACATTCTACATTACAGAAAGTTAAACAGAGAAAGAAAGTTACCTCGGAAGTGCCGGAGGATAAGTGGGAGGCAGGCTCGCGCAGGAGAAGCTCTGGATCCAGCGCTCTGTCGAAGCTGTGGAACTGGCGAAGTCCCTCCGGAGGTAGAACATGGATCGCCGGCCGGTAGGTCGCCGGGTCGAACGGACGCTCGCTCAAGGGAAGAAGCTCAACCCCGGGATCCATCTCGTGATCCGGGGGAGTCCCAACACGTGGAATATCGTCGGCCATGTCAAGAGTGATGAGAAAATGGTCGGAGAACGAAAATCGGGTCGGAATACGAAGAGTCAACCGAAAAGTCAACTCCCGGGAGGGTGGAAAATGGCCGGAAAAGCCGAAATGGGAAAAAGACGTGAAACTCAAGAGAAACTCAAGGGGAACAAGTCCCAAAAAGGTGGGAACGGCGAAAGAGACACCGAAACAAAGATTTGTTCGGTTGAAAATGTCCGAAACGCGAAGAAAATCGTGAATCCGACGACGAAACAGGCGTAGAACGCGAAGAAACAGAGAAAAGAGGAGAGGAAAATGCTCTAGAGAGAGAGGGGGTTGTTTTTCGGCGAAGGAGGGAGTGAGAAATAGGGTTTAGGAACCCTATTTTAAAACACCCATGGTGAAATGTCGAATCTGCCCCGATCTAGGAACTTTTTGCCGGTCGGCAACATTTTGTGCCGGCCGGCAGAATATTGTGCCGATGGAATTATTTTGTAGCCGGTGGACAGCCGGTGGCATCCTAGCCCGGCCAGTGATCTTCCTACAGCCTTGTTTAGGCCATATGAGTAGTTTTTGGTCTTCATAGCTCAAGAAAGTGCAAGAAAGTGCGTCTCCGACGCTCAACCGGCTTCCGTTTTGACCTCAGACCGTGTCTTCTGTGCGTAGCACTCAAATTCATGCAATGATTGTATCCTTTTGTATCCTTTTGCCTCTTATAAGAATCAAAAGTTTCCCCGCGCGCGTTGCATGCATTCATCATGTTGTCTGGTGCGTTGCGTCGCGCCGTCATGCACATCCCTCATGCATTGTCATGCATGTTATTACAAGCGTTGTCATGCATTGTCATGCACCTCAATACATACGTCGCCTCGCACATCATTCGTGTTGTCGTTGCCTCGCACATCATTCGTGTTGTCGTGCATCTCCTTGTTTTGCATTATCATGCATTTCAAAAAGAAAAAAACGTGCGTTGTCGCGCACTCGAGTTCATTTGCGTTGTTTTACATTTCGTCTGGCATGCGTGTCACACTTGCATTGTTTTATATTTCGTGTGGTACGCGTGTCACACTTGCATTGTTTTACATCTCCTTGTGGCATGCGTGTCACACTTGCATCATCTTACATCCTTTGAGGCACGCGTACCTCATTGGCATCATTTTACATCTCCTTGTGGCATGCGTGTCACACTTGCATCATCTTGCATCCTTTGAGGCACGCGTACCTCATTGGCTTCATTTTGTATCCTTTGAGGCACGCGTACCTCATTGGCAGCATTTTGCATCCTTTGAGGCACGCGTACCTCATTGGCAGCATTTTGCATCCTTTGAGGCACGCGTACCTCATTGGCTTCATTTTGCATCCTTTGAGGCACGCGTACCTCATTGGCAGCATTTTACATCTCCGTGAGGCATGCGTACCTCACTTGCATCATCTTGCATCCTTTGAGGCACGCGTACCTCATTGGCTTCATTTTGCATCCTTTGAGGCACGCGTACCTCATTGGCTTCATTTTGCATCCTTTGAGGCACGCGTACCTCATTGGCAGCATTTTGCATCCTTTGAGGCACGCGTACCTCATTGGCAGCATCTTGCATCCTTTGAGGCACGCGTACCTCATTGGCGGCATTTTGCATCCTTTGAGGCACGCGTACCTCATTGGCAGCATCTTGCATCCTTTGAGGCACGCGTACCTCATTGGCGGCATTTTGCATCCTTTGAGGCACGCGTACCTCGTTGGCAGCATCTTGCATTCCTTTGAGGCACGCGTACCTCATTGGCTTCATTTTACATCTCCGTGAGGCATGCGTACCTCACTTGCATCATTTTACATCTCCGTGAGGCATGCGTACCTCACTTGCTTCATTTTACATCTCCGTGAGGCATGCGTACCTCACTTGCATCATTTTACATCTCGGTGAGGCATGCGTACCTCACATGCTTCATTTTACATCTCCGTGAGGCATGCGTACCTCACTTGCATCATTTTACATCTCCGTGAGGCATGCGTACCTCACTTGCATCATTTTACATCTCCGTGAGGCATGCGTACCTCACTTGCATCATTTTACATCCTCGTGAGGCACGCGTACCTCGCTTGCGTCTTTTTTTACATTCCCTTGAGGCATGCGTGTCTCATTGGCATCGTTTTTGCATCCCTTGTGACTCGCGTTGTCTCGCTCGTCACTTGTATTGTTTTGCATTCCTTGTGACTTGCGTTGTCTCGCTCGTCATTTTCATTGGCACGTGTGCCTCCTCATTCGCATTGGCATGTGTGCCTCATTTGCATCGGCACGTGTGCCTCATTTTCATCGGCACGTGTGCCTCATTTGCATCGGCACGTGTGCCTCATTTTCATCGGCACGTGTGCCTCATCATTCGCATTGGCACGTGTGCCTCATTTGCATCGGCACGTGTCCCTCATTTTCATTGGCACGTGTGCCTCATTTTCATTGGCACGTGTGCTCCTCATTCGCATTGGCACGTGTGCCTCATTTGCATTGGCACGTGTGCCTCATTTTCATTGGCACGTGTGCCTCATTTCCCATTGGCACGTGTGCCTCATCTCCATTGGCACGGGTGCCGCATTCCCATCGGCACGTGTGCCTCATTCGCATTGGCACGCGTGCCTCATTTTCATGTGGCACGTGTGCCTCATTTGCATCGGCACGTGTGCCTCATTTTCATTGGCACGTGTGCCTCATTTGCATGGGCACGTGTGCCTCATTTTCATTGGCACGTGTGCCTCATTTGCATCGACACGTGTGCCTCATTTGCATCGGCACGTGTGCCTCATTTTCATCGGCACGTGTGCCTCATTTTCATCAGCACGTGTGCCTCATTTGCATCGGCACGTGTGCCTCATTTTCATCGGCACGTGTCCCTCATCTCCATTGGCACGTGTGCCGCATTCCCATCGGCACGTGTGCCTCATTCCCATTGGCACGTGTGCCTCATCTCCATTGGCACGTGTGCCTCATTTTCATTGGCACGTGTGCCTCCTCATTCCCATTGGCACGTGTGCCTCATCTCCATTGGCACGTGTGCCTCATTTTCATTGGCACGTGTGCCTCCTCATTCTCATTGGCACGTGTGCCTCATTTGCATTGGCACGTGTGCCTCATTTGCATTGGCATGTGTGCCTCACTTTCATCGGCATGCATGCCTCATTTCGCATTAGCATGTGTGCCCCATCTTCATCGGCATGCGTGCCTCTTTTCCATTGGCATGCGTGTCACATTTTGTTGGCATGCGTGTTGCCATTTGCATTAGCATGCGTGCTTCATTTGCATTGTCATGTATATTGTTAACGATATTGTACCTGTTAAGTTTGCTTTCTTTTCAGGCACGATATTGTATGTATGGTTCATTTGAGGCCGATGCAACCGGACGAGCCGCACAGGTATTGTATCCTCCGCGTGAGACGTATAGAGAATTACATAATTCTCTTACATCCTTTCTGCATTGTAGTGTAGTCTGGTGTATGCTAGCTTAAAACTGTTGCATGTGTGCTTCGTTACAGCTTTCTTTGCATGATCATAAGTTATGCTCGGCTTCTTGCATTGTTTTGCATTTTGCCCCTGCCTTCGGGCGCATACCTTGTTTGTCTTGCATGTTTGTCCAAGTCTTTGGCCTTGTCAAAAATGGGTCGTCTCTGGCTTTGACATTCACTCCCGTCATTGTTATGACTTTCGAGTTCTTTCAAAGAGGGGCAACTGTAGACATCCCATTTTTGACCGTCCTCAAGACTTGGACGTCACCGTTTGAACACTCGGTGATTATCCATGTTTGTGTTCGTTTGGAGTTCCCGGAGTCCTCGGCTACGCGCCCTGCCTCAGGATCTCTGAACTCGACCGTTTTGTGTCTGGTTTTGCACCAAACACTTGTGTTTTGCCTTGGAGGGGCAGGGAATGCCTTGTGAGGCATCCCCACACACCAGCAGTGGCTAGAGGCCACCGGCTGGTTTTTGTTGCCATCGGCAATGTATGTTGCCGGTCGGCACTCTTTATTGCCGGTCGGCAGTCATTTTTGTCAAAATGACATTTTTGCCCAGCCGACTACTGTTCAGCTGCTTTTGGAGATATTTTGAAACAGCTGGCTGGCATTTGCTTCCCCTCCATACACGTGTATGGAGGGATGCCCCTCTTGTTAGCTTACATTGTAAGTTTACAAGATTGGCTCCTCTATAAGAGGACCCTCCTCTCCTTGCTCAAGGTTAGAAAAATTAGAGCTTTTGCTTAGAAAATACAGAGGAAGCTCTGGTTTTAGGTTAGGGTTCAATACACATCCTATCTCTATATTACTCTTGTGTGTGTTTTAGTCCATACTATTGCACACAAGCACCTAGTGTTTCACCTTCCTTGGCTACTGAGGTTCTAAGGGCTTATTCTTGCTGTTCTTGGCTGGATTGGAGCTCAAGGAGGCACAAAACCACCATTTGTGAAGAGGTCTACAAGGGTAACCACTTACTCCCTTTTTACCCCTTTCTTGCATCTTATTTCTACCTATCTTAGAGCTGTTTTTGTGTTTAGTGTATAACATAAAAAAGTTCTGTTTTTAGGCCCTCTTGATTGTTTGTTAAGAGTGTTTTGTGGTTTGGGTGTGTTTGACCACCCTTAGGCCTTGAAAGGCCCCATTTTTGTGCTATTTTGTGCAAGTTTCGAGACTTTGGTGTTTGGGCCTCTTCACCACTGAAATCTTGAGGGATTTCAGTGGTGAAGATGGTGCCTTGAAGTCTCAAGAAGGAGGGGGCCACCCCTTCTCCTTGTTGTCCTTGAAAGGGACCATTTTTGGCCTCTAGAGGAAGCCTTTGTGAGAATGTTTGTTGAGCATGCCATGACTGTTTTTCATGCTTATATTGCCATAATATAACATGGTTTTAAGTTGGTTTTGGTATACCATGCATGCCTTGCATACCTACCTTGTAATGCCTTGTGATTGCCTTAATATGCCTTAGGTTGTGTGCCTTTGTTTTAGCATGTTTTAGGCTTAGATTTGTGAAGCTTTTGTGCTTATTTTGCCATGCTTTAGGTCTGTCTTAGGTTGTTTGAGTCGACCCTAGCATGCATTATATAGCCTCTTTGCATTTTTGGGCTTGTTGGCCTTAAGTATGTAAGTGTATAGCATGCCTCGTTTGCATTATTTCAGTGGTTTGGAACCACTTAACATGAAATTTCAGTCCACTTAACATGTTTGCATACTTGCCTTAGAGGCTTCATTGTTGCTTTGAAAGCTCGTGTTGTATGCTCCATGTTTTGGTCATTATGTATGCCTTTGGATTTGAGCCATTTAGATGCCATCTAGGTGTCCCTTGGGTGTTGTTTAGGTCTGCCTTTGACCTGTTTTGAGTCCCCTTAGCCTTGTGAGGCTTGGTGGGTTTGACCTGGGTTTAAGCCTCTTGGCTTACCTCAAGTACTTGGACCATTTGCATGCTTTACTTGCTTGAATTAGTTGGTTTGGCACCTCTATTTTGTGCAATTTCAGAGTTTGGTATGCATGCTAATTGTCCATTGTTTGGTCTCTTTAAGTGTGCCTAAGAGTTGCCTTGTTTATGCTTAAGGTGTTGGACCATGATTGCATGCATGTGTGTGTGCATTTTGGCCTTCGTTTCCTTGGTTTTGGCCACTGATTTTGGGCCTAATTAGAGTTGCCTAAGTCATGTTTAAGTCCATCTTTTCATTAGTTGCATTGCCTCATGACTTGCATGATTACTTGCCTTGCCATGTTGCATACCTAGCTTCGCATGCTAGGGTTGCTTGCATGAGCATGCATGCTTGCCTTGATTGGTGTGATAGAGGTTAAGTCCTTCATTGGTCATTTGCATTGCATTTCATTTGAAATTAAAGTTGCACACTTGATTCTTTGGCCATCATGCATGGAAATGCGTGATTGGTGGTCCGAGAATCGAGGCACATCCCCTTTGAGTCATTAACATGATAAGGAATGTGATTGGTGCATACATTGTTTGAATTGTATTGCCATGCAAGTTTTGCCCTCTGCTGCTGTGAGTTGCAGGTTCTGCAGGCATTGTTTGCCGACCGGCAACATTTTATGCCGGCCGGCAGTAAATCATCAGCCGATGGATTCATTTTGTGCCGGTGGCCACATCCTATTGCCGGTGGTAATTCTACTCAGCCGGTGGTATCCCCCAGTGTGCAGGGAACATTTCCTGAGACTTTGGCAGTTTTCAGAGGAGCAAAGCAGGGAAAACAGAGGCAGACTATGCATGGCAGTGCGATTCCGAGCAAGTCCCGAGCATGCGCTGCATCTGCCCTCTTCCCGAGGCGGTTTACTGTTTTAATTAGATTAATTAATTCGTTTAATTAGTTTAATGGGTCTGTAATTTAATTAGCTTGCGTAGTTAATTAATTTGTATATTCTTTTGGTCCCTCCGGGCGAGGGCAAATCTGTAATAAGCGTGTGTGAGTGGTGTGCATGTCTTCCAACCCCACTTCTTCTTTTCCTTTTATTTACCCGCTTATGATGGTAGATTAGGGCACGTTATTTAGCATACTCTATGCTATGCATGCGTGCATTCATGCATTTGTTTACATGCATCGGGCTCGGTACAATATAAACTGCATTGTATTTTCGATTCCAAATTGAATACGTGTATCGAATGATTAATTTCACATGCCATTTTAGGGTTAGCCGAGCCTACTCTAGATTGCACCCTTGCCTGCGATGCATTAGTCATTTTAACATGAACTAGGACATGCATGTTTGCTAACTAGTTTATTGTTTTGGCACGGAGTACGATGTAAGTATTTATGCTTTAGCATCTCGCATGCATGTGAATGTTAACATGACACATGATTACCATGTGGCTAAATGCTTATATGAGATAAACTGTTTGAATGCCTGTGGATGGAGGTTGGATTGCTTGAGTTGGAAAAACTCGTTGAAATCCGTGTTTTAGCCTACTTGCGAGTAGCAAATTCCAAAACGCTTTCAAAACGAACGGATATGCAATGCTTGTTTCCAAATTAGGCAATCTAGTCTATACTTGTTTGCTGTGCGCATAACATAGTAATTCTAGGCTAATAACCGGAACGAGAACACATAACGTTTTCAAAATCGGATATCATGGTTAGTAGAGGCGGTCTTCGGACCGGGCGAAAGGGGGTGCTCATAGCTGACCTTCCCCGATCGTACCCAAGCTCCCGAGCCAAGACAACTTTGGTGATGACGGACACGTGGCCTTCGCACGAGTCAGGGTTTCCTAAATTTCCCCATTAAAAAATATTTAGGTGGTGACTCTGCATCTGGCAAAGCAGTCCATGTTTGGCACTTCTTTTCAAAATCCGTTTTTTCTCAAAACGATTTGCCAGAGTTGGACTCTTTGGTTCAAGATTAAGAACCGTGACATTTGAGTCCTTTGAACTGTAGTGACCCGAATATGAATGGAACGGGACTTAACCTCCGGGGGCGTTCGGGACGTCTACAGTGGCATATCGGCCATCACCACTAGCCAGTCGCCATCAATGTGAGGGACCTCCAGATTGTTGCCACCTGTCTTCCACTCAGTGCCTTATCCTCTACAAAAGCTGGGACTCTGTAGTTTTTTCATTCTAGCTCTGTTTTTGCCACAAATGGAGCCATTCTTTACCGAAAAACTCTCAAATTGGATTGCCACTTTAGATGGCTCGAAAAAAATAAATTTCTAGGGTTTCGGGATAAATGCACTATTCTCGCTAAGTCGTTCTCCACTGTGTTTTCCATTCCTTCATGCTGCGGCTAGATGTTGAAACCCGATTATGCACGTTTATAACTTCGGGAGACAAGAGCTATGCCCAACAATCGTAGAATTTCAAGTGTTGATGGAATCCTGGCGTGACGAGGAAATCTTGCCCCAGTCCCATTTTCGTCCTACCCAAGCTTTGGGAAGGATGTGCGGACTCACCATGCACGAGGCTCGATCTCTGGCCCACAACGAAGAACTGGACATTCCCAGTCTAATTCATCGATTTTCCGATGCCGGTGATCACGGCGACTGTCTTTGGCAGGGTTTCGGCAACACGCCCTTTGTTTGTGCATGTTAGCTCATTTTCTCCTTGCCCCTAATTTTGGCGAGTCTAGCATTCGCTTGATTGGAGTGGCACAAGGCTTGAAAGAGGGCAAAAGTTGTATTGGCTTGGCACTGGCAGAGACTTTGATGGGCTTAGACATCTTTCATCGGTGAGAGACAAATAGATTTGCGGGAAGTCCACTACTCCTTCAGGTAATGTTTCCCCCCTTTCTTGTATGTGTTTCTCACATCACTCGGCACTCATGCTCTATTTTTTTTCTCTCAAAGTCGTTTTCTCACTTTTTCTCTCAACATACACCTCTATATTCTTTTCATCTCTCTTATTTTTCATCCCTCCCCAGATATGACTCATGGATAGGTTGAAAATAGTGGATTCTTGCTCTGCATATTCAGCACGAGGCTATTTCTTTTGTCAACAGCTAGTTGACTTCCCGAACGAAGGGTGGTGATGCCATTGGATGTGCAACAGGTTTGCTGCTGACATTGCTTGGTGTTGCCCCTGGTTTGATCTGTCGAAGATGAGCTACAGTATGGCTCGGCAATCCGGCATTCAACTGATTGGCCTGACACACTATGTATTCTTCTTTCCGTTCCAGTTCAGGCATCAGTTTGGACATGACCAGACTTATCCAAATGAGGAGATAGAGTACTTGGCTTGATTTCCAATCTGAGGCTCATAATTGGCTCGATATCCCACTGCTTGGAGGACGAAAGAGCTTCTAGCTCCTGCCCCTAGTTTCAACTGCGTTCTTTCTGGCGAGTGCTTGACTTGGCTTGAAGATGAGGCGCAAGCTGGGCCTACTTTAGCATCTGAAGCTTCCACGAGCTAAGGGAGGGGACGCATGAACACCTGACTCATCTATGCCCAAAGTTTATTGCTTTGTTCTGATATTTCATGTTTTCCTTTTGAATGTAATAAAAGCAACTTTGATTTGTATCAAGAGTTGGAGAACTCTGTACTGAAATCAATGAAATTGAAGTTGTGGGCGCTGAAAATTTTCCTTTTGGTCTAAAAATGGTCTAAGTTGTAAAAAGATTAATTTGAACAAAATCAACTTTTATTAAAACTTTCAAAACCATTTTCGATAAAGGTCACGACTTGACACACATGGAATCTATCCTTGAGATGTACAAACCCGTATCCAGAAATGAAAAATTGCCCCTTGATTGAATAGCACTGCTCAGCACTATAGTCAACTCTTCTCTCAGGGTAAGGATCACAACTGATCTTTCAAATAACGAACAAACAAAGATGCCTTGATCAAACATATGGACACAGTTGATTTGGAGGTGTTTACGGCCGAGCTTCAGAATGAAGTTGCCTACGTATCCCGAGGATGGGAATCAGGCCTTACGTAGTTCGGTTCAGGTTTACTCGGGTATTAACGCTCTCTTTTTGCGCTCTAACTTTTGCCAAGGCCGCCTTTTCTGGGTTTTTAACCTTGCGAGCTCATTTTTTCTTTTTTTCAATTTTTTGTGCTCTAACTTTTGCCTAGGTCGCCCTTCTGGGTTTTCAGCCAAGCGAGCCTCTCAGCGGTAATATTTCTTCAACTTGTCCATGTTGATTGGTTGGGAAAATTCTAAGCCATCCAGGTCCATAAGAATAACGGCTCCACCCGGCCAAATAGTTTCGATAATGTAAGGACCAGTCCAATTGGGTCTGAACTTGCCCCTAGGGTCATGGATGGGAGCTTGGTTGTCTTTCAGCACAAAATCCCCTTTCTTAAGATTCTGAGACCTAACTTTCTTGTTAAAAGTCGTGGAAATCCTATGTTGATATCCTTGAACATGGTACAGTACTTTCAGCCTCCTCTCATCAAACAGCATTAGATCCTCGAACCTGCTCTGCTGCCAATCCACTTCTGCTATCTGGCACTCAGCTATAACTCGCAGCGACGGAACCTCTTTCTCAATCGGCAGAATAGCTTCCATCCCATAAACCAGAGAGTATGGAGTTGCCCCAGTAGATGTCCGAATTGAAGTTCTATAGCCCCAGAGGGCAAATGGCAATTTATCTGGCCAGTCCTTGTAAGTCTTAACCATTTTCTGCAAAATGGGCTTGATGTTCTTGTTGGCGGCCTCAACAGCTCTGTTGGTTTGCGGCCGGTATGTGGATGACTTATGAAAAGCCACGTTGTATTTCTCCAACAAGTCAATCACTTCTCTTTTGAAATGGGAGCCATTAGCTGAAATGATCTCATTCGGGACTCCATAACCGCAAATAATGTTGTTGCGGATGAACTTAGCTACATGCGCTGCTTTTAACACTGCATAAGACTGAGCTTTCACCCACTTCGTGAAATAATCAACTGCCACCAGAATGTACTCATGCCCATATGACCCTTTCGGTGTAACTGCCCCAATGATGTCAATTCCCCAGACTGAGAAAGGCCATGGTGAAGTCATGTTGTACAGCTTCGACGGCGGGATATTCATACAATTTGCATGAATTTGGCATTTGTGGCATCGCTGAACAAAACCAATACAATCCTCCTTCCATGGTGGACCAGTAGTAACATTGTCTGAGAATCTTCCGGGCTAGCATTACTCCGCTCATGTGTGTTCCACACTCTCCCCCATGGATAGCCTCCATTAGGTGCTTCGACTCTTCTCCTTTAACACACAACTTGTGCATTCCCAGATGACCCCTCTTATACAACTTACCCCCACAGATGATAAACTGAATGGCCATCCGCCGTATTACCCTCTTATCTTTGGCATTTGCCCCTAGTGGATAAGCCTCCTTTTCCAAGAAGTTCCAGATATCATAATACCAGGGGTTTTGATCTTGTACTTCATCTATTGCGACGATCAACTCCTAGGTCGACGTATATCTCGGTTCAAAATGATCGGACACATCCAAACCCCAAATTGGATGTCTATCATGGAAGATAGAGTTGATAAAGCGTCAGCAAACCTGTTGTTCTCTCTTAGTAGATGAGTGAAGGTTAGCTTCTTAAACTTAGGAATCAGAATGTCCAGAGTTTGGTGATAGATCTTCATCTTTTCTTCTTTGACCTTCCAGTCTCCTTTTGCTTGAGACACAACCAGGTTCGAGTCCCCGATGACGTCTAACCTTTTTACCCCTAGTTCTAGGGCAGCGTCATGACCCAAACCCGCCCCCGTGGGTTAAGGACATAACCAGCCAGTAATCAAGAGATTACCTACGACTTTGAACCAAACTAAACGTATTTTAACAAAGTTAATGGGGGCCAAAAAAAGCAATTTAAAACTTAGTCCATAGAGCTGTGCCTACATGGCACATCATAACAAACCATAAATATGCATATTAATAACTCACAACAAAATATGTACTACATAAGGTTCTGTACATACAGGATCATATAAGTCTAAGTCAACCCAAGAAAACTATATACAACATGTTCCAAGACTTCGCCCACATGACAAAATAAAACAGAATGACAAAAGGGCGAAGACGGGTCTCGTGCGTGAGATGGAAGGGCTAACTCTTCAAAACCTTTGTTGTTCCTCACAGACTTCACTGGGGCTGGGTTTGGACTTCTCTTGGCTCACCTACAAACACATGAATGAGTGTGAGCGAAAGCCCAGTGAATAATATCAAATAAAGGAGTTATACAGACGGTATGTAGAACAACATGCTTCAAACGGCCTTGGGCCCAATTCATATTTTCATTTATGTCAAACTGGCCTTTGGCCCATTCATTTATTCATATTGAAACGGCCTCGGGCCCATTCATTCATTCGTGTCAAAACGGCCTTTAGCCCATTCATTTATTCATGTCAAAATGGCCTCTGGCCCCTTTATTCATTCGTGTCAAAACGGCCTTTGGCCCATTCATTTATTCATGTCGAAACGGCCTCTGGCCCATTCAGTCATGTCAAAAGGGCCTCTGGCCCATTCAATCATTCTTGTCAAAACGGCCTCTGGCCCATTCACTCTATCATTCAGATCAAACTGGCCTCTGGCCCATTCATTTGGCATAGCAGCATTGTCCAACAATCGAATCAACGAACTTATAGAACTTACATAGAAGTAAGTAATTTGGATAACAACATGTTTCAGATATCTTTGTTAAGATATTACTCATAGTGATCGGTTGGTTGGTTTGCCCTGGAGCTCGACCCTACACATTCCATGAACACAAAAGGGTCACAAATAATTCAATCTGTTCTAAATCCACATTTTCCTCTTTAGGCTTCATTCTTATCTCTTTAACTCAATTACAATGCTCAATGCATGCCTAAGAGTACTTGGAAGTGAAAGAGAACAGAAAATGAAACACAGAATGTCTTTTCAAAATTTCAGAAAACAGGGTCCCCGCTCGAGCGTGGACTTTCCCGCTCGAGCAGACCCTTGAAGCCTGCAAAAGTACTGGATATGTCAAATTTACGCTCGATCGCGAACTCTGGCGCTCGATCGGAAGGCCTCTCTACATGGCTCCCTACTCGAGCGTGAACTTCCCCGCTCGAGCAGACTCCATGTCTGTAGAAAATACTGGGAACACGAATTTCACGCTCAAGCGGCGGTTTCCCCGCTCGAGCGGGAATCAAAATTCTGGAAAATCCAGAACACGTTCTTGAGCTTCAATTCGACTTTCAAAGGTTCTAGATGCATGCTTTTGGCTAAAACATCACATATACATGTACTAACATGGTATAAACACCAAATCACAACATTATGAAGCTCAATTTCACAAATTAATCACATGCATGTCCCAATTTACACCAAATCATTACCAACATAATAATTTCATGCATTCAACACTTACACTCTTGTGAATTGTACATACATGTGGCAAATTACTCTCATTCTCAACTTAGATGATGAAGAGAAGGTCAAAATAAGAGCTTTAATAAAAAATCTCCCATGGATTATACATTTTGTGCTCAAACATGCAATCTCAAAACAATTCTTCACATGCATGTGCATATAGACTACCAAATCAACAAAACCAACTCGAATCATGTTAACTCTTACTCTTGATCACCCAACTAGCTTGAATACACAAAATCACAAGTTCAAACTTATGAACCAAGGGGTGATTACTCACCTAGGAGCTTAATCTTTACAATTTATGGTAAATTCTTGAGTGTACCTTCAAGATCACCAAGCTTTGAGGCCAAAACTCCAATTTCCTTCACTCTCTCTCTCTCTAGCTGACCCTCTCCTTTTCCTTAGAGTTTATAATCAACCAAGTCAAGCTAAAGAAGAGAAATTGAGTGTGTAGTAATCATATAAAAGCCCCTCTTGTTATATTATTTTAATATATAATAATAGAGCACTAATTCACTAATTAAATCAATTTAATCTGATCTGAATCAATTTCCAATTAAATTTCACCGTAGGCTCTAAAAATTACGCCAATCATAAAGGCGCAGTCAAGTTCGGGTTCCATGGCCGATAAGGCCTTCAATTTAATTTCCAAAGCAGATAATCAAACAGATATTCCTACGGTGAACAGATAGAAATTCAAAACCACATATTTTCACATAATGGCACTCAAAATCATATCAATCTCATAATCACATTTATAATAAGGACCAATTAACATAAAACGGAACAAGGTTATCATAGGCAGCTTCCAATCCAGTGATACACGCTTCCTATTTTGCCTCGTTATTAGATACTTTGAATCGGAATTTGAAAGCTAAGGGTATATAGGAATTGTCGGGTGCTATCAGCAACACCCCTATCCCATAACCGTACTGGTTAGACGCTCTGTCAAAGTACATTGTCCAAATCTCTTCCTCGACTTGCAAAATAGCCTCATTTGGGAATAGGCATTCTACCGCTTCATCTCCTTCCACTGGATGATCTGCCAGAAACTCAGCTACCGCTCTCCCCTTGACAAACTTGCGAGTAACATATTTCAGATCAAATTCGAAGAGAACAAGCAACCAATGAACTAGCCTACCTGTAAGTGCTGGTTTCTCGAAGAGATATTATAGACACCCCATTTTTGACCGACCTTAAGACTCAGACGTCATCGATTGAGCGCTCGGTGATAGTGCATGTTGTGCTCGTTTCGAGTTTCCGGAGTTTTGGCTGGGTGCCTTGCCTCCGGGCCTCTAAACTCTTTGTGCTTTGGCTCGGTTTGCGGACCAAGCCCTGTTTCTCTTCCTTGGAGGAAGGGAGTGGTCTGTAGACCACCTCTTTGTGGTCGTAGACCACTTTTCTCGTTTGGAGACCAGTTTTGGGTTTTCGGAGCCTTCGGCCGCGCGCCTTGACTCGGGACGCTTAATGTTCTCTATTTGACGTGGTTTTTGAACCACACCTTGTTTCCTCTGCCTAGACGGACACTGTGGTCCGGGAGACCACTTTTGATGCCCATAGACTAGTTTTCGAGGCTTCCGGCTGCGCACTTTACCTCCCGAACTTTTGTCTTGCATCCTTTTTGGTTTGTTTTTGGTACAAACCTTGTTTTCCTTGTTTGGAAGGTGGTACAAGGGTGGGAGACCAGTTCTTCCCCTTGGAGACCACTTTTCTTCCCGTCAACCAGTTTTCTGGTCAGCCAACTAGTTTTCTTGGTCTTTAGGCCACCTTTTCTGGTCGGCCACCACACCCCTGCTTTGTTTTCATGCTGCTGACCATCTCCCACCATGGCCGACCAGTTTTTTTCTTGAGAGACCACTTGTGGTGGTCGGCCGACCACTTCAACTAGCTAGTCGACCACTTCAAGTGGTCGGCTGCTTTTCATCACCTTTTTGGAGATATTTTCAGTATAGCTGTGCCAACTGGAAGGCACAGAAGCCATCCTTCATACACGTGTATGAAGGGATGGCTTTAAGGCCAAAGCTTGTCCAACAAGCTTGTTCTTTGTTCTCTATAAGAGAGAACCTCCTCCTCCCTCCTCTAGGTTCAGAAAAATTGTGCTGGAGCTATAGATACACACTTATCTCTATTCTTCCTTCTTTGCTCTTGTTTTGGGCCTAAAAGGGTAGTTTTGCCATACTTTAACACACAAACACACACTCAAACACCATACTCTTGGAGCTGAGGTCCCTTGAAGTTGTTTTTGAAGTTTTTGGACTGGTTTTGATTCAAAAAGTGTGCTGGAGTTGCAGCTTTGAAGGTGTTCATCAAGGGTGAGCTTCTAACCTTTAAATCCCTTGATTTTGCTTAAGCTTTTAGCCCTATTTGCATGCTGATTTAAGCTTAACTTCCTACTGCAAAAAGTTCTGATTTATGGTCCTTAAAATGTTTGTTTAAGGTCACTTTTGTGTTGGGGGTGGTCTACCCCCTCTTAGGCCTTGTTAGGCCTTGTTTTGAGCCATCCCTTTTGGCTCTTGTTCTAGCCTTTGCTTGACCTTTCTACCACTGAAATCCAGAGAATTTTCAATGGTGGAAAGGTGGTTTTGGGGTCCCAAATAGGAGAGGGTCATCCCCTCTCCTTGTGTTTTGAATGCTTGCCATATTAGCCTCTTGTTTGAGCATGTTTATTAAGCTTCTGTTGGCTTGTTCTTCGTATGTATTTGGGCTTATTTTAGCATGGCATACCACTATTTTTACTTGGTTTTGTCACCTCATGCATGCCTAATACACTTGTAGTGTAAGTCTTACAAACTAGTCTTGTATGTCTCATGTTTGAGCATGTCATTCTAGCATGTTTTGAGTCCATCTCAGTAGGTTTTTGGTGTTTTTTTAGCATGCCATGACTCTTTTTTGGGTGGGTTTGATGGCCCCTTCCATGCTCCATACACTTGTAGTGTAATTCCATGAATTAGCCTATTGTGTATCATACTTTAACATGTCATTCTAGCATGATTTTGGCTTAACTCTAAGAAGCTTTTGTCCATGTTTTAGCATGCTCTAGCTCTTATTTATGTTGTTTTGGTCATGCATGCCATGCTTTGTATAGCTATAGTGCATTCTAGCTTGTTAGCTTTGTGTATCAAGTCCACTAGCATGCATTGCTTGGCCTATTTCAATGATTTGGTATAATTTGTTATGTGATTTTAGTGCATGTTTCATGGTCATACACTTGCATCTTTCACTTATTCAATGTGTTGGAGGGTTTGCCCTTTATGCCTTAACATGAACCATTGTGTATGCCTTCATGCCTAAGCTTGCGAGCTATCATTTCAATGTGTTTTTGGGGTTATTTTTCCATGATATAACTCTGATTTTTGTTGGCGAAGCCATCTCATGTTTAGTCTTGATAGGTGTAGTGCAATCCACCTTATTTTCCTTGTATGATCCATGCCTTATGCCCTTCATGCTAGCTTGTTTTGGCTTCTTTCCATACATGTTTTAGTATCATTTTGACATGTTCTAGGACTATTTTAGGTTGCCTTGACCATATGCTTCATGTTTTGCATAGTTGTAGTACAAGTGCCTATGATAGTTTCAAGTTTTGAGCTTCATAGCATGCTTCATTTGCATCACGTGCATGATTTGGCATCATTTACCATGACATTTCAGAGCATGTAGCATTGCCATGTTCCCACTTCATTCACACTTTAAGTGCCTTTGAGTGTTATGCATTGTTGCCTTGTTTGGGCCTAGCATGTATGCCATCTTGCCTAGACCTTTAGGCTCCCATCTCAGCATGTTTTGGTCTTTGTTTAGACCTAATTAAGCTCTGTCCATGATTGGTTCATGCATTTGTGCCATGTTTTGCATGCCTCTTTTATAATCCTCTCTACTAGCCTTATGCTTTAAGGACCCTAGCATGCCATACTTGTGTTGTTTGAATGATTTGGCATTATTTCTTACCATATTTCAGAGCTTATAGTGTTGTTACACTTCCATGTTTATCACTTCTTGAGCACTCTTGAGAGTTGTGCTCTCAAGCCTAGTTGATGAGCCAATGCATGTGCATGCTTTGTTTGAATTCCATGCCTTTGTTTTGGTGTTATGGCCACTGTTTTGGGCATGGCTGAGGTCTACCCACATTCGGTTTAAGTCCATTAAGCATTGAGTATGCCATGTTACATTGCATTATGTATGCCTTTTTGTTGCTTTGCATTGAGTATGCATGCCATTTAGCATTGAGTATGCTATGTTACATTACATTGCATGTTTGCATGCTTGTCCCTCGCATGTTTTTTGCATGCTTGTTTTATTGCATTATATGTTTGCATGCTTGAGAGGCATTGCATGTTTGCATGCTTGATATTGCATTGCATTATGTATGCCATGTTATTTGTTGCATTTTGTTTGGATTAGGTGTTAGTCCAAACACGAGAAAAGAGGCACGTTTCATACTTGAAGTGATGAAACATGCCTCAATTCTCGGTCGCCGACGCTCTTGATCATACATGATAGAGTTCTAGGCTTTATGTGATTATGTGTGCATTCATTTCATATTGAATTGTGCAACTTCGCCTCTCGGCCATCATGTATCGAGATGCGTGATTGGTGGCCCGAGGGTCGAGAACCACACTCCCTTGAGCTTATGAAATGATAGGGAGGGTGGTTGTGCACACATATCTTGCAAATACATTGCCATGCCCTTTCTTGCTCTCTGTTGCAGCAAACTAGAGAAGTGCAGCAACAACTGGTCGGCCAACCAGAAAAACTAGCTGGCCGACCACTTTTTCTGGTCTGCGACAAAGAAAGGTGGTCGGCAGGTGGTCTCCCACATCACCAACTGGTCAGCCACCCTCCCACAGGTCCCCAAGGTGAGTTGGAAGCTTTTTGGAGCTTGGTGCAAGGTTCTGAGAACAGTTGCAAATAGAGGCAAATCGGGGCATCGCGACGGATTTCTGAACGAGGCGACTGAGCATGTGTGCATTCTTCTCCCTCTGAGGCTCCTGTTTTACTGCTTTACTTCGCTAATTTGCTTAGCTAGTTTATGCTTTGGTTTGTACTTAATTAGTTAATGCGTTTAACTATTCAATTTGTGTTGTAATAGCTTAATTAATTAGCTTGTTAGTTAATTAGTTTTGTGATGTAATAATTAGTTTAATTAGCTTAGATTAGCTAGTTAGCTTCTTATTCAGACCCTTCGTACAGAGGGCCAACTGTTATAATAAGCATGCGTGTGTGTGATGCATGTCTTCCAACCTCCATTTCTTTCTCCCTTTTACTTAACCGCTTACGATGGTTAGTTTTAAGGCATATTTCAATTAGCATACCTTATGCTATGCATGCGTGCATCATTCATCTGTTTTGCATGCACCGGGCTCGGCGCATCATACTAACTGCATTGTATTACAATTCCAAGTTGAATACATGTATCAAGTTGCATCTCACATGCCATCTTAGAATAGCCGAGCCTATCTGAGTTGCATTTTTGCATGTGTTGCATTAGTCATCTTAACATGAACTAGGATCATGCATGATTTCTAACTAGTTCTCTGTTTTGGCTCGGAGTACACTGTGAGTGTTTACGCTTTAGCATACTGCATGTGTGTTGTTGATTGCCATGAAAGCATGCTTGCCATGAGGCTAACTGCTTATGTGATTAACTGCTTGAATGCCTCTGGGTGAAGGTTGGATTACTTGAATTGGAACAATTCATCAAAATCCGCGATTTAGCCTACTTACAAGTAGCACCTCTAAACCATTTTCAAACAAATGAACATGCAATGTTTTGTTCCTATTTAGGCAATCTAGTCTATACTTGTATGTTGTGCGCATCACATAGTAATTCTAGGTTAATAACCAGAATAAGAACACATGTGTTTTCAAAAACAAAATATCATGCTTAGTACAAGCCGATCTTTGATCGGGCGAGCGGGGGTGCTCATTGCATGACCTTCCCCTCTCGTACCCAAGTTCCCGAGCCGAGGCAACTTTGGTAATGACGGACATGTGGCCTTAGGCACGAGTTAGGGTTTCCTAAATTTCCCCAAAATAAAATATTTAGGTAGTGACTCTGTATCTGGCAAAGCAGTCCATGTTTGGCACTTCTTTATAAAAATCAGTTTTCCAAAACGATTTTCCGAATTTGGACTCTTTGGTGATTTATCGGTTTCACATTACACTTTGTGAGATTAGATTCAGAACCGTGACATTGAGTCCGAACTGTAGTAGCTAGAGAACAAAACGAAATTCGCGCCCTCGCAGCGCAGAGTCGGGAAGTTCTCGGGGCGGTCTACAGTTTCTGGCGACTCTGCTGGGGACTTAGAGAACTTGACTCGAACTCATGATTTATGGTTTTGTTTACAGTTATGTGTCTCTTTGCATTGCATTTGCATTGGTGTGCCTAGGACACCGTGTTTGCCGTATGCTATTCCTGAACGGTTTGCCGGAGGCTTGCTTTGAGAAACGTGCCATAAGGCTGACCGGTTGCGGGCTCTGCCATGACGGGAACACAAACCTTAGTTTTTACCAAGGCACCCTTTTGACCATTCGACCTAGTGCATATTTGGAATCCGTAGTGACCATTCCAAACTAGGACAGGTTGCTTACCCGATTGTAGGTTGTTATAAACTGCTGTGTGCATAATGAAACCCTAACTCCTGACAAAATAGGACAGGGAAACCCTACCCCAACATAGGGGTGTTTTGGCTCTCATTTGCTTGCTATGTGCCTTTGGAGTGTGCCTCTACAAGAATGCATGTATCAGTTTGCATGTCTGAGTATTAGGCCTGCGGGCATCAGTATTTAAAGAATCAGTTTTACCTGAGGGTATTAGTTTTGGGGCAGCAATTTGGGCACAGTAAACAATGTTTGAGAACGGTCTATTCAGCTTACAAGTGTCAACTGTGTGTTGTCTTTATTTAAGCCGTTATGCTGTCCATTTTTCTGGTTGTTTATTTCCTTATTATGCTTTATTTATCTTTTTACAAGGTAGTTTAACACGATTGCATCCCACCAGGCAGATATTCCCCAAGCACTCTGGGTTAGAGGTCACAGACTTCATCGATCCGAGGATCTGATAGACGGACAACCAGTGTACTACTCATTACCCCCGGTTATTAGAGGGAGATCAACTAGGTGCAGTGCATTAGTACAACAGTTGCCAGATCAGTGGTCCTTGAGTAGTCGGGTTGAGATTTCTGAGTCTACTGCAGAGAGAGATATACCGGTTATTCAGGTAGATCAGTACAGTATGGCAGGCATGGAAGAGATGATGTGTCAGCACCAGGAGACTATGCAAAACATGCAGCGGGATGCTGCCCGTCAAACAGAAGTAGTGGCCCAACAGGCAAAGTTAATCGCCAGGCTACAGCAGCAAACCGAAGCATCTACTTCACACCCAGCTCCTCCCCCACCAGGAGTTCCAACACCCGGGGAGACAGCAAACATCCAAGAAAATACGGACGTTCCAATGGGGGCAGTTCCGCCCCCAATCCTACCCCAGCTATCCAAAGCGCCCACCAATCTAGTGGATTCACCGTTTGAATTTGAGGTAGATCCAACAGCGCTAAAAGTGAGCAAGCTAGAAAAGCTTTCAAGAAGGCTTAAGGCGTGAAATCCATTCCGAATATAGAGGATGGATACACCGACTCGGCCGTGACTCTACTGGACCGGTTTAAAATGCCGCACATAGACCGCTTTGATGGGTCTGGGGATTCTATGGTGCACCTGCGGCTGTTTTCGGATATCCTAAGGCCAATGGGCCTCTCTAGATTACAAAAGCATTCCCTGTTCGGCCGGACCCTGTCAGGTATAGCGGCTATTTGGTATGCGAAGCTAGAGGACTCTATTAAGAGAAGCTGGGAAGAGATGGCTAAGGCCTTCATAGCTCAATACTCCTACAACACTCAGATCGAGGTCACAACTAGTGATCTTGAGAAAACCAAGCAAGAGCCGAAGGAGAGCTTCTCCGATTTTGTGTCCCGTTGGAGGGCTAAAGCCTTGATGATGACCATTAGGCCGGTTGACAAGGACCAAATATGAATGGTTGTGTGCAACCTCCAGCCCAAGCTCACGCAAAATATGATCGTCCTCCCCCTACCCACCTTTACAGACTTACATGAGATTGGGGTGCAAATCGAGGACGCCATGAAACAGGGTCTGATTGACCATGAAAGAGAGCAGCCCAAGAGGGCATTCAACCACGGTATGAATGCAGGCACAAGCAGTGCTGCAGCTGCCAGAGCTTTAGATGTAGGAATGGTCACCACCACCACTCCAAAAACCCTTACAGCTACACCCTTTACCGGTGCGTCTGGAAGTAGCTCGCAAACAGCCAGATACGCCCCCCAAGGCCAAAGAACCTTCACCCCACTATACATGCCTTTGTCCAAAGCTTTGGTGGTTTTGATCAAGAAAGGGCACTTGAAGCCCCTAGAACCGCGGCCCTTACCAGAAAAGCTTCATCCCTCCCATAACCCAGTGAAGTACTGCGCAGCATGGTCACGAAACCGACTAGTGCTTTCGATTACGTCATGAGATTGAGGATCTCATCGACAACAGGGTGATTATGCCTCCGGAGAAGCCGAATGTCATAACCAACCCTCTCCCACCACATAACCAAGCTCCACCACCCAAACGCATTAACTTAATCCAAACCTCGGCCATTCTATATGACCCGAGCATATACATTACCCCTTCCCACCTACCCAAGCCAGAGGTGTTCATTCCTGATAACACTGACTTGTGCATGTTAGACATGTCCCAAACCCAACCTGAACCGGTGGTGGTGACTACTGAAGGTAGAATTGGAGCGACTGCTGAGGCAAATGGTAATGAGGATTCAGGGCTTGAGGGGTCTATAAGCTTTGAGTACAACCCGAGTGGTTACATTACTTCAACAAATCAGCCTAAGCCAAGAGTGGAATTGCCAGTGGGGGCAGAAATCTGTGTAGTTCGAGAGGATGGACCAAATTAGGGGCTAGATGACCTAGCAGAACTGGAAGAGGATATAGTCAACCTTCAAATCTTCAATGAACAGGACTCAGGGGACGTGACTGTCAACTGGTTCAACTTGGAAGGGTCAGCGGAAGCTACTGGGTGGCTCAGCGATGAGCCGGATGTTATCGAGCAACCTCAGCCAGAACGGGGTCCGTCAGAGACGGGGACATCAGCAGTGGCCGGAATGGCCGAGAATCAGAATGGATCGCTGGAGAGCACCAGTGTTAAGAATTTTGCTCGGGATCAGAGCATTTCGAGTACAGAAGATACTGAACATCAGACTACACTGAAGCAGTTTGAGCGGGAAAAGATCGAAGATCTGGAAAGGGCTAGAAAGGCCAAAGAACGAATCTGCTGGTAGCACAGGAACAGTTGTAATAGAACCAGATAGCTGCTTGTCGATGGCCGACGGTATGTGGTGGGAAGATGACGACCTATGTCTTGCCCACACCGATGAAGATTGGGGGCAAAGCCAACCGGATGATACCTGGTATGTTGGCGAAGTGGACCACATGACCAGAAGTGGGCGGTATTTCAAGCCCCCACACATGGATCAACCAGAGGCGTCGGGAAGGACAAAGAGGCGGAGAGGCAGAAAGAAAAGTTACTCGAGAAGGAGGTTGTGCTAAAACAGCTCAAGAAGATACAAGCAGACATCTCCATCTGGGGACTGCTTATGGCCTCAAGAGTTCATAGACAGGCTATCTTTTCTACAATAGACAAGGCCAAACTTCCAATAGATACCACGCCTGAGTAGCTGGTGGGGCTGGTCTTTCCGGGAGGAGCTTCCCCGACATTAACCTTCACTGATAAGGAACTGCCGCCTGAGGGTTCAGATCATAACAAACCACTCTACATCTCTGTGGAGTGCAGAG
Organism: Camellia japonica; assembly: GCA_030407325.1. Lineage (NCBI taxonomy): Eukaryota > Viridiplantae > Streptophyta > Magnoliopsida > Ericales > Theaceae > Camellia > Camellia japonica. The sequence continues at coordinate 76,707,653 of JAPPVO010000019.1, read as the reverse complement.
AGAAGTGGATACCAGTAGTTCTTGTTGACACAAGATCTGCCATCAACGTGTGTCTGTCGAGGACGGCATATGCAATCGGGTTGAAGCCCGCAAACTTTTTGCCTACTGCCCAGGTGATAAGGGCATATGACAATACCAGCAGAGAGGTGATGGGGACTGTGCAGATTTGGACTCAAGTTGGTCCAGGACAACACGATGTTGACTTTCATGTCTTTGATGTTCCCGCAACTTTTAATCTACTCCTAGGGTGGCCGTGGCTGCACCAGGTGAAGGCAGTCTCTTCCACCCTACATCAGATGTTGAAGTACCCCCACGGGAAGGGAGTGGCTATAATTTTTGGGAATTCTTCAATCCATCTGCCGCCAGAGGTTTCTACACCAGTTCCGGAAATTGAACATGGCGCAGAGGATGTATTCCTGTCAAGGTTCACCCTAGCCGAGGCCCGGGTTGTACAGAATATCTTAGCTATTGATGAGGGGTTATATGTCAGTGCACAGTCTGTGTACCTCATGAACAAGCTCCAGCATATCCCCGGGATAGGATTAGGAAGAAGTAGCTGGAAAAGCATTGCAGCATCGGCCAAAGTGCCGCATAACCCACATATCTTTGGTTTAGGTTATCTGCCTACCAAAGAGGATTGGGTAAGGAAAGGCAAAGAGATGGCCGGAAGAGCCAGAGCCAAGCAAGCCGGCAAGCCTTATGAGTTAGTGCACCGGCCTATCCAGGGCACCCTGAACGGACGCTTTGTCCGGGAGGGGGAGGACTTTCCGTTCTGTGGCTTCCCAGAGCCATGGCTAAATGCAGAGAGGCGGTGGTTGCCGAGATTTGAGATTTTTTTGACTTACAATTGTCTGGGGATGATGTTGCTGAGGAGCAGACAGACCCACCAGCTGAGGTTGAACAGTGCAAGGAGGAGGATTCCGAGAGTGCAAAGATTGAAATGGGGGTAGCACTGGCTTGTCTACTTTCAGATCCTCCGATCATACATGCGTGCTTGGGGGATAACTTCTCGACATCCATGATAGGGAATGAAACGGCTACAAGCCCATCTTCAAATATTCTGGATGCGTCCATCGCACCCTCCCTCGTCTGGCAATACGAGGAGGGATTCTTATCGAGCAGCAATGGGTCAAGTAGTGAGCCAGAATTTGATTCCACTGAGTCTGTATAGTCGGAATCAGGTTCCAACTCGTCTGAGTCTGAGTCCGAGTCCGGTATTCTTGGGGGTGACAACCCGGATGCTACAATCCTGTCTAAGTCATCTTTTTCTTTTTCCTTTGAGTTTGTTGTAACAAAGGAATCAGGCGATTTGGAAATGATTAATGAGAATGGAACGGCTGTGGCTTCCGAGTACTTTTCTGTACCCTTAATTTATTGCATTAATCAGGATTTTCAAAATTTTGATGAAAACGACGAGGAAGAAATTCCTCCAGTTTTGCAATATTTGCTTGATCAAGAGCAGGGGAGGTTTGTTAAACCCTTGGTTGATGAAATCACCCAAATTAATGTTGGTACTGAGAAGGACCCGCGGCTGGTCCAGATTGAGTCCACGTCGTCTTCGGAGGAACGCAAGCGCTTAGTCGCTTTATTAAAAGATTTCAAAGTTGTTTTCGCGTGGTCCTACGAAGACATGCCTGGAATTGATCCTGAGATTGTACAGCACCGGACCCCTCTTGACCTAGAGGCCCGACCTGTTAAGCAGAAGCTCAGAAGGATCTGCCCGGACTGGGCTCTCAAGATCAAAAAAGAGGTCACCAAGCAAATTGACGCAGGGTTCCTGCTGGTATCTGAATACCTAACTTGGTTGGCCAATATAGTTCCAGTGCCAAAGAAGGATGGAAGAATTCAGGTATGTGTGGATTTCAGGGATTTGAACAAGCCAGACTGAAGGACGACTTTCCTCTGCCACATATTAACGAGTTAGTGGACTTCACTGCTAGGCATGCGTTGCTCTCATTCATGGATGGGTTTTCAGGCTACAATCAGATATTGAAGGCACCCGAAAACCAGGAGAAGACTGCTTTTACCACCCCGTAGGGAACCTATTGTTATAGGGTGATGCCGTTTGGGCTGAAGAATGCTGGGGCTACATATCAACAGGCTACGACCACAATTTTACATGACATGATCCATAAAGAGGTTGAGCTGTACGTGGACGACATGATTGTCAAGTCCAAGGAAAGAGAGGGCCACTACACCGCCTTGCAGAAATTCTTCTAACGGATCAGAGAGTATCGGTTGCGGCTGAATCCTTAGAAGTGTACGTTTGGTGTTACAGCAGGAAAAATGCTGGGGTTCTTGATCACACAAAGGGACATCGAGGTCGATCCTTTCAAAATCAAGGCCATTTTAGAAATGCCACCACTGAGGACTGAAAAGGAGGTGCAAGGCTTTCTGGGTAAAGTGCAATTCATAAGACGGTTTATTGCTAAATTAATCTTTACTTGTGAACCACTCTTTGGTCTCCTGAAGAAAGGAACGAAGTTCCAATGGGACGACCGATGCCAAGCTACTTTCGAACAAATCAAGCAATATTTACAAAACCCACCTGTGTTGTCACCGCCTGAGCCGGGAAAACTGTTGATTCTGTATCTTTCAGTGACTGAAACTACAATGGATTGCATGCTTGCACAGGAGTCTGAGGACAAAGTGGAGAGAGCTATCTACTACCTAAGCAAGAAAATGCTAGATTACGAGACCCGCTACACTCCGCTAGAGAAGGCTTGTCTGGCCTTGGTATGGGCTACCAGGAAGCTGCGGCACTACCTGTTAGCTCACTCTGTAATACTAGTTTCGAGATTAGATCCCATCAAATATCTCTTCGAGAAACCGGCACTTACGGGTAGGCTAGCCCGTTGGTTGCTTCTGCTTTTCAAATTTTATCTGAAGTACGTGACGCGCAAGTCAGTGAAAGAGAGAGCGGTAGCGGAGTTCCTAGCCGATCACCCAGTTAAAGGAGATGAAGCAGTTGAGTATCTATTCCTAGACGAGGCCATTCTGCATGTCGAAGAAGAAACTTGGACAATGTACTTTGACGGAGCGTCAAACCAATACGGGTATGGGATAAGGGTGTTGCTGATAACGCCCAACAATTCCCGCATACCTCTAGCATTCAAACTATGGTTTAGAGTGTCGAACAACGAGGCAGAATACGAGGCATATGTTGCTGGTTTAGAAGCCGCCCTAGAACTAGGGGCAAAACGGTTAGATGTCATCGGGGACTCGAACCTTGTTGTATCTCAAGCTAAAGAAGATTGGAAAGTTAAAGAAGAAAAGATGAGAATCTATCACCAGACCTTGGACGTGCTGATTCCTCAGTTTGAAAAACTGAACTTCGCTCATCTGTTAAGAGAGAACAACAGGTTTGCAGATTCACTAGCAACTCTATCTTCCATGATAAACATTCCTTTCGGAGTCCGGATGCATCCGATTATCATTGAATAGAAATTCGTACCAGCCTACGAGCTGATTGCTGCCATAGATGAAGCACAAGATGAGAATCCCAGGTATTACGATGTCTAGAACTTCTTAGAAAAAGAGGCATATCCACCAGGGGCAAATGCCAAAGATAAGAGGGCAATTCGAAGAATGGCTGCTCAGTTCATCATCTGCAGGGGTAAACTATACAAGAGAGGTCATCTCGAGATGCATAAACTGTGTTGATGCTGAAGAATCCAAGTGCCTAATGGAGGCCATCCATGGAGGAGAGTGTGGAGCGCATATGAATGGGGTGATGCTAGCCTAGAAGATCCTTAGACAGGGTTATTACTGGTCCACCATGGAGGAGGATTGTATTGGCATTGTCCGGGGATGACACAAATGTCAGATCCATGAAAACCGAAGCTGTACAACATGACTTCGCCATGGCCGTTTTCAGTCGGGGGGGGGGGTTGATGTGATTGGGGCTGTCACTCCAAAGGGGTCTAATCGGCATGAGTACATTCTGGTAGCGATAGACTAATTCACAAAGTGGGTTGAGGCCCAATCTTACTGTCATGACCCGAACCCGCCCCTAAGGGTTAAGGACATAACCGGCCAGTAATCCAGAGATCACCTACGGCCTCCATACGAATCAGACATAACTCATCAGAGTAAAGGGGCCAAACGGAAGTAAAAATTCAAAATTTTGTCCATAGAGCTGTGTTTATATGCACACCAAAGCAAACCAAACTCATATATGTTAATAACCCATATCATAGGTGCAGTAGCATAAACTCCTTTACAGACAGGATCATCTAAACTGAGTCAACCCATAGCAAACTATATACAATATACACAAGGTCCTTGCCAACAAGACAGAATATAAACATGTAACAAAAAGGGCAAGGTTTGGTCTCGTGCGTGAGACCCTAGGCTGACTCTCCCAAAACTCCTGCTGTTCCTGGCTGACTTCACTGGGACTGGGGTTGGTCCTCACTTAGCTCACCTACAATGACATGAATGAGCGTGAGCGAATGCCCAGTGAATAATATCAAATAAACAAGTACACAAGCAATTATTGGAACAGTTTAACAAACGGCCTTTGGCCCAATCATTCATGTCAATCGGCCTTTGGCCCAATTAATCAATTCCATCGGCCTCAGGCCCAATCATTCAATTCCATCGGCCTCGGGCCCAATTATTCAATTCCATCGGCCTCAGGCCCAATTATTCAATTCCATCGGCCTCAGGCCCAATTATTCGATTCCATCGGCCTCAGGCCCAATTATTCAATTCCATCGGCCTCAGGCCCAATTATTCATTGGATTGCAAACTTACACAGAAGTAACAATTAAACAATGACATACTATAAATATCTTGTCAAGATATTACTCACAGTGATCGGTTGATTGGTTCGCCCTGGAACTCGACCCTACACATGCCATGAACATAAGAGGGTCATTAACAATTCAATCCGTTCGAAATTCACATTTCCCTCTTTAGGCTCCATTCTTATCTCTATAAATCATTCACAATGTTTAACATATGCCTAAGAGCGTTTGCAAGTGAAAGAGAACGGAAAACAAAACACAAAAAGGGAAAAAACAGAATTTCAGAAAATAGGGTCCCCGCTCGAGCGTAGACTTCCCCGCTCGAGCGAACCCTTAGGTCTACAGAAGTACTGGTTGCCCCCAATCCCTGCTCGAGCGTGCATTCTTCCGCTCGAGCGGACTTCATGTCACATAGCTCCCCGCTCGAGCGCCAACTTCCCCGCTCGAGCGGGCATCATGTCTGCAGAAAAATATGCTGGGAGCTCGATTCTCCGCTCGAGTGGCCATTACCCCGCTCGAGCGGGCACCAAAATTCTGGGTTTCCCAGATTTTGTTCTTGAGTTCAATTTCGATGTTTCACCCCCATTTCTTGCATATTTTGGCTCCAATCTCACATATACATATGCTAACATGCCATAGACCCCAAATTACAACATTAGGAAGCTCAATTTCTTGATTTGTCTACATGCATGTCCCAAGATGTGTCAACTCATCACCAACATGCTCAAATTCAAACATGCAAAGCTCACTCTTTCATGATCTAATCTTGCATGCAAGAAATACATATCATTCACAACTTATCTGGTGAAGAGATGGTCATACACATGGATTTCAAACAAGATTCAACATAGATTGCACACATTAAGCTTAAACATGGAGGATCATGGCAATTTCATGCATGCATGCCTTAATTGACCTTAGATTCAACATGTTTGACTCAAACCTCTTACATACATACTAATTCATGCTCTTGACCATCCATTAGACTTCAATTCACAAGATGATAGCTAAAGAAATGCATGAATCACTCACCAAAAGGCTTTAATCTTCCAACCTCTAATCAATTCTTGAGTTGATCTTCAAATTATCAAGCTTTGAGGCCAAAATCCCAATTTCCCTCACTCCCCCTCTCTCTAGCCGACCCTCTCTTCTCCCTTTGAGTTTTTGATCAGCCAAATGAAGTGAATAAGGGAGAATAGGGAGTGTAGAGGCTTGTAACAAAACCCCACTAAGGCCAATATTAAAATAATAAAGTAGTTGGGCTTTAATTCATCAATTAAATTGACTTAATCTGACCTGAATCAATTTTTCAATTAAATTTCACCGTAGGCTCTAAAAATTTTGCCAATCACAATGGCGTAATCAATTTTGGGTTCCATGGTCGATAAGGCCCTCAATTAAGTTTTCAAGGCAGATTACTCAAATAGATATTCCTACGGTGAACAGATATGAATTCAAAATCACATATTATCACATAATGGCACACAAAATCATGCTAAACACATAACCATAAACAAATTAAGGACCAGTTTAGCACAATACATAACAGGGGTATCACAGTCTCCCCCCCTTTAGGAAGTTTGGTCCTCCAAACTTAAGTTACCTTCGTCGGGAAACAGATGTGGATAGCGTAGGCGCATTTCCTCTTCTTTTTCCCATGTAGCATCTGTCCCATAGTGTTCTTTCCATTCCACTTTCACCATTGGGATGGACTTGTTCCTCAATTCTTTCACTTGTCGGTCCACAATTCTCTCTGGCCATTCAGCATATTCCATATTTTCATCAATAGCAACCCGGTGATAATCAATCCCATGAAACGGGTCTCGGAGGTAACCCCTCAACATCGACACATGAAATACATTGTGGATTTGTTCAAATCCTGGTGGCAAAGCAACTCTATAAGCAACTGGACCAAGTCTTTCCAGAATCTGGAACGGCCCGATGTAACGGGGCGACAACTTGCCCTTTTTCCCAAATCTAACTTGGCCTTTCATCGGAGAAACACGGATGAACACATGGTCACCAACCTCATACTCAAGAGGTCTTCTCCGGACTTTTGCATAATTCTTTTGTCGGTCTTGAGCTGTTTTGAGCCTTTGGCGAATAGTCTTGATCTTCTCAGAAGTGTCTTGCACAATTTCTGGCCCAAGCAAAGCCCTATCCCCGACCTCTGTCCAACAAATAGGTGATCTACACCTCCTGCCATACAAAGCCTCGTATGGTGCCATACCGATGCTGGAGTGGAAGCTGTTATTATAAGCAAATTCTGCAAGTGGCAAATAATCTTCCCAACTCCCTTGAAAATCCAAAGCACACATGCGAAGCATATCTTCCAAGGTTTGTATCGTTCGTTCTGATTGCCCATCTGTTTGTGGGTGGAATGCAGTACTGAGCCTTAGTTCTGTTCCCATAGCTTCCTGCAAACTCTTCCACAACCTAGATACAAATTTCGGATCTCTATCCGACACAATAGATACTGGAACACCGTGTAAACGGACAATCTCATCAACATAAATAGTAGCCAATCTATAAGCAGTAAATGTAGTTTTGACTGGCAGAAAATGTACAGATTTAGTCAATCTATCAATTATAACCCAAACAGAATCCATACCTCGAGAAGTCCGAGGTAGGCCAACAACGAAATCCATCGTCACATGTTCCCACTTCCATTCAGGAATAGGGAGAGGTTGGAGTAGTCCGCCTGGTTTCTGATGTTCAGCCTTAACTTGCTGACACTGAAGGCACTTAGACACATATTCTGCAATCTCTTTCTTCATTTTAGGCCACCAGTAGGTCTGTTTCAAATCCCGGTACATTTTATTGTTGCCTGGATGCATAGCAAAAACGGATCTGTGGGCTTCGTCTAAAACCCTCTTCTTAAGTTCCGGAATATCGGGAACACACATTCTGTTTCGGAATCTCAACATTTCATTCTCAATGCTAAATTCTGCTTTTGGACTCGCCTCAAATTCATTGATTACTTTTCTGAGGAACTCATCCTCTTTCTGTTTCTGTTTGATCTCCTCAATAATTGCCGGCTCGGCTGTAATAGCGGCTATCAATCCGCCCTGTTCACATACCACTACCTCAATTTCAGAGTTCTCAAAATCTTGCAAGATTTCTTTCTGTTCGGTAAGCAAACAAGCCATACCCCCTGTTGATTTTCTGCTCAAGGCATCCGCAACTGTATTAGCTTTCCCGGGGTGGTACTGAATCTCAAGATCATAGTCTTTTATCAATTCCAGCCATCTTCTCTGACGCATATTCAGCTCTTTCTGCGTGAAGAAGTATTTTAAGCTCTTATGATCCGTGTAGACTTCGCATCTTGCCCCATACAAATAATGCCGCCAGATTTTCAAGGCAAAAACAACTGCGGCCAATTCCAGGTCATGCGTCGGATAATTCTTCTCATGTGGCCTCAATTGTCGGGAGGCGTAAGCAATAACCTTTCCGTTCTGCATTAACACACAACCCAAACCCTTGTAAGATGCGTCACTGAAAATTACAAAATTTTCCGTACCTGAAGGTAGTGTCAAAATTGGTGCGGTGGTCAATCTTGTTTTCAGCTCTCGAAAAGCAGATTCTCTTTCATCATTCCATTCAAACGGTTGCCCTTTATGTGTCAATTGGGTAAGAGGTACCGCTAGTTTCGAAAAATCTTTCACAAACCTTCTGTAGTACCCTGCTAAGCCCATGAAGCTACGGACCTCTGTCACATTAGTTGGTGTAGGCCAATTCACAATTGCCTCTATTTTCTACGGGTCCACTGAAATTCCTTCCTTGTTGATCACATGCCCTAAGAAAACAATCTCATCCAACCAAAACTCACACTTCTTTAATTTAGCAAATAATTTTCTTTCCCGTAGTATCTGTAAAACAGTCCGCAGATGATGTTCATGTTCAAGTCTATCTTTAGAA
>JAPPVO010000019.1:76612437-76698884 GCA_030407325.1 Camellia japonica | reverse complement strand
ACCCTAAAAAACCCAAACCCTAAAAAGACCATAAAAACACTAAACCTTAAACCCAAAATCGTAAAGCCGAAACCCAAAACCCTCCACCATTTATATAAACATTCATCCAATTTCATATTCTCAATACCAATTTCATTTATTCATACAAAATGACTATTTAAGGCATTTTAGGGAAAAACTCCATCTTCTTCCAAAATCCACCCCGGGTATCAAAATCAACAAGTTTTATGACAACACACCCTCACATCTACTTTTTTTTTTTTTTTTTTACTTTTTTAGATGCACCTTACTTAGATATATCTAAAAAATAAAAAATTAGTGAAAAAATATTTTAAAAAATTAATAAATACCACATTTTCACTCTCAAGAGGCCTTTGAAGACTCTGCCTTGGCATTGGCAGAGCTCCCGAAAGAAATTACTCCCTCTTGCACTGTATTTCTTATACTGCCTTGCATCTGTTTGTCTTGCTTATAGGGGGATTCACATGCCTTCTGTGGATACGGGACCACCTCCACAAGGAAGTGGTATATGGAGCTTCCTGATGCCGTCCGTCACATCATTGACGAGGCCAGCTTCGGCACATTTTGCATGGGGCTCTCACGTCCCACTGCGAGCCGGCCTCTACTGGGCGCATTAGTATAGAGGTGGTGGGATACCACCAATTCCCTCCATGAATGAAAAATGATATTGTGATCTTTTGTAGCAATTGTACCCTTTTAAAACTTTTGGGAAGTGTATTTGACTCCTTTATTTTACTTTTAGGAATCTTTGGTCTTGTTGTATCTTGGTTTTGGAGGAGTACAAATCGATTTAAACTTGTTGAGATTGTTCGTTCACGCTTGTTTACGTTGAAAAGTTGTTTGGGAACTTAAAAATCTTGTTCTGGGGTCGACACCAATCTCGGTGGTGTCGACAACAACTTCAAATTCAGAGCGTAAAGATGCAAAGAATAGAATTTGTGTTGTTTGTGTTGCTTGTGATTGGTTCCTTATTACTTATGATGTAATAATATATTGTTTTACTATGATGTTTTACTATGGTGCCTTATTACTTATTAATATGATGTAATAATAACCAAAACACTATGTGTTTACGTTGGAGGTGGCTTCATCAGACAACCGGCCGGGCATCCGGCCGATTGTCCCACCGGTCGTTCCAAAGGCCATCCCGCCGGTCTGGTTAAAAGCATTCGGGTGTGTCCCACAAGAAAAATCTACCATTTGGCGGTGAGTCTCAGTTAAGCCATAGTAAAAGGTCTGAACATGTTGCCAATCAGGCACTTGGTGGTAGGGACACTGTTGGAGAAGGTCACGAAGTCTCTCCCATGTCTCATCACTACAACATTTTCTTAGTTTAGTGACATTTGAAAGTTCCACAAAACTATTGGTTTAATGACATTTTTTAGTCTTGTGGCATTTTGAACAAGTGCCATTTGTATCTGTGCCACGGTAGATACTTGCAAGTGCCACTACACCATCATGGCTAAAAACTTTCAATGACATTTTGATGTCATGGTAGATATTATTTGTGGCACTATCAAGCGCCATTAAAAAAATAGTTAGTGACACTTATAAGTGTCATTACACCATCAAGACTAAAACCTTTCAGTGACACTTTAATGTCATGGTAGGCACTATTCGTGACGCTATCAAGTGCCATTCGTGACGATAATTCGTTGTGGAACAATTTGATTCGCTCTTGCGTAGACTCGAGCTGCCAACCTCCCGCACCATAAACCTTATACACCACACTCTTTCCACTATACCTCTATAGCACCACATAATTATATATGCAACATATATTATTTATATAGTACATACATCCATATTAATATAAAAGTATATGTATAAACATAATTATTTTATTGAACATAATTTATGTAAAATAAACTATTTACTAGCAAAATAAAAAAAGACCACTTTTGGCAACTAAAAATATTTTGTAGTTGCCAATTCTATACTTTTGGCCACTAATTGTTTTTTAGTTGCTAAAAAACTTAACTTTTGCCGACCAAAATCGGATTTGGTCGCCGAAGATGCACTTTTAGCTACCAAAACTTTGGTCGCCAAAAAATTTAATTCCCACCTCAAGATTTTAGTTCTTCCGCGCTAAAAATGACCACTTTTGGCGACTAAACTTATTTTTAGTCGCCAATTGTAGACTTTTGGCTACTAAAATTTTTGTAATCACCAAAAAGCTTTACTTTTGACTACTAAAATTTTTTTAGTCAGTAAAACCCATATAATCAGCGACCAAACTTATTTTTAGTCGCCAATTGTAGACTTTTGGCTACTAAATTTTTTTAGTCACCAAAAAGCTTTACTTTGGGCTACTCAAAAATTTTTGGTCACTAAAACCCATATAATTAGCGACCAAACTTAGTTTTAGTCGCCAATTGTAGACTTTTGGCTACTAAAATTGTTTAGTCACCAAAAAGCTTTACTTTTGGCTACTAATGTTGTTTTGGTCGCTGAAAGCTATACTTTCAGCGACCAAATTTTTTTTTGTCAGAAAACTTAGTTGCCGAATGTGCTTTTTCCTATAGTGTATATTGAGTTTAATTTATTTATTTTTAATCATTTACTGCATTTTAAAAATTTTGAAAATATATTGGCATTTTTTATTTTTTAAAAAATGCCATTATAAGCTTGGAAAGTTTTTGGCTTAGTGGCATTTCTCAAAATGCTATAAAATATTTGTTTATGACACTTTTCACCTAAGTGCCATAAAAAGTAGGGTTAATTACACTAATAGTCCCTATAGTTTGGGACTTGTGTCACTTTGGTCCCTGACTTTTCAATTGTGACACATTTGACCCTGAATTTTGAATCTTATTCCAAATAAGGACAATTGAAAATATTATTAGATTTTTCAAGGGTAAAATCGTCAATTTGATAAAATATAAACTAATTTGACAAAAAGAAATGTCAAAAAGAATATTTTTAATTTTTTTAAAATTATTTTTATCCACCAATGATAAAATTATGTAAAATTAATGAAAATTACATGATTAATTTTTTTAAATTAATTTTATATGATCATCATCCAAACACATAATAAAATTAATTTGGTAAAAAAAATAAATAAATGTCTAAAAGATTTATCAATTTTACATAATTTTATTTTTAGTAGGTAGAAATAATTTTTAAAAATTCAAAAATATTTGTTTGAGATTTATTTTTGTCAAATTAGTTTATATTTTATCAAATTGACAATTTTACCCTTGAAAAATCTAATTATATATTCAATTGTCCTTATTTGGAACAAGATTCAAAATTCAGGGTCAAATGTGTCACAATTGAAAAGTCAGGGACCAAAATGACACAAGCCCCAAACTATAGGGACTATTTGTGTAATTTGCCCTAAAAAGTAATTTGCACCTACCTAGTGTCCTAACATTTTTTTTAAAAATGCCATTGCTACTAAAGTTTAGTGGCATCTGTCGGTAAATGTCACGAACATAATTTTTTGTGTCATTATTTTATAAAATGCCATAAAATTGATGTGACATTTCTTTATTGAAATGCCACTAGAGCCTTATATGTTTGTGGTTCTGTGGCATTTTTCTAAAACATTTAATGCCAATTTTTATTTTTGTGGCATTTTCTAAAAACGTGCCACTAGTGTAGTGTCACTAAAGTGTAAATTTGTTATAGTGACATTTTTGTTGTAGTGAAGTGACACTTTTTTTAATTGAAATGCCACTAGAGCCTTGTATGTTTGTGGCTCTATGACATTTTTCTAAAAAATGCCACCAAATATTCTTTTTGACATTTTTTAAGAACATGCCACTAGTATGGTGTCACTAAAATGTGTTTTTGTTGTAGTGCATGAAATTGCTCGCTATCAGTTTGAGCAAAATTGGGGCCAAGGCCTATGTTAACTAATGTGGGATTATAACAGATTGGATTTGTAACATTTAGAATTTTATAAGATCATTCACAACCACTGCTCTCTCGCTTCAGAAATTATTTTCCTTGGATGAGAAAAGTGCTTAAATAGAGAAATTTTAGGAACATCATGTTTCATTAGCATACTTCATGTTTGCACCCACTTGTATTGCATACATTGAGGCTCGACACATCATTCTAACTCACATCATTAGTTAAATAATTCTTTGAATATGATCAACTTGGAACGGAGCCGAGAATAGAACCCAAAAGGGGACCTCCTTCGCCGAAAAGAAAAAACGACGGCACCGGTAAAAAGACCCCATCTCACATCCTTATCACCGGCGACGGAAAAATCATCGCCGGTAAAGAAACAAGAAACTCACCATGGCCGAAATGCATGACCACGGCCCAGCAACACGGCTGACCAACAAAGGCAAATAATCATTTTTATATCATATAAGGGCAAAAAGGACAATTACACAGTAAAAAGTTATTTTACAACTTATAAACCAAACACTACTCTGCTGCTTAAATCCATAATCTCACAGCTGCACCAAATAGGTTAACAGCTTATGTTCACAGCTATAAGTCATAATCTGTTAAGTTGTTCTTTGACTTTCTTTAGATTTTCCCTGCTGAATTTGATCTCTTTCAGATTATGAACACTGAGAAGGCCTTTGATCGCACCCGCTATATAGGTAACCGCGGCCACGAAGGAGGGATCGCGCCTGCGATCTATTTTCTATATAAGTTAGTGCTATGTCCGAAAATATCTATTTTCAAGCTCATCTCTCTCTCTCTCTCTCTCTCTCTCTCTCTCTCTATCTCGTTTCGCCATTTTTGAGCTTTTTGAGCTCTAAACCTTTATTTCATCTCTTTTTAATCATCTCTCGCCCTTAGTACCTAAGACTTTAAGATAAAGGGAGTTCAGAAAGCAAAAAATTGTGAAAATTTGACATGCTGTAATATAGCAAAGGGGGTCAACTAAATATTCATCTTTGTCTAGGTATAGTCCGGAGATGGAGAGCATCACAAGCAAATGGGCTTTGGTGTATCAATGCCCCGTTGCGGTAGGCTCAATCGGGATCTGATAGGCCTTCCCAGTATACCGCCAGCATGTGAGTGCAGTGGGCAGCTCCGGCCAGCCGGTCCCGTATTTGTGTTTTGAACTCATTGAGATAATGTGTTTTCAAAAAGAGCATGGCATTTTAGCGACACTTTTGGGATGAGCTCAGAATTGTCTCAAATTTGGCAATCTGATTTGAAACGGCACTTTCGCGACACTTTTGGGACAAGCTCTTAAGATTTTTTGATAAAAGAAAGAATTGGTAAGAGAAAGAGTATATAAGAATTTTTTTTTCATCTTTTCTTTCCTAAATTATAAATCATGGAATCATTATAAAAAATAATAAATTATGAGATTTTTCTAAAAAATTATATATATTATAGATATGCTTAAATTTATTTGGGAATTAAGTACTTCCACTGAAAGGTTTAAACTTTCAGACAAGGTGTAAGAATTCACAAAAGGTATAAATTTTATGAAAGCAAATTTTCCATAAAAGGTGTAAATTTTCAAAAAATGTATAAATGTTTTCACAAAATACGCAAGTAATGTCACAGAAGGTGTAAATTTTGTTTTTAGAAAATGTGTGAAAATGCTGTTCCATCTTACAACTCTAAATTTGGCCCGGTTTCTCCGTGAAGAGGCTCCAGCACTTAAAGAGGGTGAAAGTGATCGGCAAGTTGTTGCCGCTGTAGATGCTTGGAAACATTCAGATTTCCTGTGTAGAAACTACATCCTCAATGGCCTTGACAACATGCTGTATAATGTCTACCGGCCACCTGTCGGCCATGGAAAGTGGTCTGCCAGCCACTGCTGCACAGGTTCATCTTGAGCGGTGGTTTTGGTCGCTCAAGCGGTCTGCGCGTATATCAGTCCAAGAGACAGCCTTTTGGATCACTTTTTCATCTCTTTTTCTCACTAAACATTTGAAAACCCTAGATCTACTCCCTCTCTCTCTAATTCTTGAACTCTAGCTCCACATATTCTCAATCCGTACATTTCCTCACCCTAGTCCTTTGGAGTAAAAGATATAGCATGTCAAGGGTTTCATTCTAATCAAAGAAGTTAGTTTACAAATTGTGTTGGTAGTGTAGGTCTTGTTTTGAACACAAGTAGGTTGGTTGGGTCAAGTACATCCCACCCAAAGTCCAATTCAAGAAAAGCACCCTCTCTTCTTCCTCTCTTTTTCTTTTCTTTTCTACTCTTCCTCTCTTTATTTTTTTCTTCTCCCATGTATAGTAGTAGAATGGCTAGGCTGAATAGTGTCCTTATTTGTAGGAGTGTGGAGGCCCCCCCCCCCCTTTTTTTTATTCTTTTCTTTTTTTCTTGACTTGGAAATATTACCTACAATGTTTAGGCTAGGATGTGAATATTTATTTTCACGACTTTCACCATCTAATATTGACAAACAAGAAAGGGTAAGCTTTGTACATCTTGGAGATTTTGCATGATAGAAGATAAGTTGGAAATCTTTGTCAAAGAACAAGGTAAACAGATATAACAAAAATTGAATTTGAATTTGAATATAAAATCTTCAATGATCCAAGTTCTTCATATTTTAAAGTTTGTCAAGTGAATTATTCACACAAAAAATTAAATTAATTATATAATGATAATCTTATGTTCGGAATCAATTTTATATGTAAAAAAAACTTCACTCTTTTGTCTTATGAAATACACCCAAGTCATTCTAGTAAAATCATCAATAAAAATAATGAAGTTCATGTTACCTTCACGAGTTGGTGTATCCATAGGTCCGCACACATCGGTATGGACAAGCTCTAATGGTGCTTTAGCTCTCCATGCTTTCTTCTTTGGAAATGACTCCCAGTGATGCTCATTCATAAGGCCAACTTTATGAGATAATTTCTCATTCAATTCTTAATGGTTTTTGGTCATTCTTTTGGTGGTGTAAAGACCTTGTTATACACGCAGTTCACTCGAGTGTGAAAAGTGATGCTTGAGCGTCAAACACATTGTTCCGCTCGAGCATAAGAAGTGACGCTCAAGTGTAGAATACACACTTTCAAAAGTTTTGCAGATGAAGGACATCGCTCGAGCGTAAGATTGGATGCTCGAGTGTCCACCCGCTCGAGCGTAAGAAACGTCGTAGGTATATCTAGTGATGAGTTTGATTGCTCGTCGAGCACTCGAAATCTGCGGCGGAACGCCACATGTTTGAGCTTTCCAAAGCCTGCATCAATTCTGTCTTATTTTTGGACCATGTTTAGGTCCTTTCAACATGTTGTTTTTGATGCACTGCCAGCCATGTTTGGGCACTGCCGGCCATGGATTTTGTCCTGCCGGCCATCACTGATGGCTGGCCAGCAGAAATCTTTGCTCCTTTGGCCAATCGGTTTGGGATCTCTAGTTGGAAAGAGAAACTTGAAAACCTATGCTTCAAATATCTCTACTCGGATGAGCACAAAGAACTCTCCTCCAAATTTGACCTATTTGATGATAAGGAGAGGTAGGGTGGACAAGCATTCCCTGAGAATACTCTGGTTTGTGCTCTATTTGTCCTCTGTTACTGCAGGAGAGAACCAGCACTAGTGGCCTGCTAGCCACTTCTTTTGGACGATAACCCACAGTAAGAGGTATAGGGGTCCTGACCTATAGCCGTCCCAAGGAGCACAGTCAAGGTTCACTTTTCAAATACCGAGTTCGGGTTCTGGCAGAGGTGGTCAAGAAGATGTCACTTGTTACAAGTGTGGCCAGTTGAGCCACAAGTCTCTAGCTTGCCCGTAGAGAGGAGGAGGGCAGCAATCTACATGGGCTTTAGTACTTGAACTGTGAATTGGGCTCTAAGTGGTGGACCAAAACCTTTTGTGGGCCCACCGACGTCAGTAGTTATTTTAACTAGTACAAATAAGAAGTATAAAACATGTGGATTTTGAATGGAAAGGATGATATAAAATGTGGTTATATCTTCTTATAAAGAGCAATTGGAAAATATTGGAATAAGTGAGAAATTATGATGAGATTTTAAGAAGTAATAGAAAGTTATTCAAATTATGGAGCAGAGGTGTTCTGGAAGTGGATAGCTTTTTCGGGTGTTCAAATGTGCAAACAGAGGCATTCAATGGCAGGGCGGTGGCTTTTTTCGGGTAAAGAAACCGAGCATGCATGCATCCCTCACTTACCGAGGCCATTTAATTGCTTTGATTAGTTAATTAGCGGTAGCTAATTAATTAGTTTAATTGCTTTGTACTTAATTAGCTTAATATTTAGCTAATTACTTCGATTTGTAATATTTAACACCCCTGTAAGGGGATAGGGTTACCCTGTCCTAGCTTTGTCAAGAGCTAGGGGTTCACTACGCAAGCATGCGGTTTCAAATAATCCTACATTCGGGTGAGCAACTAGCTCAGCTAAAATTTTCAAAGTTAGAAACCTTCTCCAATCTACTTTACTGAGCAAAAACAGCTCGGTAAAGATTTTCAATATTGGAAACCTCCTCCAACCTACTTTGCTAAGCAAATATAGCTAGGCAAAAATTTTCCAAGTTGGATACATCCTCTAACCTACTTCGTCAAGCAAAAATAGCTCGGCAAAGATTTTCAAAGTTGGAAATCTCCTCCAACCTACTTTGTCGAGCAAAAAGCATACTGGATCCAAATCTTGATGACAATATTGATGACGTTCAAATTAAGAGAATGGTCCTTGCAGCGAGGCTCTACCTCATAAGATCAGCTCGGATTCGGCAAACAAAAGTGTGATGAGATTGACTTCAATGAAAGGAACCAACCGATAGGACAAGAATCAGTGCACTTATCAACCTTAGAAGGGATCTTAGCTCAGGAGATGGTGTCAATTAATATAGATTATTGGTCTGAAGTTCCAGATGAGATATACTTTTAAAGTATACAGTAATTGCTACTACATTTTGATCTAGAAAACCATTTTTTATATATATTTTTTTCTTTTCTATATTGAGATTGATTGTTTTGAGCTTTATGCAAAGTAAGTTACTACTATTATCATTATGATTATTATTATAGGAAACTTCATATTTTAAGCAAACCTCAGAAAGTATATTTGTAATTTACCCTTTAGTTTATTAATTTTTTAATTTATTTTATCTTTTAATGACTAATTTAGTCCTAATCCAACCCAACCCAACACACATAATCAAATAAAACATAAACAAATGTACATTTTATTTTTTTACAAAAATATACTACTCTACCTCTTCCTGTGTCTCGGGCTCACTCCCGTAGAAGTACTTAGAGAACCAGTTGTATCTCACCATCGCTGGCCTGTTGTGATATCCCTGTTCCGTAGAATGCTAATTGGTCCTTAATTTGAGTATGATTATGTGTTTAGCATGATTTTATGTGCCATTATGTGAATATATGCAATTTTGAAATTTTATCTGTTCACCGTAAGAATATCTGTTTGAATAATTTGCCTTGGAAATTAAATTGGAGGCCTTATCGGCCACTGAACCCGGAATTGGTTACGCCTTTGTGAATAGCGTAATTTTTAGAGCCTACGGTGAAATTTAATTGAAAATTGATTCTGGTCAGATTAAACTGATTAAATTGATGAATTAAGTGTCCAAATATTTTATATTAAAATATTTTGTTAGTGGGTTTGTTGCCTTAAAGCATTACACCTTCTATTCTTTCTTATAACCTCATTTGGCTGATTTGGACTCAAAGAGAGAGAGAGGGCCGGCCATATAGAGAGAGAGAGGGAGAGAATTGGGTGATTTGGCTTAAGGCTTGGAAATTTTGGAGGTTTAGTTCAAGAATTGAATGGAGCTTAGAAGATCAAAGCTTCTAGGTGAGTAATTCTTGGATTATAGTTTGCAATTTTGTGTGTTCAAGCTAATTTGGCGATCAAGAGTAAGATTGAAATGAAATTGGGTTGTATTTGTTGAATTGAACCTAATATGTACATGCATGTAAGAAATGGCCATGAATCTCCATGTTTGAGCACAATGTGTATGATTTGTGTTGAATATTGTTTAAAACCCATGTATTGGGACCTCTCTCCACCAATTAAGTTGATATGAAGGCATATTTCTCACATGCAAGAATGAATCATGTAAGTGTAAGCTTTGCATGTTTGAATGTGATGTGTTGGTGATGAATTTGGATTAATTTGAGACATGCATGTAAGTAATACAAGAAATTGAAGTCTATGGTATGTTAGTACAAATATATGTGACATTGGAGCCTTAATATGCAAGAAAAATTGGTTGAATGTCGAGTTTGAACTCAAGGTAGTGTTCTGGAAAGCCCAGAATTTTTGACGTCCGCTCGAGCGGGGGAAGTTCCGCTCGAGCGGAGAATTCGATCTCCCAGCAGTTTTGACAGACATGGTTCCAGCTCGAGCGGGGAAGTTTACGCTCGAGCGGGAAGCTATGTAGACAGGCAATCCGCTCGAGCAGCCTAGTTCACGCTCGAGTGGGAATTTGAGGTAACCAGCACTTTTGCAGGCTTAAGGGTCCGCTCGAGCGGGGACTCTGTTTTCTGAAATTCTGAAAATGCATTCTATGTTCTGTTTTCCGTTCCCTTTCACTTCTAAACACTCTTAGGCATACATTGAGCATTGTAATTGAATTAAATGGATAAGAATGAAGCCTAAAGAGGAATATGTGAATTAAAGAACGGATTGAATTATTTGTGACCCATATGTGCTATGTGATATGTAGGGTCAAGCTCCAGGGCAATTCAACCAACCGATCACTGTGAGTAATATCTTAACAAGATATTTGAAATATACTGTTGTCCAATTGTTTACACTTATGTAAGTTTTATAAGTTCAGTAGTTTGAATGGTGGACAACGATTGATATAAATAATTGGGCCAAAGGCCGATTGATATAAATAATTGGGCCAAAGGCTGATTGATATAAATGATTGGGCCAATGGCCGATTGATATAAATAATTGGGCCAAAGGAGGATTGATATAAATGATTAGGCCAAATGCCGATTGATATAAATAATTGGGCCAAAGGCCGATTTATGCGAATGATTGGGCCGAAGGCCGATTGACATGAATGATTGGGCCGAAGGCCGATGGATGTGAATGATTGACATGAATGATTGGGCTGAAGACCAATGGATACGAATGATGGACATGGACGATTGGGCCGAAGGCCGATGGATACGAATGATGGATATAGATGATTGGGCCAAAGGCCGATGGATATAAAGGATTTGGCCGAAGGCCGTTTGCCGTACTGTTTCAATGATTACTTATATATTTTCCTCATTTGATATTATTCACTAGGCATTCGCTCACGCTTATTCATGTACATGTAGGTGAGCCAAGGGACGTCCAGAACCAGCCCCGGTGAACTTGTGAGGAACGGTTTAAGTTTTGAGGAGTCAGCCCAAACGTCTCACGCACGAGACTGTCTTCGCCTTTGATCTTGTTTATGGTTTTGTTATATTGGCGAATACGTTGGTCTACTTTGTATATAAGACTTGGGTTTGACTGACTTATATCTGTATGATCCTGTATGTACAGCGTTCTGTGATAGTACATATTTTGATGTGAGTTATTAACATATAAATGTTTGAAATGTTATAGTGTGCATTTAATCACGGCTCTATAGACAAAGTTTTTGAATTGCTTCCGTTTGGCCCCTTTATCTCTGATAAGTTTTGGTTTACTTGAATTGAGGCCGTAGGTAATCACACGATTACTGGCCGGTTATGGCCTTAACCCATGGGGGCGGGTTCGGGTCATGAGACCTGTATAGAGGTGGGCACACTCTCCTATCACCTAGAGGCCGACATATGAAAAGTCCAAAGAGCACAGACTGGCCACGTCCCAAACCCTAAACCCCTAACCCCTAAACCCTAAACCCAAAACCTAAAACCCAAAACCCAAAACCCCAAACCCCAAACCCTAAACCCCAACAGCCTAAACAACAAAACCCTAAACCTTAAACCCTAAAACCCTAAACCTCTAAAACCCAAAACCCTAAACCCTAAACCCTAAAATTGTAAATTCTAAACCAAAAACCCTAAAACTTAAACCAAAAATCATAAACCCTAAACCCTAAACCCTGAACCTCAAATTGTAAACCTTAAACCGTAAACCCAAAATCCTAAACCCCAAACCCTAAATCTTAAACCCAAAACCCCAAAGCCCAAAACCCCAAAACACTAAAATCCTAAACCCAAAATCCGAAACCCTAAACCCTAAACCCCAAAACCCTAAACTGTAAACTCTTAAAACCTAAAATCCTAAAATCCAAAAACCCTAAATCCAAATAGGTAAATACAAAACCCTAAACCCTAAACTATAAATCGTAAACCCTAAATACTAAACCCAAAACCCTAAACCCAAAAACCTAAATCCTAAATCCTAAACCCTAAACCCTAAAACCCAAAATCCTAAAACTTAAACCCAAAACCTTAAGCCCTAAACCCTAAACCCTAAACCTTGAATCCTAAATTCTAAACCTTAAACCCTAAACCCTGAACCATAAATGCAAAACCCAAAACCCCAAAACCCTAAACTCCAAACCCCTAAACCCTAAACCCTAAACTATAAAAACCTTAAAAACCCTAATCCCTAAACTCCCTAAACCTCAAACCCTAAGCCCAAAACCCTATACCCCAAAACCTTAAATTTGAAACCCCTAAACCCTAAAATCAAAAAACCCTAAACCCTCAACCCTAAATCCCAAATTTGAGATAATTTCAATCTCATCCCAAAGATCCTAAATCCCAAACCCAAAAACCAAAATCCTAAACCCTAAACCCCAAAACCCTCATACCCTAAATCCTAAACCCTAAATCCAAAAATATAAATCCTAAAACCCTGAACCCTAAATCGTAAATCATAAATCCCAAATCCTAAACCCAAAACCCTAAACCCTAAAACCTTAAACCCTAGAGCATAAATCCTAAACCTTAAACCCTAAATCCAAAACCCAAAACCCAAAACCCTAAACCGTAAATCCAAAACCTAAAACCCAAAATCCTAAACCACAAACACTAAACCCTAAATCCTAAACTCTAAACATTGAATCCTAAACCTCAAACCCCGAACCCTAAAACCCTTAACCTTAAACTCCCTAAACCATTAAAAAACCCTAAACCCTAAATCCAAAAAAACTCCAAAACCCTAAAAAACCTAAACCTTAAACCCAAAATCGTAAAGTCAAAACCCAAAACCCAAAATACTAAACCATAAACCTTACATCCCAAACCCTAAACCATAAAAAACCCTAAAACCCTAAACCTTAAAACCTAAACCCTAAACCCAAAACCCCAAACCAAAATCCTAAACCCCAAACCCCAAATCTTAAACCCTAAAACCCTAAACCCTAAATTAAAAAACATAATCCCCAAACCCAAAACCTAAAACCCAAAATCCTAAACCCCAAAACCCTATGCCCTAAATCCAAAACCCTAAAACTTAAACCCTACGCCCTAAAAACCCTAAAACCTAAACCCTAAACCCAAAACCTGAAACCCTAACACTAAACCCCCAAATCCTAAATCGTAAACCCCAAAACCCTAAACCCTAAACCCCTAAAACCCAAAATCCTAAATCCTAATCTATAAACCTTAAACCCTAAACCCAAAAACATAAACCCTAAACACTAAACCCCAAAACCCTAAAAATTAACCCAAAACCCTAAACCCTAAATCCTAAATCTTAAATCATAAATCGTAAATCCTAAACCCTAAATCCTAAACCCAAAACCAAAAACTCCAAAACCTTAAACCCCAAAGCCCTAAACCCCAAACAATAAATCATAAATCCCAAATCCTAAAACGTAAACTCTAAAATCCTAAACTTTAAACTCCCTAAACCATAAAAAAAAAAAAAAAAAAAAAAAAAAAAAAAAAAAAAAAAAAAAACTAAGCTCTAAACCCTTAAAAACCCCAAAACCCTAAAAAACCCTAAAAACACAAAACATGAAACCCAAAATCGTAAACCCAAAACCCAAAGCCATAAATACTAACCATAAACCTTAACTCCCAAACACTAAACCCTAAAAAACCATAAAACCCCAAAACCTAAACCCTAAACCCAAAACCCCAAACCCCAAACCCTAAACCACAAAACTCTAAACCCTAATCCCAAAAACCTTAAACCCTAAGCCCCTAAAATGCAAAACCCTAAACCCTAATCCCAAACTGTAAACACTAAACCCTAAACCTGAAAACATAAACCCTAAACCCTAAACCCTGAACTGAAAACCCTAAAACTTAAACCCCAAAACCCTAAGCCCTAAACCCTAAACCCTAAATCCTAAATCCTAAACCTTAAATCCTAAACCTTAAATCGTAAAACCCTAAATCCTAAACCCTAAATCCAAAACTCCAAAACCCTAAATCCTGAACCCCAAACCTTAAACCCTAAACACATTAAAATCCTAAACCCTAAACTCCCTAAACTTTAAACCCTAAACCCTAAATCCCAAATCCCAAATCCTAAGTGCCCTAAACCCAAAAACCCTAAACCCTAAAATCGTAAAACCCTAAACCCCTTAACCCTAAAACCCAAATTTGAGATTATTTTGATCTCGTCCCAAAGACCTTAAATCCTTAACCCAAAACCTGAAATCCTAAACCCTAAACCCTAAACTCCAAACCCCAAAACCCTAAACCCTAAACCCCAAAATCCTAAACCCTAAATCCTAAAACCCTAAACCCTAAATCTTAAATCCTAAATCCTAAAAACCTTAAAAACCCTAAACCCTAAATCCTAAACCCCAAAATCCTAAGCCCTAAATCAAAAACCCTAAAACTTAAACCCTAAACCCTAAAAAATCCTAAAATCCTAAACCCTAAAACCAAAACCCTAAACCCCAAACCCCAAACACTAAACCCCAAAACCCTAAATCTTAAATCCTAAAACCCTAAACCCTAAACCCCTAAAACCCAAAAACCCTAAATCCTAAACCGTAAACCCTAAACCCTAAATCCGAAAACATAAACCCTAAACACTAAACCCCAAAACCCTAAACCCTATACCCAAAACCCTAAAAATTGACCCAAAAACCCTAAACTCTGAACCCTAAATCCTAAATCTTAAACTGTCAATTGTAAATCCTAAACCCAAAACTCCAAAACCCTAAACTCCAAAACCTTAAACCCCAAACCCTAAATCCTAAACCATAAACTCTGAACCCTAAACTTTAAACTCACTAAACAGTAAAAAAATCCTAAACCCTAAACCCTAAATCCTAAAAAACCCCAAACCCTAAAAAATCGTAAAAACACAAAACATGAAACCCAAAACCATAAATACTAAACCATAAATCTTAAATCCCAAACACTAAACCCTAAAAACTATAAAATCCAAAACCATAACCCTAAAACCTAAACCCTAAATCCTAAACCCAAAACCCCAAACCCCAAACCCTAAACCCAAACCCTAAACCTTAATCCCAAAACCCAAAATCCTAAACCCCTAAAACCCAAAATCCTAAACTGTAAATATTAAATCCTAAACCTAAAAACATAAACATAAACCCTAAACCCTAATCCTTAA
Organism: Camellia japonica; assembly: GCA_030407325.1. Taxonomy (NCBI): domain Eukaryota; kingdom Viridiplantae; phylum Streptophyta; class Magnoliopsida; order Ericales; family Theaceae; genus Camellia; species Camellia japonica. The sequence goes on along the minus strand of JAPPVO010000019.1, from coordinate 76,683,448 downwards.
ATCCTAAATCAAAAACCCTAAAACTTAAACCCCAAAACCCTGAATCCTAAATCCAAAACCTTCAATCCTAAACCCTAAATTCTAAATCCTAAACCCTAAACCCAAAACTCCAAAACCTTAAACCCCAAACCCTAAGTCCTAAACCATAAACTCTGAAACCCTAAACTTTAAACTCACTAAACCGTAAAAAAATCCTAAACCCTAAACCCTAAAAAACCCCAAATCCTAAAAAACCCTAAAAACACAAAACATTAAACCCAAAATCGTAAACCCAAAACCCAAAACCATAAATACTAAACCATAAATCTTAAATCCCAAACACTAAACCCTAAAAACTATAAAATCCAAAACCATAAACCCTAAAACCTAAACCCTAAATTCTAAACCCAAAACCCCAAACCCTAAACCGCAAAACCCTAAACCTTAATCCCAAAAACCCTAAATCCTAAACCCCTAAAACCCAAAACCCTAAACTGTAAATATTAAATACTAAACCTAAAAACATAAACCCTAAACCCTAATCCCTAAATCCTAAACCAAAAACCCTAAAACTTAAACCCCATAACCCAAAGCCCTAAACCCTAAACCCTAAACCCTAAATCCAAAACCTTAAATCCTAAACCCTAAATTCTAAATCCTAAACCCAAAACCCTAAACTCCAAAATCCAAAATCCTAAACCATAAACCTTAAACCCTAAACACGTTAAAAACCCTAAACCCTAAACTCCCTAAATCTCAAACCCTAAACCCAAAACCCTGAACCCCTAAATCCTAAGTACTCTAAACCCAAAATCCTAAACCCTAAAATCGTAAAACTGTAAACCCCAAATTTGAGATAATTTTGATTTTGTCCTAAAGACCTTAAATCCTTAACCCAAAACCCTAAACCCTAAAGCCCTAAGCGCTAAACCCTAAACCCTAAACACTAAAAACCTTAAAAACCCTAAACCCTAAATCCAAAAAACCTTCAAAACCCTAAACCCTAAATCCCAAATCCTAAAACCCTAAGCCCTAAACCCAAAACCCTAAAACTTAAACCGTAAATCCTAAAAAACCCTAAAACCCTAAAACCTATACCCTAAACCCCAAACACTAAATCCCAAAACCCTAAATCTTAAACCCTAAAACCCTAAACCCTAAACCCCTAAAATCCAAAACCCTAAAATCCTAAATCCTAAATGGTAAATCCTAATCCCTAAACCCAAAAACATAAACTCTAAACACTAAATCCCAAAACCTTAAAAATTATCCCAAAAATCCTAAACCCTAAACCCTGAACCCTAAATCCTAAATCTTAAATCGTAAACCGTGGACCCTAAACCTTAAATCCTAAAACCCAAAACCCAAAACTCCAAAATCCTAAACCCCATACCCTAAATCCTAAATCCCAAATCCTAAGAAAATCTATCCAGCTTACTACGATAATTTGAAAATTAAAGACCGTAGAGGTTTCAGAAACTGAAATTGGCTGTATTATTGTGATTGGCAAGATTTTTAGAGCCTATGGTGAAATTTAATTGAAAATTGATTCAGAACGAATTAATTAGTTTAAACTGATTGAATTAAGCACCATTACTTAGCCCTAATCAAATTTGATTAGGCCAGCTTATAGAAGGGCCTAATTACACTTATATTCATTTTCCTTGGAGCTCAAAAATCTTAAATAAACACTTGAGAGAGAGAGTGAACCGATTGTAGAGAGAGAGGGAGCACAAAATTGGGGATTTTAACAAAGAGCTTGAAATTGAGGAGGTTAATTCAAAGAGCTAGCTAGAATTTGAAAGATTTGAACTCCTAGGTGAGTAAATGATCTCAATTTCGTGAGTTTAAAGTTCATCCTTGCATGAATTCTAGCTTGTTATGTGACCAAGAACAAGAATTAAGTTGAATTTGATGAATTTGAAGTCAATGTACACATGCATGTTAGAAATTGCCATGAATTTTCATATTTGAGCATGAAACATGTAGTTCATGTTAATTTGAGAGTCCTTTACTACATGCATGTGAGAATTATCGTGATATGAACTCAATTCTAAGGATTTATGTTGTAATTAGAAGTTGATTATTGAAACATGAAGAATATGACACCAAATCATACATGCATGCATAATTTTAATGAACTCCATAATTTTGAGCATCATTTGTGCTATTTGAAGAGGGATTGGAGTCAATAATTGACATGCATAAATGATTCATGAAGATATGAAGTTTGTATGAAGTTTGAATGCAAGAGCTTTAACCATACCAAGAAAAATGTTAAATGATTTGAGAATTAGATTATGGTTTTGGTCAATTGGTCACAAATAACCCATATTCTCATGCCATGCATTGACCTTCCATGTTTTTGTACCAAAAACACAAGCTTTGGGCCCTTGAATACTAAGTTTGAGCTTTAAATGCAATACTGGAAATTCTAGAATTCGGCATGTCCTCTCGAGCGGGAAAAGCGCCGCTCGAGCGTGAAATGTTAACTCCTAAAAGTTTTGCAGACATTGATGTCCGCTCGAGCGGGAGGAGTTACGCTCGAGCACCTAGTCACATGTTTTGACTCTCAGCTTGAGCGTCCAAAGTCATGCTCGAGCTCGAAAATGAGCTAACCAGTACTTTTGCAGACCAAAGGGATCCGCTCGAGCGGAGAGCCCTGTTTCAAAAAATTTAAAAGTGTGTTTTATGATTTGTTTTCCGTTCTCTTTCACTTCTAAGCACACTTAGGCATGCATTGAGCATTATAAATGAGTTAAAAAGATAAGAAAGAAGCCTAAGAAGGATATATGAATTAAGAACGGATTGAATCGCTTGTGACCCATTATGTTTATGAAATGTGTAAGGTCAAGCGCAAGAGCAAATCATCCGTCAGATCAATGTGAGTAATATTATAACGAACCAGAAATTTTTACCTCTGCTTGAGTGGGGGGAGTTGACGCTCAAGCAGACTTGAGAGGCTCCTGGCATTTTTGCAGTCTGTCCGAAATTCTGAGAGTTGCGAATTCCCGCTCGAGCGTAGGAGTGGTCACTCGAGCGGATGGCTTTGTTGGTCTGCCCGCTCGAGCGTGGAAAGCGACGCTTCAGCGTGGAAAGTGAGATTGCCCTTGACTTTTTATTAGTGTATTTGGAACCTCCCTATTTTATTTTGGGGTATTGATTGAAGTGGCAACATAATGGTGAAGTAAGAGTGAACTAAGAATTTAATTCGGATAATTTTTCTTACAAATAGCCATCACTCTTTTGCCCTTTTCTTTTTCTACACTTTGAATTTGGATGTGAGGCTAGAACCATTGAAAATCTTGTTTCTGGGGCTTCAAATTGGACACAAGAACGACCTAGAACGGAGTCCTAATGAAAGAGTTATGCCCGTTTGAAGTTTTGGAATCTGTACTGAAAGTAGGTACACTCAAGCAGGAAAAGCACGCTAGAGCGGGCTGCGCGAATTCAGCAAGTTTAAAGGCACATTTCTTGATCATTATTTGCATTTTCCATTTCCTTCCTCCTTCCTCTCACCCTAGGTCCAAAAACCCTAGGTTTTTACCCCAAATACTCTCCATTCTTCTAAGATTTGGGCAAGATCTCTTACAAGAAAGTGAAGAGGCTTGAAGTTCAACATTTTCAACCGATTGGATTTTGGATTTGCAAAGGATTCTTCTTGGAGCTTTGCTTTCTTGATTGATTCTCGAGGTAAGGGTCCTAGTTCTTCTTCAATACTTGCATTAATAGATAGATTTGTGGTATTTTGATTATATAAATGCAAAATCCACATTGTTGAGCATATAGAGTTATATCATGGAATTTGGGGGTTTAGGGTTTGAAATGTTGGGGTTCAATTGTTGGATTAAGCTTGTGGATTATGAACCTTAGGTGTATAATCAAGGGAAAATTTGGAATTAAAAGTAGTGGTGTGAGAAGTTTCAATTTTTCTAGAAAACCTTAATTCTTTCTTGAAAACCCTAAGTTGATTCATGATGATAATTAATGATTTTTCCAAATTGAAAGTATAATCATGAAATTGAGGGGTTGAATTATATATATACAAGTTTAATTGAATTTTGAAAGTGTTTGACAATTATGTAAAAATTAGCGGTTAAGCCTTTATTATGGATATTGTAAATCATGCTATAATATGAAATGAATATTGAATAGTGCTTCTACTATATCTTTGTTGTGTGATTTGTATAGGTGGACATCCGAGGCCTTATATCGAGTTAACCCACTGTGAGTAATAACTTTATAAAGATATGTTCAAGTTATTCCTATTTCTGAAAATGCTATTGCTATCGAAATTGATATATAATTGGTTAAATGTTTTATTGAAACTTTTATGATGATTGATAGAATGGTTTAATGAAACGTTATTTCTCATATGAATGAAGTTCTATTTTGAAACTATACCTGTGGCATCCTTTAATTGGCCCATGCCCGGGGGAAATTAATATCGTGGCTCATTGCTTAAGAGGCCCTTGCCCCAGGGAAATTAATACCGTGGCTCATCCCTTAAGAGGCCCTTGCCCGGAGGAAATTAATACCGTGGCTCATCGCTTAATAGGCCCTTGCCTGGGGGAAATTAATATTGTGGCTCATTGGTTAATAGGCCCTTGCCCGGAGGAAATTAATACCGTGGCCCATTGTTTAATAGGCCCTTGCCTAGGGGAAACAATACCATGGCCCATTGGCCCTCGCCCAGGGGAAACAATACCGTGGCCCATTGGATAATTAAAACACAGAGATCTCTCTTGTTAGACCTTAATGGTCACATTGGATATGGTATATTGATTGACCCATTGTGGTCCCATTGATTGACCCTCGAGGTCCTGTTGTTATTGATACATTGTCACTCTATTGGATGTACCACGTAAATTGTCATTGAATGAGTATTGCTATTGAGATAACATGGATCACTGAGAATTGAATTAAACTCAGAATTGTATCGAAAATGCTATCGAACAATGGTTTTTATTGTAGCAAAGGATTGATTTGATGGCTAAACGAATTGTTCTACCTATTGGAAAATGTTTTGTTAAAGTTTGATATAATATGGCAAATGCCTTACTTTGAAATGATTCAAGATTCATTTTGAAACCATAAGACAGGTTTTTGTATTATCTTTGAACTTCATTCATTTAACCTCTTTATTTTGTTATTACTCGCTGGGTTTTAGCTCACTATTTATATGCATATGTAGGTGAGCAAACTAAGCAACAAGGATAGAGGAAGCCTCGGAGTCTACCAGTGTTAGCCTTTTGAAGAGCCTCCGGAATGGAGCGAATTAGGCTCAAGTAGAGCCAAGAAAATCAGCCCTTAGCTTTGTCAGAGCTTTGAATCTTGCTGAGTCTTAAATGTATATGTGTGTGAGATATATAAGATTTGTATATAAATTATTATTGTGTTTAAATGTTTTAATTATTTTAGTCATCATGTATGCACAAGCTCAATGGACATTGTTATTTTTGTTTTGCTTCCACTTTAGGCCCCGATATGATTATAAATATTTCAAAATTTTGTCTTTGAGGTCGAAGGTAATCTTGGATTACTGGCCAATTACAACGCTAAACCTATAGGGGCGGGTTTGGGTCGTGACAAATATCTTATTAAAGATATGTTCAAGTACGTTATTTTCCAAACGTTACTTCTGTATGAGCCTTATAGATTTGTATTTGAATTGTGGATAAATCAGTCTTTTGCATAAGACTAACTGAATATAAATATGATCATGATCACGGGTATGTGACACACATAAATACGAATATGAAAATGAATTGGGCCGAAGGCCGTTTGTCATAAACGGATTGGGCCAAAGGCCGTTGGACATGAAGGATTGGGCCAAAGGCCGTTTGACATAAACAAATTGGGCCTAAGGCCGTTTGACATGCATAATTGGGCCAAAGGCCGTTTGACATGAATGATTGGGCCAAAGGCCGTTTGATATGCATGATTGGGCCAAAGGTCGTTTGACATGAATGAATGGGCCAAAGGCCATTTGACACGAACAAATTGGGCCCAAGGCCATTTGATAAGAACGAATTGGGCCTAAGGCAGTTTGATACGTTTGGGCCTGAGGCCATTTGATGTATTGGATAGAATCATGAATGGGCCTAAGGCCGTTTGGTATGACTGTTACAAATTTCATTCATGTACTCCTTTATTTTGATATTATTCACCGGGCTATCACTCACTCTCATTTATGTGTGTGTAGGTGAGCAAAGAGATGTCCAAACTCAGCCCCAGTAAAAGACATGAGAGGAGTCAAGTTTTTGTGGAGTCAGCCCGAACGTCTCACGCATGAGACTTTGCGTTGTTTCTTTTACTTTAGATTTCCCTTTTGTTATTTTGATGAATATGTTGGATCACCATGTACATAAGCTTTTTGTTAGGCTGACTATATGTTTGAAAGGTCCCGGACACATAAACTGTAAATTTTATCTATACGTGTGAGTTATTATAGAATGTTTGTTTTACCATGTAAGTGTGGATGCGCCCCGAGGACTCCCGAGAAGATCTCGTTTTGTTCTCTAGCATACCACAGTTCAGACTCAAATGTCACGGTTCTGAATCTATTCTCGCAAAGTGCAATGCAAGACCGATAAATCACCAAAGAGTCCAAATCCGGCAAATCGTTTTGGAAAACTGATTTTTGTAAAGAAGTGCCAAACATGGACTGCTTTGCCAGATACAGAGTCGCCTTCTAAATATTTTATTTTGGGGGAATTTAGGAAACCCTGACTCGTGCCTAAGGCCACGTGTCCGTCATCACCAAAGTTGCCTCGGCTCGGGAACTTAGGTACGATTGGGGAAGGTCATGCAATGAGCACCCCTGCTCGCCCGATCAAAGATCGGCCTGTACTAAGCATGATATCTTGTTTTTGAAAACACATGCGTTCTTATTCCGGTTAATTAGCTAGAATTACTATGTGATGCGCACAACACACAAGTATAGACTAAATCGCCTAATTTGGAACAAAGCATCGCATATCCGTTTGTTTGGAAATGGTTTGAAGTTTGCTACTCATAAGTAGGTTAAAACACGAATTTCAATGAATCGTTCCAATTCAAGTAATCCAACCTTCACCCACAGGCATTCAGGCAGTTATATCACATAAGCAATTAGCCTCATGGCAAGCATGCTGTCATGGCAAAACTCACACTCATGCAAGATGCTAAAGCATAAACACTCACAGTGTACTCCGAGCCAAAACAAGAAACTAGTTAGAAATCATACATGATCCTAGTTCATGTTAAAATGGCTAATGCATAGCATGCAAAGTGCAACTAGAATAGGCTCGGCTAATCTAAAATGGCATATGAGATGCGACAATTCGATACATGTATTTAACTTGGAATTGAAATACAATGCAGTTAGTATGATGCGCTGAGCCCGGTGCATGCAATACAGATGAATGGTGCAAACATGTATAGCATAAGGATGCTAATTGAAATATGCCCTAGAACTAACCACTAAAAGCAGGTAAGTAAAAAGGAGAAAGAAGTGGGGGTTAGAAGACATGCATCACACACACGCACGCTTATTACATAATTACGCCCTCTCGATGAAGGGACCAAAAGAATAATACAAATCCTCTAATTAACTAACTAACAAGCTAATTAATTAATTACACAACCAAATCGAAATAAATAACTATTCTAAGTTATTAAAACACTGAAATGGCCTCGAGACCAGAGATGAATGCATGCTCGGACGGCTTCGCTCGGAAATCCATCGCCATGCTTCATGTTGCCTCTGTTTGCACTGCTCTGTACCTCTGAAATTGTGCCAACTTCTGTGACATTTCTAAACCACCTTGTGGACACTATGGGAGGTCATCGACCAAGAGATGATGCCATCGGCCAAGATAGGAATGTCATCGACCAAATATAAGGCTCTCGACCAGGAATAGTTAGTCGATCGGCACTGAATATGGTCGGTCGACCATTTCTTCCTGCAGACTGCTCCTGTTGCTGCATCAAAGGACAAACAGAGCATGGCAATGCATTTACAAGACAATGTTTGCACCACCACCCTCCCTATCATGTCATGAGCTCAAGGGAGTATAGTCCTCGACCCTCGGACCATTAATCACGCATTTCAATGCATCATGGCCAAAGGAGCCAAGTGTGCAATTTCAATATCAAATGAAATGCACAAAACACATAAGGGGCCTCAACCTCTATCATGCTCGATCAAGAGGCAAGGGAATGCACACACAATGCAATGCAACCCTAGCAAGCATGTGACAACATGCAAACTAGTAAACATGCAACAACATGAAATCCAAGCATACAAACATGCATGCATACAATGTAATAGGTATGCAATAACAATACCAACAACAAGCATGCAATGACATGTAATCTAACAAGTATGCAAGGTGGTTGAGCATGCAACAACATGTCAATTAGTAAGCATGTAATAACATGTAATGGACCAAGTACGCAACAAACATATAAGCATAATGTAAAGTAATAACTTTGAACAACATGGTAAGATGCAACATGAACATGCAAACATGCAAGGCATGTAAAGGTGGACAAGTATGCAACAACATACAAAATGAGACAAGCATGCGACAACATGGTAAAATGGACTTAAACTAAATATGGATAGACCTCAGCCATGCCCAAAATCAGTGGCCAAAATGCTATGGAAATGAAAACAAAGGTACATACAAACATGCATGCCAATTGCCTATCACCTAAGCATAGGAGAGCAACTTTCAAGAACACTTAAAAGGGGACAAATATGAACATGTGACATACATTGTAAGCTCTGAAATCATGTTAGGAAAGGTGCCAAACCAACCAAACAAAGCAAGCAAGTTATGCAAAAAGGCTTAAAGCTTGAAACTAGCCAAGGGACTCAAACCAAGGCTATGCAAAATCTGAAGCAAATGACAAGTATAACCCAAAACAGTCCTAGATCATGCCAAAATGAGCCTAAAACATGTAAGGACCAAAGCCAAAATAAGCTAGAACAAAGGGCCGAAAGCATGAGGCATGCAAGGCTACAAAAGAGGTGTTACACTACACCTATCAAAACCAAACATGGCATGACTTAAGCAATGAAAAACAGAGTTATGGCATGGTAAAATAAGACCAAAAACCCACCTAAATGGCATCCCAAAGACCTAAACATGATGGCACACACAATGACCCATTCATGAGGCATAAAACATCAACTCTTTAAAGCATTAAAGGAGTGACGAGTGCAAGTGTTTGAGCATGAAACATGGACTGAAATAGTATAACAAATGATGTCAAATCATTGAAATGGTCCAAGTAAAGCATGCTAGTGACTTGGACACTTAAGGCTAACAAGCTAGAATACCTTATGGCTATACAAAGCATGGCATATATGGTCAAAACAACTCAAATCAGAGCTTAAGCATGTTACAACAAGGCTAAAAGCTTCATGGAGTCGAGCCAAAATCATGCTAGAAACATGGCTTAAAACATGATGCATGTTAAGGCAAATGAAAGGATTGCAAGGCAAGTACATGAAGCATACATGGTATGTCCAAACCAAGTCAAAATAATGTTATATCATGGCAAAACAAAGCCTAATACATACTGAAATGAAGCTAAAACAAGCCAAGCAAACATGCTACCAATATAAGCCATTTATACTAGCATTCAAGACAATAAGGAGAGGGGATGACCCTCTCCTATTTAAGACCTCAAAATCACTTTTCCACCACTGAAAATCCTTTAGATTTCAGTGGTAGAAAGGTCATGCAAAGCCAAGAACAAGGGCCAAAAGGGATGGCCTAAAACAAGGCCTAACAAGGCCTAAGAGGGGGGAAACAACCCCAAACCAAAAAGTGATCTTAAACAAAGATCTAAAGCACCAAAAAATAGAACTTTTATCAGTTAAGAGCTAAGCTTAAGCAAGAAAGGGGTATTAAAAGCAAGAATGCTCACCCTTGAAGAACACTCTCAAGAACAAAGATCCAGCAGGTTTTCCAAGCTCAAACCAACCCAAGAACTCTGAAATCAACCTCAAGGGACCTCAGCTCCAAGAGGATGGTGTTCTAGTGTGTGTTTGTGTACAATAGTAAGACAATACTACACTTTTGAGTACAAAACAAGGCTAAACAAAGAAGAATAGATACAAAAGTATATCTATTCCTCAAGACTCAATTTTTCTGAACCCTTGAGGAGGGAGGAGATGGTTCTCTCTTATAGAGAACCAAAAGCAAAGCTTCTTGAGGAAGCTAAGCAAAGGGGCAAATCCCTCCATACACGTGTATGGAGGGGGTGAATTGTGCATGCCAGCTGTGACAGCTAGCATAAAATATCTGCATAAAGCAGATGAACAGGGCTCGGCCAGAAAACATGGCCGATCGACCAACACAAGTGCCGATCGACCAAAAGGAGTGCCGATCGGCCAAAACTTTTGGCCGATGGCAAGAAAACAAGGCCGACGGCTTCAAGCCTTGGCCGATGGGTTCAGGGGATGGCAAACAAGCCACCCTCTTCCCTCAGAAGCAAAAACACAAATGTTTGGTCCATAACCAAGCACAAAACAGAAAAGTTGAGAGATCTTAAGGCAAGGCGCGTAGCCGAGACCTCCGAGAACTCAAAACAAACACGAGCATGGATGATCATCGAGTGTTCAAACGATGACGTCCAAGTCTTGAGGACGGTCAAAAATGGGGTTTCTACAGTAAGCACAGTTCGTTGGATAAAATTTTCAAGTCTGCTTCCATTTTAGCCCCTTATTCTATTGAAAATGAGTTTGATCAGGTTTGAGGCCATAGGTAATCCCTTGATTACTGGCCAGTTATGACCTTAATCCATAGGGGCGGGTTCGGGTCATGACACTAAACCCAAAAACATAAACCCTAAACCTTAAACCATAAACAAAAAACTCTAAACCCTAAACTCAAAACCATAAAACTTAAACCCAAAAATCCTAAGCCCTAAACCCTAAATCCTGAACCCTAAATCCTAAACCTTAAAGCCTAAACCCTAAACCCTAAATACTAAACCCAAAATCCAAAACTCCAAAACCCTAAATCCTAAACCCTAAAAACCTTAAAAACCCTAAACCCTAAACTCCCTAAACCCCAAACCCTAAATCCAAAACCCTAAACCCTAAACCTCTAAACCCTAAATCCTAAATCCCAAGTACCCTAAATGCTAAAACCCTAAACCCTAAAATCGTAAAACCCTAAACCCCTTAACCCTTGTAGACACCCCATTTTTTACGGCCCTTACGACTTGGACGACCTCGCATGCACACCTGATGATGAGTCCGTTTGCTCGCCAAGTGCTCAAAGTCCTTAGCAGAATGTCACAACTTTGAGCCTTTCAAACCCTACACCCTTTTTGTCTCATTTTTAGACCACACCTTGGTCTTTCCAGCCTGCAACCTCTGGTGGCCTATCGGTCATCCCTAGAGGCTGCCAACCATCATTTTTGGGCTATCGGCCACTGGCGTAGCATGCGGTCACCAGTGACGGCCGGCCGGCCGGCCACCAATGTATTTTGGAGATATTTTATGCCAGCTGTTTGCACAAATGCACCCATCTTCACCCACTTGTAGGGATGGATCTCCTTGAGGAAATTTCATGTTTTCTATATATAGGGACCCCCTCTCTCTTGTAGCAAGGTTAGAAAAATTTTGAACTCAAAAATTTTCCTCTCTCTACAATTCTCTCTCTACAAATTCTCTACACTTTTGACTACAATTCCTTAACCTTTGCCTATACACCCTTAACCAAATCTCATCATCTTTGAGCTTAGGTACTTTTTAGCTTGGTTTGAGCTCTAGAGGGTGTTGTTTGCTTGGTTTTTTTTCTTGGAGTTGCTCTTCTCTTCAAAGGTATAAGACTTTTCTTGTAGCTTTGTTTTATTTGCTTATATTCCTACTATTTTTCCATTGTTTTGGGCTGTCAAAACTTTATGTGTTTTTAGGCTGAAGCTTAGGTTTAAGGCCATTAAAGGTTGAGGGGTTGATAGCCCTTCTTTGTACCTTGATTTGGAGGCCTTTGCCCTTGTGTTTCCCACCCTTTTTCCATCTTTTTCCAAGCTTTTAAAAACTGATTTTTAGAGCTATTTCAGTGGCCAAAATCATGTTTTAAAGCCCAAATTTGGAGGGGTTAACCTCCCCTCCTTGTGTCTTGCTTACTAGCCTAGGTTGTGCCATGTTTTAGCATGTTAATCCAAGCTTTTTTTAGCTTAATCCCAGCATGTTCAAGGACATGTTTTAGACTATTTTAACTCTATTTTGTGCTGGTTGTTGCATTTGAGTCTTATTTTGCATGCTTCTAGTGTAAGTGTCCTCACAAGTTTGGTGTTTTAGGCCTTTAGACACCACTTGTTTGAGTTGTTGCATTGTTTTAGTGTTTTTCTCACTTAATTTCAGCAAGCATAATCTCTGCAACCTCCCTCATTTCTTCACTTTTTGTTTGCTTTAAGGGTTGTTTCAACCTTGGGATTGTTTAAGCTTGAGAATGAGGTCCACGCTTAATGGTTTAATCCGCTTTTGAGGGTTCATTATCAACGGCATGTGTCATGGCCCGAACCCGCCCCCTAAGGGTTAAGGACATAACCGGCTAGTAATCCTAAGATTACCTACGGCCTCCATACAAATCAGACATAACTCATCAGAGTAAAGGGGCCAAACGGAAGTAAAATTCAAAACTTTGTCCATAGAGCTGTGTTTATATGCACACCAAAACAAACCAAACTCATATACGTTAATAACCCACATCATAGGTGCAGTAGCATAAACTCCTTTACAGACAGGATCATCTAGACTGAGTCAACCCATAGCAAACTATATACAATATACACAAGATCCTTGCCAACAAGACAGAATATAAACATGTAACAAAAAGGGCAAGGTTTGGTCTCGTGCGTGAGACCCTAGGCTGACTCTCCCAAAACTCCTGCTGTTCCTGGCTGACTTCACTGGGACTGGGGTTGGTCCTCACTTGGCTCACCTACAATGACATGAATGAGCGTGAGCGAATGCCCAGTGAATAATATCAAATAAACAAGTACACAAGCAATTATTGGAACAGTTTACCAAACGGCCTTTGGCCCAATTAATCACTTCCATCGGCCTCAGGCCCAATCATTCAATTCCATCGGCCTCGGGCCCAATTATTCAATTCCATCGGCCTCGGGCCCAATTATTCAATGAATTGCAAACTTACACAGAAGTAACAATTAAACAATGACATACTATAAATGTCTTGTCGAGATATTACTCACAGTGATCGGTTGATTGGTTCGCCCTGGAACTCGACCCTACACATGCCATGAACATAAAAGGGTCATTAACAATTCAATCCGTTCAAAATTCACATTTCCCTCTTTAGGCTTCATTCCTATCTCTATAAATCATTCACAATGTTTAACATATGCCTAAGAGTGTTTGCAAGTGACAGAGAACGGAAAACGAAACACAAAAAGGGCAAAAACAGAATTGCAGAAAATAGGGTCCCCGCTCGAGCGTAGACTTCCCCGCTCGAGCGGACCCTTAGGTCTGCAGAAGTACTGGTTGCCTCCAATCCCCGCTCGAGCGTGCATTCTTACGCTCGAGCGGACTTCATGTCACATAGCTCCCCGCTCGAGCTCCAACTTCCCCGCTCGAGCGGGCATCATGTCTGCAGAAAATATGCTGGGAGCTCGATTTCTCCGCTCGAGCGGCCATTACCCCGCTCGAGCGGGCACCAAAATTCTGGGTTTTCCCAGATTTTGTTCTTGAGTTCAATTTCGATGTTTCACCCCCCATTTCTTGCATATTTTGGCTCCAATCTCACATATACATATGCTAACATGCCATAGACCCCAAATTACAACATTAGGAAGCTCAATTTCTTGATTTGTCTACATGCATGTCCCAAAATGTGTCAACTCATCACCAACATGCTCAAATTCAAACATGCAAAGCTTACTCTTTCATGCTCTAATCTTGCATGCAAGAAATACATATCATTCACAACTTATCCGGTGAAGAGATGGTCATATACATGGATTTCCAACAAGATTCAACATAGATTGTACACATTAAGCTTGAACATGGAGGATCATGGCAATTTCATGCATGCATGCCTTAAGTGACCTTAGATTCAACATGTTTGACCCAAACCTCTTACATACATACTAATTCATGCTCTTGACCATCCATTAGACTTCAATTCACAAGATGATAGCTAAAGAAATGCATGAGTCACTCACCAGAAGGCTTTAATCTCCCAAACTTTAGTCAATTCTTGAGTTGAATCTACCAATCCCCAAGCTAGAGCCAAAAATTGCTCAAAGCTCTCCCTTCCTCTCTCTATAGCCGGCCTCTCTCTCCCTCTCAATGTCTAACCCAGATTTTGAGTTTTTAGAGAGCTAAAGGAGAGTGCAATGCCAATACACAAAAGCCCCACTAACAAATATTTTAATATAGAATAATGAGGTACTTAATTAATCAATTTAATCAGTTTAAATTGACCAGAATCAATTTTCAATTAAATTTCACCGTAGGCTCTAAAAATTTTGCCAATCACAATGGCGTAATCAATTTTGGTTTCTGTGGCCGATAAGGCCCTCAATTTAATTTTCAAAGCAGATTACTCAACAGATATTCCTACGGCGAACAGATATGAATTCAAAATCGCATATTATCACATAATGGCACACAAATAATGCTAAACACATAACCATAAACAAATTAAGGACCAGTTTAGCACAATACAGAACAGGGGTATCACAGCATGACACCTCCCTCTTTCCTTAAACTACCCCTTGTTTGACACTTCATTTCCTTTTAGAGGAAGGCTTGTTGATGAAGGCTTGAGTGCCTATCGATGAAGGCTTGCTTGACACTTCATTGAACTGTTTGAGTGCTTGTGGAAGAAGGCTTGTTGCTTGAATTGAAACAATTCAATGAAATGTATGTTTAAGCCCACTTTGTTAAGTGGCAAAATCAAACTCTTTTCGAAAAACAATTATGAAATTGAATTGTTCTAATTCGGGCAAACTAGTCTATACCTTGTGTGCGCACATCACATAGTAAATACTAGCCTAATAAACTGGAACAAGAGCATATAATGTTAATAAAAATCATATCATAATTAGTAGAGGCCAATCTTTGATCGGGCGAGCGGGGGTGCTCAATTTATGACCTTCCCCTCTCGTACCTAAGTTCCAAAGCCTTGACAATCTTGGTGATGACAGACACGTGGCCTTTGGCACGAGTCATGGGTTTCCTAACTTTTCCCAAAATAAAATATTTAGGTGGCGACTCTGTATCTGGCAAAGCAGTCCAATTTTGGCATTTTTTGATTCAAAATCAATTTTCCAAATAATTTGCTAGATTTGGACTCTTTGGTGTTTATCAAATTCACATTGCACTTGTGAGATTAGATTCAGAACCGCGGAAGTCTAAACTATAGGGCTTCTTTCGAACTTTCGAAAGAGGGCGCAAAAAAGTCAAGCTACAGTTCTGGCGACTCTGGTGGGGATTTAGAGAACTTGACTTGAACTCATGATATGAAATTTTATCTACACTTATATGTTTTTTTTGCATTGCATTTGCAATGGTGCGCTTAAGTCA
Source organism: Camellia japonica (assembly GCA_030407325.1). NCBI lineage: Eukaryota > Viridiplantae > Streptophyta > Magnoliopsida > Ericales > Theaceae > Camellia > Camellia japonica. The sequence goes on along the minus strand of JAPPVO010000019.1, from coordinate 76,667,907 downwards.
CTGTGTTTACCATCTACTATTCCTGGACAGTTTGCCAGTGCCTAAAAGCTTGCCAAAAGGCTGACCGGTCGTAGGCTCTGCCACAATGGGAACACAACCCTTGGATCTGGACTACCGCTGTACCGTTTGATCCACCTTTCACTTCTCGATGTTAGGTGCGAGAGGTATATTATGTAGTCTTGCCGAGGTACCCTTTTTGGCCATTTGGCCTAGTTGCATATTGAAAGCCATAGAGATTGTTCCAAACTAGGATAGGATGCTCACCCGAATACAGGATTGTGTGAAACCGCTTTGTGTGAATAGCCAACCCTAGTTCCTGATGAAACTAGGACAGGGTAACCCTATCCCCTCATAGGGATGTTTTGGCTCTCACTTAATTGGTATGTGCTTTTAGTGTGAAACTCTATAGGAATGTGCATATCAGTTGCAAGTTTGGGTATCAGATTTGGTGTGACTGTGCTGATGACATCGATTCCCTAGATTGAAAAAGGCCATGGTGAAGTCATGTTGTACAGTTTCGACGGCGGGATGTTCACGCAATTGGCATGAATTTGGCATTTGTGGCATCACCGAACAAAACTGATACAATCTTCTTCCATAGTAGACCAGTAGTAACCTTGCCTAAGAATCTTCTGGGCTAACATTACTTCGTTCATGTGCGCTCCGCACTCTCCCCCATGGATGGGCTTCATCAGGCACCTTGATTCCTCTGCTTCGACACACAACTTATGCATTCGCAGATGATCTCTCTTGTACAGTTTACCTCCGCAGATGATAAATTGAATGGCCATTCGCCGTATTTCCCTCTTATCCTTGGCATTTGCCCTTGGTGGATAAACCTACTTTTCCAAGAAGTTCCAGATATCATAGTACCAAGGGTTTTGATCTTGAGCTTCATCTATTGTGGCGATAGTCTCATAGGCCGGCGTGTATCTCTACTCAATGATGATCGGACGCATCCGGACTCCGAGCGGGATGTCTGTCATAGAAGATAGAGTGGATAAGGCATCTGCAAACCTGTTGTTCTCTCTTGGTAGATGTGTGAAAGTCAGCTTTTCAAACCTAGGAATTAGAACGTCTAGGGTTTGGTGATACATCTTCATCTTTTCTTCTTTGACCTTCCAGTCTCCATTGGCTTGAGAAACAACTAGGTTCGAGTCCCCGATAACATCCAACCTTTTTGCCCCTAGTTCCAAGGTGGCTTCCAAACCAGCGATACATGCCTCGTATTCTGCTTCGTTGTTGGATACCTTGAACCGGAGTTTGAAGGCTAAAGGTATATGGGAAATATCGGGTGCTCTCAGCAACACACCTATCTCATAACCGTAGTGATTAGACGCTCCGTCAAAGTACATTATCCAAATCCCTTCCTCGATTTGCAGAAGGGCTTCATCTGGGAATAGGTATCCTACCGCTTCATCCCCCTTCTACTGGGTGATTTGCCAAGAACTCTGCTACGACTCTCACCTTGACCAACTTGCGAGTGATACACTTGAGATCAAATTCGGAGAGAAGAAGCAACCAACGGGCTAGCCTACCCATAAGCGCTGGTTTCTCAAAGAGATATTTGATGGGATCTAATATCGAAACCAGAATTACGGAGTGGGCTAACAAGTAGTGTCTCAAGTTCCTGGTAGCCCATACCAAGGCTAAGCAAACTTCTCCAGCGGGGTGTAACGGGTCTCGTAATCCAGTATTTTCTTGCTCAAGTAATAGATGGTTTTCTCCACTTTATCCTCAAATTCCTGAGCAAGCATACATCCCATCATTGTGTCCGTTTCTAATAGATACAGAATCAACGGCTTCCTCGGCTCTGGCGACGACAACACAGGCGAATTCAGAAGATACTGCTTGATCTGCTCAAAAGCGAATTGACATCGATCATCCCATCGGAATTTCTTTCCTTTCTTCTATAAACCAAAAAGTGGTTCACAAGTCAAGGTTAACTTAGAAGTAAACCGTCTTATACATTGCACTTTACCCAGAAAGCCTCGTACCTCACTTTCAGTCCTTAGTGGTTGTTTTTCTAGGATGGCCTTGATTTTGGAAAGATCTACCTCGATGCCCCTCTGTATGATCAAGAAACCTAGCATTTTCCCTGCTGTTACACCAAAAGTACACTTCTGTGGATTCAACGTCAGTCTGTATTTTCTGATCCATTGAAAGAAATTCTTCAAGGCGGTGTAGTGGCCCTCTCTTTCTTTGGAGTTGACAATCATGTCGTTCACGTACACCTCGACCTCTTTATGGATCATATCGTGCAGAATTATGGTTACAGCCCTTTGACAGGTAGCCCCAGCATTCTTCAGCCCAAACAACATCACCCGATAGCAGTAGGTTCCCCACGGTGTAGTGAAGGTAGTTTTCTCTCTGTCCTCGGGCGCCATCAAAATCTGGTTATACCCGAAAAACCCATCCATGAAGGAGAGCAACGCATGACCCATGGTGAAGTCTACCAACTCATTAATATGTGGCAGGGGAAAATCATCATTCGGACTAGCCTTATTCAAATCCCTGAAGTCAACACAAACTCTGATTCTGCCGTCCTTCTTTGGAATTGGAGCAATGTTGGCCAACCATGTTGGATACTCAGACACAAGCAAGAACCCTGCCTCAATCTGTTTGGTAACTTCTTCCTTAATCTTCAAAGCCCAATCGGGCGTATTCTCCGCAACTTTTGTTTGGCGGGTCGGCCCTGAGGGTCGAGAGGGATCTAATGCTGTACAATCTCAGGATCGATTACAGGCATGTCTTCGTAAGACCACGCGAAAACATCTTTGAAATCTTTTAATAAAGCGACTTAGCGCTCGCGTTCCTCTAAAGACAACGTGGACCCGATCTGGACTAGACGCGGATCTTTCTCAGTACCCACATTAAAAGCAATGATTTCATCAGCAAGGGCTTTTGCAAACCTCTCCTCCTCTCGATTAATCAAAATTTTCAAAACCAGAGGAATTCCTTCCTCTTCATTTTCATTAAAATTTTGAAAATCCTGATCAATGCAATGAACAAGCGGCACAGAGAAATACTCAAAATCTACAACAGTATTCTCATTCATAAAGTCCAGTTCATCCAGTTCTTTGGTTACAACCAACTCAAAAGCAAAACAAAAGGACGACCTGGACAAGACCTTGGCATCCAGGTTCTTAACCCTAGGAATACCGGACTCTAACTCAGAAGAACTGGAATCTGATTCTGACTCCACAGACTCTGTGAAATCAGATTCTGGCTCACTACCCGACTCAGAACTAGTAGACAAGTAGCCCTCCTCTAACTGCCAAATGAGAGATGGCACTTTAGGTGCAACCAAAATACTGCTAGATGGGTTCACACCCAATTGGTCCCCGATCACGAAGATAGTCAGGTTATCCCCCAAGTTCTCTAAGTCAGCCGGAGGATCTGAAAGGAGACATGCTAGTGCTGCTCCTACTCCAAGCTCGCTATTGTCTGAGTCATTGTCCATGCTGTTCTCAGCTTCAGTAGTTGACGCAGCCTTTTCCTCTGTATCACTGTCTTGCAGCTTCAAGTCAAAGAAAATTTCAAAGCCAGGAACACGCTGCTTCTCAAAATTCAACCAGGGCTCAGGAAAGCCGCAAAATGGGAAGTCTTCTCCCTCCCGAACAAAAATGACCATTCAGAGTTCCCCGGATCGGCCTGTGAACAAGCTCATAACGTTTTCCAGCCTGCTTGGCTCTAGCACTACCTATCATCTCTTCTCTTTTCCTGACCCAATCCTCTTTGGTGGGTGTATAGCCAAGACCAAAGGCATGTGGATTATGTGGCACATCAACCAATGCTGTGACGCCTTTCTAGCCACATTTTCTCAACCCCATTCCTAGCACATGTTGGAGCCTGTTCATGAAATAGATTGATTGGGCGCTGACATACATGCCCTCATCAACTGGCAAGATGTTCGGAACCACCTGGGCCTCAGCTAGAGTGAACCCTGAAAGGAAAACATTTTCCTCGCCATAAACGATTTCCAACACATGTGTAGTTACCTCTAGCAGAGGATAGATAGATGAATTTCCAAAGACGATAGCCACTCCCTTCCCATGAGGGTATTTCAGCATTTGGTGGAGGGTAGAGGAGACAGCTTTTACCTGGTGCAACCAGGGTCTCCCTAGCAGTAGATTGAAAGTGGCTGGGACATCTAGGACATTAAACTCAACATCCTGTTGCGTTGGGCCCACCTAAACTCGGATCTGTACTGTACCCATAACCTCTCTGCTCATATTGTCATATGCCTGAATCACCTGGGCTGTAGGTAAGAAATCTGCTGGTTTCAGACCGATGGCATAAGCTGTGGGAGAAAGACAGACGTTGATAGCTGACCCAGTGTCAACCAAAGCCACTGATACCCACTTTTCTCTGCACTCAACAGATATATACAGAGGTTTGTTGTGAACTAAGCCTTCTGGTGGCAGTTCTTTCTCAAAAAAGCTTAGGGTTGGACTGGCACCATTTGGGAAAACTAATCCCACAAGCTGTTCAGGAATAGTGTCAATGGACCATTTTGCTTTGTCCATAGCTCTAGTACAGACTGTCGATGCATGTGAGAAGCCATGAGCAGACCCCAAGTTGAAATATTGGCTTGAATTTTCTTTAGCTGTTTCAGCACCGCTTTTTCTTCCAACTATTTTCCTTATGCTTTTCAACTTCTCTATCTTTCCCGAAGGCTTCAAGCTCCAAGTGCGGTGGCTTGAAGTACCGTCCACTTCTTGTCATGTGGTCAATCTCTTCAGTGTACCAGGTATTGTCTGGTAAGTCTTCACCCCAATCTTCATTGGTGTAAGCCAGAAGTAGATCATCATCCTCCCACCATGCCCCTCCGGCAACCAACAAACAATTTTCCGGCTCTGGTCTGATCATTCTCTTATCACACATATTCCCCGCAGGGAGTTGAGTTGTTCTGGCTTTTCGGTTGTTTTCACCCCTTTCTTGTTCAAACTACTTTAGTGCAGCTTCTTGCTCTGTGTCCATAGTACTGACAATGCCCAGTTCCTGAGCTAATTCATTCACGCTGGTGTTCTTCGGCAGTTTCTCTTTTTCCCTGGCCATTCCGGTCATTGCAGTTATTCTTGCTTCCTTTTCTTCAGGTTTTGGTTCAATTCCTTCCTCTATGTCAGGTTCATCACTTAACCACCACGACTTGTCCGTCGACCCATCCAAATTAAACCAGCCAATCTACACGTCGCATTGATCTTGTTCGTCATAGAACTGCAGATTGTCCAAGTCCTCTTCCAGCTCCACCAGATCATCCAGACCTTGGCTCGGGCCATCCTCCAAAACCACATTGACCTCCACTGTTGTTGGCAGTACCACTTCGGGCTTGGCTTGATCAACTGGCACAATGTAACAGCATGGGTCATATTCCCCTTCAGTCAAATCCTTAGGGCACTCAGGCAACAAACTTGTACTCTCCTCGAAGGCCAACCTCTCTATTTCTACCATTGTCACCACCACGGGTTCAGGTTGAAGTGTGGACGTGTCCATCATACACAAGTCTGTGCTTTTAGGAATGAACATGGCCGGTTTGGGTAGGTGGGAAGGGGTGATATATACGATGGGGTCATAAGGGATGGCCAGTGTATATATTAGGTTTAGGTTCCAGGGTAGGGGAACTTGATTGTGGGCCGGGAGAGAGTTGGTGGTTACATTTGGCTTTGGGGTGGTGCTATCACCTTGTTGTCGACAAGATCTTGAATCTCATGACATAGCCTGAAGCATTGGTCGGTGTGTGACCATGCTACTGGTGAAAAGCACAGTACTTGGCCGGGTTGTGTTTAGATGGTAGAGGATCGGGTAGTGGGAAAGGCTCTAATGACTTAAGATACCCCTTTTTGATTAGCACCTTCATGGCTTGGGATAAACGCATGTAGCGTGGGGTAAAGACCCTTTGGATCGGGCCTGGTTGTTTGGGGTTTGTGGAGTTTTGCTAGCGAAAGGGTTGGCGGTCTTGGTTGTGGTAGTGATGACATTCACATCAGATGGCCGCGTAATTGTGCTTCCACTGATGGTTGCATTGGAACTACGCGTAAAAGGCCTCTTGATCTGCTCCTTCTCGTCGGTTATCAACCCTATTTCATTGCATCTTCAATCTGAAACCCTATCTCATGAAGCTCAGTGAATGTGAACAGCGGTAAGACGATCATCTTCTGCAATAATTTGCCTTGCAGATTGCGAACCACCATCCTGATTTGATCCTTCTCGGATGGCCTGGTAGCGGTCATCGAAGCCTTGGCCCTCCACCTCATTACAATGTCTAAGAAGCCTTCCTTTGGCTTCTGATGGGTTGCCTCAAGATCACGGGTTGTGACCTCGATCTGCATGTTGTATGAGTATTGTATGATGAAGACCTTAGCCATTTCCTCCCAGTTTCGCTTTACAGAGTCCTACAATTTTACATACCAGATAGCCGCTATTCCTAACACGATTTGACCGAAAAGTGATAGCTTTTGAAGTCTAGTAAGGCCCATCGACCGTAGGATATCAGAGAATAACCGCAAATGGACCATGGAATCCCCATAGCCATCGAAACGATCGATATGTGGCATTTTGAACCAATCTGACAAAGTTACCGTTGAGTTGGTATATCCATCTTCAATGTCAGGGATTGAGTTCATGCCCTGTGCCCGCTTGAAGAGCTTCTCCAGCTTGTTGACCTTGAGTACAGTCCGGTTAACTTCAAATTCAAACAAAGGCTCAGTTTGGTACACTGGTGCCTTGGAGATTTGTGGTGGGATTGGGTCTACCGGATTGCCCAGATTCTCTTGGACATTAGTAATGATTCTGGGTGCTGGGATGCCCGCAGGAGGTCCATGGGAGGCAGAAGCCGCTGCCGGTTGTGGTTGTTATTCTTGCAGCTCGTTTATCACTTCGACTTGATGGGCTGTAACTTCAGCTTGGCGGGCAGCATCTTGCTGCATGGTTTCTACTATTTGTTGGAGATGACGAATCAAGTCCTCCATACTAATTGCAGGGTACTGAGTCATCTGAATAAGCTAGTGATCTCTGGCTGGCCTAGATGTAGAAGATTGAGCCTGACTAGATGCAGGTGATTGCTGAACCGGTGAATTGTTCCTAACTCTCCTCCGCCTAGTAACCGGTAGGAGCGAAGCAAACACAAGTTGTCCTCTAACAAGATCTCTAGATCTATAAAGTCTCCTTACATGGGTCCAAAGTGCTTGAGGGGTATCTGAACTGTCCAAAAAAATTGTGATATGCAAAAAGAAATAAAGCAAAAAGGAAAGCAATAATCAGAAACTGCACAGCACCTCAGCTCAGATGTTAACAACACACAGTTGTAATCAAAAGCTATAGCACTGCACTCAACACTGAATTTTGTCCCCCAAATCTAATACCCAAACTTGCAACTGATACGCACATTCCTATAGAGTTTCACTCTAAAGGCACACACCAATTAAGTGAGAGCTAAAACACCCCTATGAGGGGATAAGGTTACCCTATCCTAGTTTCATGAGGAACTAGGGTTGGCTATTCACACAAAGTGGTTTACCCAATCCTGTATTCGGGGTGAGCATCCTGTCCTAGTTTGGAACAATCTCTATGGCTTTCAATATGCAACTAGGCCAAATGGTGAAAAAGGGTACCTCGGCAAGACTACCTAATATACCTCTCACACCTAATGCCGAGAAGTGAAAGGTAGATCAAACGGTACAGTGGTAGTCCAGATCCAAGGATTATGTTCCCATCGTGGCAGAGCCCGCGACCGGTCAGCCTTTTAGCAAGCTTTTAGGCAAGCCTTCGGCAAACCGTCCAGGAATAGTTGATGGTAAACACAGTGACTTAAGCGCACCAATGCAAATGCAATGCAAAGAAATATGTAAGTGTAGATAAAATTTCATATCATAAGTTTGAGTCAAATTCTCTAATTCCCCAGCAGAGTTGCCAGAAACTGTAGCTCGAGTTTTTCGCGCCCCCTTTCGGAAGTTCAAAAGAAGCCCTACGGTTTGAACTCCCGCGATTTTGAATCTAATCTCACAAGTGCAATGTGAAATTGATAAACACCAATGAGTCCAAATCCGATAAATCATTTAGAAAATTGATTTTGAATCAAAAAATGCCAAAATTGGACTACTTTGCGAAATACAAAGACGCCATTAAATATCTTATTTTGGAGAAATTTAGGAAACCTATGACTCGTGCCAAAGGCCACGTGTCCGTCATCACCAAGATTGTCTTGGCTTGAGAACTTAGGTATGAGAGGGGAAGGTCATAAATTGAGCACCCTTGCTTGCCCGATCAAAGATCGGCCTCTACTAATCATGATATGATTTTTATCAACATTATATGCTCTTGTTCTGGTTTATTAGGCTAGCATTTACTATGTGATGTGCGCACACAAGGAATAGACTAGTTTGCCCGAATTGGAACAACTCAATTTCGTTTGAAAAGAGTTTGATTTTTCCACTTAACAAAGTGGGCTTAAACATACATTTAATTGAATCATTCCAATTCAACCAACAAGCCTTTATCCACAGGCACTCAAATAGTTCAACAAGTAAGCACTTAGCCTCATGGGAAGCATGCTAGTCATGGTAGTCACCCACACTTATACAAGTATGCTAAAGTACTAAAAACTCACCTAGTACTCCAAGCTAAGATAAAACAAAAAAAAGTTAGGAAAAATATGCATGATACCTAACTGTACAAGATGGCTAATGCAACGTATGCAATAATGCAACTAAATAGGCTCGGCTACTTAACATGTTATTTGCAACAATTTCATAGCATTTGTTTAAACACGTATTCAACGAGGTATTGAAACAACAATGCAGTTAGAATGATGAACCGAGCCTCAGTGTATATAGGACAAATGAATGAATGCAAACATGCGATATGCTAATTGAAACATGATGTCCCTAATCTAACCATCAAAAGCGGATAAATAAAAAGGAGAAAGACGTAGGCTTGGAAGACATACACATTACTACATTGCACTCTCACAAAGGAGAGTCCGAAGGAATAAACTACTAAGCTAAACTACTTAACTAATTAAGCTAACTATTACAAACCAAATAAATGACTAGCTAAATTACTGAACTAGTTATTACAACAACAAATGAACTAATTAGTTCACTAATCTAGCTATCTAACTAAAATAATTACACCATAACTAGCTAACTACTTAACTAATTATTACAACAACACAATTGCAATTAATAATTAAACTAAGCTATTAACTACTCTACCTCGGGAAATGAGGGATGTGCATGCGCATGCTCGAATTCCACCTAAAAAGACCACCGTTTTGCTCCCGAATGCCTCTGTTTGCATAGTTGAACATTTCCAAAATAACTTTGCTCCACTTTACCAAGAATCTGCTGAATTTTGCATCAATGGCCAGCCGGCCAAAGATGAAGGTTGCCGGACATAGAAGGTGGTCTGCTGGCCACCTACCGACCATGAAAAGTGGCCTGCCGGCCACTGATACACAAGTTCATCTTGCTACAACAGAGGACAAACAGAGCATATACAGGGTATTTTAAGGGTTTGTTTGCACAACCTACCCCTCATTTTCATGAGAAAATCAAAGGAGTAGCAAGCTTTGGTTCACAAACCATCATGGATGCAATTTCATTGCATGATGGCTTGTGAAACCAAGTGTGCAAGTTCAATAAATGCAAAACAAGACACAAGCCTCCTCCATTTCATGAATGATCAAGGGAAGAAGTCGACCTTGGAGACTTGAATCATTTCATCACTAGCAAGTATGAAATGGTTCAAGCTTCCATGTGTTCAATTAACGTTCGATTGAACACAACCAAATATTATCTTGCTCACTTTTAGTCCCAAGTTTTTAGTTACTCATTTTAACTTACCAACCATTCTTTAACCAATTAAGTCCATTGGTGAGTTGAGTCCTCTACAAGGGAAGGAAGTGTCAAACAAGGGGTAGTTTAAGACAAGATAGATGTGTCATGCCGTTGATAATGAACCCCTAAAAGAGGATTAAACCATTAAGCATGGACTTCAATCTCAAGCTTAAACAATCCCAATGTTGAAACAACCTTCAAAGCAAACAAAAAGTGAAGAAATGAGGGAGCTTGCAAAGATTAAGCTTGCTAAAATTAAGTGAGAAAAACACTAAAACAATGCAATCAACTCAAACAAGTGGTGTCTAAAGGCCTAAAACACCAAACTTGTGAGGACACTTACACTAGAAGCATGCAAAACAAGGCTCAAATGCAACAACCAGCCCAAAACAGAGGCAAAACAGTCTAAAACAAGTCCTAGAACATGCTGGAATTGAGCTAAAAAAGTCTAGATTAACATGCTAAAACATGGCACAACCTAGGCTAGTAAACAAGACACAAGGAGGGAAGGCTAACCCCTCCAAATTTGGACTTCAAAACATAATTTTGGCCACTGAAATAGCTCTGAAAATCAGTGTTTAAAAGCTTGGAAAAAGATAGAAAAATGGTAGGAAACACAAGGACAAAGGCCTCCAAATCAAGGTACAAAGAAGGGTTATCAACCCCTCAACCTTTAATGGCCTTAAACCCAAGCTTCAGCCCAAAAAAACATAAAGTTTTGACAGCCCAAAACAATGGAAAAATAGTAGAAATAGAAGCAAATAAAACAAAGCTGCAAGCAAAGTCTTATACCTTTGAAGAGAAGAGCAACTCCAAGCAACAAAACCAAGCAAAGAACACCCTTTAGAGCACAAACCAAACTAAAAAGTACCTTAGCTCAAAGATGATGAGATTTGGTTAAGGGTGTATAGGCAAAGGTTAAGGAATTGTAGTCAAAAGTGTAGAGAATTGTAGAGAGAGAGGAAAATTTTTGAGTTTAAAATTTTCTAACCTTGCTACAAGTGAGAGGGGGTCCCTATATATAGAAAACATGAAATTTCCTCAAGGAGATCCAACCCTACACGTGGGTAAAGATGGGTGCATCTGTGCAAATTGCTGGCACAGTTGGCATAAAATATCTACAAAATACAGTGGTGGCCGGCCGGCCATTACTGGTAGCCGGTAGCCCAAAAATGATGGCCAGCAGTCTCTAGGGATGGCCGGTAGGCCACCAAAGGTTGCAGGCTAGAAAGACCAAGGTATGGTCCAAAAATGAGAGAAAAAGGGTGTAGGGTTTGAAAGGCTCAAAGTTGTGGCATTCCGCTGAGGACTTTGAGCACTTGGCGAGCAAACAGACTCATCATCGGGTGTGCATATGAGGTCGTCCAAGTCGTAAGGGCCGTCAAAAATAAGGTGTCTACAACCCTAAACTCCCTAAACCTCAAACCCTAAACCCAAAATCCTAAACCCCTAAACCCCAAACCCTAAACCCAAAACCCTAAATCCCTAAACCCTAAACCCTAAATCCAAAATCCTAAGTACCCTAAACCTTAAAACCCTAAACCCTAATTCCCAAATTTCAGATAATTTCAATCTCATCCCAGAGATCCTAAATCCCAAACCCAAAATCTTAAACCCTAAACACCAAAACCCTAAACCCTAAACCCCAAAACCATAATACCCTAAACCCTAAACCCTAAACCCTAAATCCAAAAAGATAAATCCTAAACCCTAAACCCTAAACCCTAAATCCAAAAAGATAAATCCTAAACCCTGAACCCTAAACCATAAATCGTAAATCCTAAATCCTACACCCCAAATCCTAAAACCCTAAACCTTAAATCAAAAACCCTAAACCCTAAATCCAAAACCCAAAACCCTAAATCCCTAAATCCCTAAACCACAAACCCTAAACCCTAAATCTAAATCCTAAACCTCAAACCCTAAATCCTAAACCTTAAACCTCTTAAACCCTAAAAAAAACCTAAACCCTAAAAAACCTCAAACCCTAAAAAATCGTAAAAATTGTAAACCTTAAACCCAAAACCGTAAAGTCGAAACCCAAAACCCTAAATACTAAACCATAAACCTTAAATCCCGAATTCTAAATCCTAAAAAATCCTAAAACCCTAAACCTTAAACCCTAAACCCTAAACCTAAAACCCGAAACACCAAACCACTAACCCTAAATCCCAAAACCCAAAACTTAAACCCTAAAACCCATAGCCCGAACCCCTAAAACCAAAAACCCTAAAATCCTAAACCCTAAACCCTAAACCTAAACCCCTAACCCAAAACCCTAAAACATAAACCCAAAACCCTAAACCCTAAACCCTAACCTTAAATCCTAAATCCTAAAACCCAAAAATTTGAAACCCTAGACTCCAAAACCCTAAACCCTAAACCCTTAAAACCTAAAAATCCTAAAACCCTAAACCCTAAACCCAAATAGGTAAAACACTAAACCCTAAACCCTATAAATTGCAAATCCTAAAAAATCCTAAAAACCCGTAAACCTTAAACCCAAAACCCTAAATACTAAACCCTAACCCCTAAACTCTAAATACTACCTACAAAAATAGATAAAGATCACACTTTTTTTTTGTGTAATGTATGTTATTTAATCATACCTTTTAAGTTTTATTAAAGTGTGATCTTTGGGAGTGTGATTAAAATGGGGTCATTTTTAATGACACCTTTTAAGTGTGATTAATGACATTTAGATCAAACCTTTTTAAGTGTGATTAAAAATATTTAGATCAACACATTTTAAGTGTAATTAAAAATATTTAGATCACACCTTTTAAGTGTGATTAATAACATTTAGATCACGTTTTTTTAAGTGTGATTAATAACATTTAGATCACACCTTTTAAGTGTGATTAATAACATTTAGATCACACCTTTTAAGTGTAATTAATAACATTTAGACTACATCTTTTAAGTGTGATTAATAATATTTAGATCACATTTTTTAAATGTGATTAATAACATCTAGATCATATCTTTTAAGTGTGATTAATATCTAATAAAACCCGTAATAATAAATATTTAGATCACAGATTTTAAGTGTGATTAATATCTAATAAAACCTGTGATTAATATTGATTTGAAGAATAATCAATATTATTTTAGTACGCGCATTTGAAGGATGCAATACACACTATATACTATATTTTGAATCACAACCATATATTTAATGGAATAACGTCATATATTTCATAAATGAAAGTTAAATATGTTTAAAGTAGATACAAATGAATAAATAAATAAAAAGTTTTAAACTGTGCTTACATATATTAAAAAATGAAAAAACTTGAAAAACTAAGTTCTTGAATTCTTTGACCATATTTTGCACCACTCCAAGAAATTTCTGACCTGAAAAATAAAAACACAAATTAATTCAGAAACGGCTAGAAGCATTATGAATAAACTTACTATTTTTGTAGAGATTGTTATTGTCTTACAAAAGACAAAGTCCGACTGATCACACCCGTTCAAATGTCTTAACATTAAGTACCTCTAGGATGACATGAAGCATATAAAAACAAAATGTCACTTTATCCACAGAAATTGCAAGTTCAATAGAAATTTTACTATAACCAACTTAGTTATAGTAAAATTTGGACTTAATTATTTAAGAAAATAATTTACAAATAGGGAACATCTCACACTTTTTCTTCAAAGAGTTCCACTACCTAGTCACACACAAAAAAAAAAAAAAAAAAAAAAAAAAAAAAAAAAAAAAAAAAGAAAAAAAAAACTGTGTCCAAGAATGAGCCTACACTGTGTAAAATAAAGACATATATTTGATTAAGTTCATTGTATTATATATGTTTATTTGTTTTTAGTGTCTAAAAATGGGGTTTATTAAATTCACAATTTTAACATGAGTTCAATAGGACTCTGTGCAGCTTTTAACTGATTTTCAAGAATTTTTTTTTAAGTAAAGGACTAAAAATAAAAATAAAAGGGGGTCCTTTTTCCCATGCGGACTGCAGGTTCGAATCATGTCCCGCCCTAATCACAAAATAAGATTAATATTCTTGTGATGCATAAATCTTAAAAAATTGTAGGAAGTGATTTGAGGCAAGATAATGATTTCATTATTCAGTAATTCAAAGATGTGTAATTGGCACATAAAACCAAGTAGGTGGTACTCACATTGACAGAACTTGGTGAAGCATGGGTTCTGTGCAGCTTTTAAGGCAAGCAGACCTCCATCATCGTAACCAACAGGTATAACTGAAGAAAAGCCCATCTCCACACAGAAAGAAAGACGCAGTTCACCTAGAAACACCAACTACCAACTTATCAAAAATAAAATGAAGCTGCTAAAAAGAAAACATTATGAGAGAAATGCACATAAGCATGCCAGGAAGAAACCAAAGTGGGTTCCCATATGATGCGCATGACCCTTATTCCTAAGATCCTTTTCAAATTCAGTTACGATCCAAGTTGAATATACAAGTTTATTCAGAAATTTATAGATATATCTATCATTCACTTCCCTATTCCTCTACACCTATGAATCTATGATACCTAAATGAGCACGAAACACGAAAATCAAGATTCAAAATAATAATAAATAAATAAATAAAATGATGACACAAAACTTAACAAACATAGTCCTAAATGATCACAAAGCACCAAAATGCAGACCCAAAATATAAGAAAAACATATGTAACTATTATTTAGAAGGATTTCACCTTTTAAAAGGAAAATGCTTCCTTAACTGGGAATCATATTCCTTTCCACCAACTAACTCCTACCACATCAAAAGATTAAAAAAAAAAAATTTTAAAAAAGATAAAGAAAAATATGACAACACAAAGCTTAACAAATACATAGGTCTAAGATAGAAGAAGCCACAATTTCGTAGATACGGCAAATCTAGTTCCAAGAATTTGCCAAAGAAAAACCTGAAAATCACTCAAAACAAAGGCTTCATGTAATTACGTTTATGTCAACCCAAAACAAGGAATCAACAGCTTGTGATCCTCTTCTGAGAACTAATAAAGATTATAGCTCTCCAGCTTCTCATTTAACAGAAATGTTTACTAGAACTCTTCATAAACTAGAATTTCTTCTTGGCAAACAATCTCTCTCACACACACATAACTCACAAGTATGTGGCCAGAGAGAGAGAGAGAATGAAAGCCTTAAATTAGGAGCATTTCTTCTTATATTGATCACATTTATTGTGACATATTTCTTCTTCAACTCTTTGATCTTGCTTCCATGTTCTCAACTCAAATTTTGTAGCTGAAGGTGGGCTAAAGACCAACATGGATCCCATTTTCTTGTGCCTAAGCTATTATCGTTTAATGTTGTCCCTCCCAAAACCCAGTTTTTTTTGGGCTAGTTTTGTGGTAATGGAGGCTGAAAACAACTAACTATTGGCAAAAAAAATGGTGCTCTAGTAATGTCTGCCCTTTTTTGGTAAAAGTGAAGCTGAATCTAGCAACCATGTTCTGTTACAGTGCTCTAAAGTGTGGAAGATATGGTCTGAGCTACTAAATTGGTGGGGTTTTCAGTGGGCAACTTGCAGCAGCTGCAAAAACAACTCTACAGCAGCAGCAACCAAGTGCAGCAGCAGCAAAAGCACTAAATTTGTGGGGTTTTCAGTGGGCAACTCCAGATTACACAACATATATGTGTCTCAATCACACCACTATAGCGGCCATAACGGATGGTGGTAACCACCCATAGAGTTACGTAATAGTTACATTGTGGCCCATTTTTAAATACCATGGTTTAGACATACAGTATAACATGTAGGGTAGTATGGGATCTAAGGAGCTCAAACCTTAGTTAGAACCAGAGAGAGAGAGAGAGGTCAACAACAACAAAATAAAGAGTAACTTTTCTATAGGGAGAATAGGTTTACTATGCTCGACAGCATGAAGTATAAGAGCAGAGAGTGCAAGACAGATTTGTGTTAAAAGCTATCACAGAGATAAACCAACTTTTCAATCAAACACTTCTTTAAGTAACCCAAAACAAACATAAATAAACACTTCATTCAAATGATAAATACACACAAAAATAAATAAAAACAAAAAACATAAAATAAAAACAAGATGCATCAACCAAAATCTAACTTCATCGAGCTTTTTGACAGAATATCCCAAAAATTGCATCTGTTTCAAGCATTAGAGCACCCGCAAATCCAATCAGGATAAAGAAGATAAAGCACCTGTGAGGGGCCTGAACTAAATCTTTTAGTAGCCACAAGAAGAGCATTTAGCAGAGCATCTTTAGCTCTTAACTGCAAATAATATCCTTCATTTTGGATCTGTAAAATGGCAGAAAAAATTGGAAATTTATTAATGTACACCTGAACAAACACGTGTGTACATCTGTCTGCAACAGGATGTTAAAATGGGGCAAGATGAAACTATTTGGTCAGAGCATAAAATAATAATTCTAAATACTTTGTCATGTGTGTGTCTAGACACATCCAAAATGAGAAAATTGTATGAAAGCTTGTCAACCACTTTTGTATTAATTCTATAGACTATTTTGAATGAAGGGTGTTGAATTCATCGGCTAAAATTTTGAACTTCTTTCATGTAAGTATAAAGAAATATCTGTGTTGCTCTTATGAAAGTTCTAGGGACTACTCCACTGAGCCACCTACCAAGCATCACTAGTATAACTTAAGACCTTTTGAGCTAAGTCTTGATTTTAGCATATCAATAAGCCTTTAACAGACAAAATTTGCACTAGTTGGTGGCTTCATGCAAATGAGTATTTCTAAAATATTCATTATAAGATAGACAACCAAAAGTTTAGTTCAATTTGGTTCAGTTCAGATTAAAATTCTTTTCTTTTTTTTTTTTAGTTCATACTCAAAATTGATGACCAACCTTGGTTCAATTCTGGGTCTATCAACAAACTCTTCCTTAGGCACCCCTCGCACTCAAAAATATAAAATAAAAAAAATAGCCCCAATTTTCCCTAATAGTAAGAATCCTAAAGGCACCATCAAACATCTCCAACAATAAATGTACCACCAAAAGCTCCTTTTCTACAACCACATAACACCAATCACATGTGGATATCAACCCCCATGCTCCTCTGGCCTTAGCCTGATATAATTCCTTCTCCCACAAACAAAACCTACTCCTTTCACTTTTTGGTGGAGACTGAAGCATATCTATCTCAACTAACAACCTTGAGAAACAACCCTACATAACATTTCTTGATCTTCCACTAAGATTCAGTCTTTAACAATAAAGTCAAATAAATAAATAAATAAAATACAATTTTCTTAGGGAAAAGAGAGAAAAAAAAAAAAGCAAAAGAAACTACAAGCATCCTCCCAGAAAATGAAGAAAGAACAACAGAGGAGAGCAGAGGAGAGATATACCTGGATGTCGGAGGGAGAACCTCTGGGAAGTAGCCACCGCCCTACTACAAACAGATTGTGACGGAACGCAGAGCGAGGGAGAGCGAGAGTGAGGGCCAAAGAGAGAGAGAGAGAGAGAGGAGAGAGATGAGAGAGGAGAGAGAGAGTGTGTGTGTGTGTGTGTGTGTGTGTGTGTGTGTCTTCGTATTCTGAGGCATAAAGTGAAAATTCTGTCATTTTCTCAGTAACCAAATAGAACCCAACTCAAATAAATTGTCCGCATTGCCCAGGCAATTAAGGCATGTTTTCCAGTGACACATGAAGCATATTAAAACTTGCTTTTAACGGCTTTTTGTAGACTCATTCTTGAGCCCAAAATATTGTGGTGATTGCATAGCAAAATTGCGTATCATACGAAACTGGAAAAAATGAACTTCTGAGGGTGCACTGATCAAAGCTGCCCATATTTGTTGACTTGAATCGCACCCAAATCAATTACCAGTGCATAATCCTCATTATGTTTGCTGATGCATCCCACTATCTGCCATAGCAGGAGCTGTTGACTTGGACTATGTTACATGGACTCAAGTGCAAACATCGAATGCAGGTGTGTGTCCAAGTGTCATATTCCAAAAAGGGATAATCCATTTGGGGGTTCTGGATTACTTACTTCCAGGAAGACGGATTGAAAGAAAAAGGGCAGATATTTCCAAATCTAAATATTAAGATAATGGGATGTGTCCAAAAGTTGGTATTGCTATTGCGACGCATCTTAAATACTTATATACATTGGTCTTGCTAACAAGTGCCCTTTAAGCACAAAAAAAAAATATTAAAAAAAAATTAAAAAACGAGACACTTTTCACTGAATTCAATACACTTTTTAACTATTTCATCTATTTTCAAGACACTTCTTATATCAATTCCTTGTTAAACAATACCCACGGGGGGTACTGTTAGCATTTTACTATTCTTGAATAAGATGTTATAAATTATTTTAAAATGTACTTCAAATTAAAAAAGATCTAAGAAATATATGGAATTATAATACCCCCCCATTCATGTAAGAAGTCAGAAATGCTTCTATACTAGCAAATGTGAGCGTCTTCTTAAATAACAGCAACTCTCTCCTCATCAGAATCCCCAGCCTCTCAACACACACAGATATATACATGCAAACGAGTATACATGTGTGCATGTAAAAGCAACAGCATTACATACATAACAAAGTTCCAAAAGTTGTACAACATCAATAATTAAGAATGTAAAGACTTAAATGGTTACCCTTTATTTATTTTAAGCAAACTACGGTATTTAACTAGAAGGAATAAGCTCCACAAAATCTTTTAACCTCCCATTATTATCATCTCCAATGCCAACTGTTAGATTGGCATGAAACCCATAATTAGCAAACCTCAAAATTATAACTTAAATATGGCCCCTAGACAAGCAGCTATGCCCATGAGACAAACAAAACAGAATGAATCGTAGCTTACAATGAAGACCAGTTATTGTAGACCTCAACAATTGATCCCCTACTGTCAATCTCAACTTTTTAATAAATCATCCCGATTGATTTTCTTGCTCTAATAACATTTCCAACAAGTGGAGCGAAAAGAAAAGGGATAAAAAAAAAAACAAAAAAGATAAAATTATATTAAAGAATATGCATCAAAATTTATTTATAAAAAAAAAGGAATAACATATGGTATAACGTACACTGAATAGGTCATAATGAATATTCAACAATTTCATATCTTTAGGATCTATTTTATTGGAGATGGCATCAAACAAAATAGCAAAAGGCATCCAAGGGGATTTAGGAGTCTTGGAGGTGCTTGAACCGATGCTGGGGGTATTTCCCTAAGATTTGTCCCCAATATCTCGATGCGGATGGCAATTTTTCTCCTAGAAAATAACAAATGATAACTATCAAAAATGGAAAAGCCATAAACTACAAACAAAGGTTACCATCATTTACCATACCAACTTGCGAATCATTTTCAAAAATAATGCCTAAATCATAATGAAGAGATTGAGATAAAAAACATTCACCAGCAACAACTATTCGTAAGTACAAATGAAAATTGGTCCATTCGTCTTCAATAGAATATTTGTCATTCCCAATAATGTTGAAACAATAAATAAAAACAATTTAATATCAATAGGCATTTAAGTATCAGCCATTAATACAAAAGTGTTATAGGAAAGTCTTGTCACGTAACCTAATTAAATTTATTAGGTCAACTCACTGCATGGTTTGAAAAGTGAGATCCAATCCCCACCCAACATTTTTGGGGTCTCATAACTTTGGTGAGTAACTATTGAGCAACCTATGTTCAAATTCCTATATATCCACAAAGTGTCTCATAATAGTTATCTGCCTTTTTTGCAAGTAGTACACAATTTCATCACAGTACAAAGACAATTCACAGTTACGCCAGAATATAGACTCCAGTAAGCCAACCAAACCTCATAAAATAGTTTGCAGGACCAGGCTTCTTGCAAAATGATTAAAAGCTCAAGCTTTAGCTCAACTCCTGGACAATTCCAATAATAGAAGAAATTCTGGGTTACGGTGTCTTGGTGCTATCAGCTTGTGCCAACAACAACAGCGCACTCCTAGTTGCTCCTTATATTAACATACTACAACAGCGCACTCCTAGTTGCTCCTTATATTAACATACTAAGCAGAAGGGGCCCAGATTTGTACAGTCCCTATCAAAAATTTGCTGCTCACTGGACAAAATTAGCAAAGAAGGACTCACAATCAATGGAATTCTTATAGTACGTGAATGCATTTCAAAATCAACTGAAGATGAATCTAGCTGTAATTGACCATGATGGTCCTGACAAGTAGCAACACCAGGTAATCAAATCGACTTCCTTTCCCGACCAGAGCTTTGTAGGAAAATTGAGACGTCTCACACTCTAATACTTAAAAATGTCTCAAATATAATAAAACAAATTCGAAAGTAAACAACAAGAAATTAATAGTATTCAGATTTCATACACCTTACCCGAACGTGAGTCCCACTAACTCACAAATCTAGGTAGTACATGAACTAGAGGTCAAAAGTGTCAGGCTAGATTTTTCTATCCAAGTGTAACAAAACCAATTAAATGGTATTGATCAAGCCAGCGGTCACACATACAAAGGTGGTGTATCATAATTTCTTTTAAGCTTGAATATCAATTATGCATTAACAATAAATATATAAAAAATTTAAAAATAGGCATTAAGTAGCCCCTTCAGCACTGTGGGACGTCTTGAAACTGACAACATATCTGGATAGATGTGTGTGCTCATATTCATGTTCCAAACAATATAATGACCCAGATTTTGCAGATCATCAACTCCACAATCAAAATTTTCACTACTGGGATGAAATTGTCTAGATCCAGGGTGAACAAGTTCCATATTTCCCAATATACCACGGCAAAACACCATGTGTTGTATTCCATTTTCATCAACATCACAATTACTTGCACTGTAAAAAAACAAAAACAAAAGAACAAAAAAAAGAGCTAAATCCTCCTCCCAAAGCACAATCAATAACAAAAGCGGGGGAAAAGGTATATTTCTTGATTTTGGTCCATAACGTGCAAAATATTGTGTTGTTTCTTATACTAATCCAAAGAACAATAAAAAACAAGAAAATAAAGAGAATATGCAGACCTGTTGAGGGCACACTTCACAACTGCAAGGTGAACTCCAAAACCATATGTGGCCTTAGTTTTGAGTCCACAATGTGCAAGCCCATAGGTGATGATACTAGGCAGTGCATCTTTTGTAGAAGCAAGACAAGCATACCGAACATTTGGATCCCCATGATACCTTTGAGTTATCTCAATCTGCTTCTGAAAAATTTCCCAGCGAGTTGCATCACCATTACCAGAGCATCTGTTAATTTCAAGTATGTTTCATTCAAGGATGGGTTCATGCCCACAACGAACATGTTTTTCACAATATAAATCTACAGTTTCACAAACATATTTAAACTTAGAGGAAAAATTTTTGCCACTCTGTTGAACTTCCTCAATAACCTTGTCCATTTTTGAAACAGATTTTTCTTTAATTGTTCATCAATGCCTAGCTCATCATTATTTCTGTTAGATTTTTGTTCAATTTTAATTCTCTTAGCACAAATATTTGAGTCTTCCACACATTCCTCCAAATTGTAGCCATTAACTCTATTTACTTGTATTTGAAGATGCAACTTGATTTCAAGGGCCCCATTTGGCTCTGCATACCCAAATTCATCTTTTTCTAACTCAGATTGATTGCATTCATGTATTCCACCATCAGTAGAGTATAATTGAGGAAAAAGCAGCAACCTGATTCATCAATCCAAGCTATAGGCTTCTGGGAACCTATCTTCAAATCTACTTGAATCATGTACAAGATATAACATTAAATGGCAACCTTGAACTGCACTTCAATTGCCGCCGCATTTTTCATTTGAAAATCTTTGCTAACCAACTCAACAATATCACGAGGAAAATCATTCCAGTCACTATTCTGATAAAACAGTAACCGTTGTGGCAGTCCACTTTTCTTGAAATTGGAATAGTTCTTATGTAACGATTTTCTCAAGTGCACCCCACATTTGGTTTTGCATCCAACCAGTCTTTTTCCACTTGCCAAGCTTTCGTAAATAAAGAATTATGGTTGGGCTGAACTGACAAAACCTTGTGGCTTGCTTCATTATATTTGCTGCACATTGGGCTGCTCGTTTTCTCTTTGTGTCAACAATGATTCTATGGCCATTATCCAATACTTTAACCAGTTTGATTTCATTTATCTACAAAAACAATCCTTATTTACAAACTAAAACACAAAGATTAACTGGTATTCTCTCTAAGTCTTCTACCAAAAATCCCCCAACGAAATTGCCATAGAGGAGAAATTGCGAACCCTGGAACAAAATCAATCAGTTAACATGTAAATTTCATGTGTCTGTCATGCATATCTGACGAAAAACATTAAATATATATTATATATATATATTAGTGAAGAAAATATTCAGACAAACATGCATCCAGGGTAGGTAACCAAACAGTCGTAAATCATAGGAAGTAACAATTCCAACCCAATAAAAATATATTAAAAAAAAGAACAAAACAAATGCTGATAGAAACTGATTTTTACTTTCTTCTTTGGTCAAAGATAGTCAATGTAATTTATGTACACCATTGTAATTAATGTAATCTGTCTTAATTCTGTACAGTTTTGACCACCCCAAATAAGGCTGTTATTAATGCTACTACCCAAAAATGAATTGAACTGTATCACTGATACCATTCCTGCTGAATTAGTGATTAATGATGGATCAATACCATGGGCACCATCCTTTAATGTCCATTGATAAATTGATTAAAATTGTCACGTTTCAGCTTTAGCTTAGGGGAAGTCATGGATGAGGAAGAGCATAAACCAAAAACCATCAAAGAGAAAGAAAGAATAGAAATTATAGTGGAATAGTAATAGATAAAGTTGAATACAATGGACGCTTAAGGAAGCTATATATATTACGGAGGAGTGGGACAATTATGTCATAGTTGATCAAACCTCTAGCATATTTTAAAGCACAATCAAACTTATGTCAATGAGGGGTAAGCAAACAGGAATCTCTCATAAAAAATAATAAATACATAATGATGACTTGCTGACATTTAAGGGACCAAAGGTAAGAAAGAAAGGAAAATTAAATTAAAATTTGAAAAACAAAAGAACATGGCAGAAAAAGATCAGAAACAATGATAACAAAAGTAAAAAATCTCCTCAAGAAAGGCATGAAATAAAGATGAAAAAAAAAACACAAAACTACATATATACGACATCACGAAATATAAAACTCAATTGATGAAACGACATCACGAAATATAAATCCAAAGGCAAGACTTATTTTTTAACATAAATAGAGCAAATGACATCAGAGCCGTATATTGAAGAGCATGCGCCCTGATGAATACTTTTGTAGAAATATTAAACAACTCCTATAAAAGGGCAGCTTAAAAATGATAAAGATTTTAGATAAATTTACCAAAAATAATAGCCTCAGGTTTATTTTGCTTAAAATTTCACTCAGAATTTGCCAACCAGAAACAAAAAGCAATTCATCAATGCTTTACATTAATCAATAGAAAATAGAAAATCATATGTTTTAGCAAATCATTGGAAGGCTTCATTAAAAATAGTGACCACTTTTGAAAACTTTAACAGAACACGAATCCAAAACATTGATTGTATAACTAGTAATATTTAGACTACAAGAAAACACCATACGAACATGATCAACTTTTAACGTTATCCATGTGAAAAGAACATTAATAATGGCATTTAGCATGTCATTGCAAGTTCAAGAATATAACAAAATCTGCAAAATAAAATCCATTTCTATACAAGTATCTCTTTTTCCAGCCATCTGCACGAAGTCGACAAGTATTTTTTTTTTTTTTTTTTGACCAGAAGCTCCCAAGCAACTCCTGAGAGGGTAATTTGTAAACAAATTGGGCCGAGCTAGGAAGAGTCTTCTTTGGGAGTTGGGCCGCATAATGGGCCGAGATAAGGGCTGGTGTTGCTCGGTCTTAGACCAAGAAGACATCTCATATTTCGGGTTTGGGCCGAACTATGGGCCGAGGTAATTATTTATGTACCACGGTCCTTGATCATCTAAACATCGGGTCGGTCAGAGATGGGCTACTAGTGACCTGACCTAGCTATCCTAGACCGAGGTATCAGTGGAGGGAGAACCGAGCTAAAGGATAGCTCTGCAGGGCGTCATCTCAGAGTCAAGACTGACAGTGGTGCTTAAAGTATCACCGAGCTGTGTGAGCACAGTTGACCGCAATGTCAGCCGAGGTAAGGGTTCAGCCATCTCACTTGGCTTGCAGTGATGAGGGTGTTTTAGGGATAATCATTATCCTTGGGCTTGAGACTCCTAGGAGGACTCTACTAAGGAGAGTAGAGTCCTACTAGGACTATGCAAAACCATCTCACTTGGTTGGTAGTGAATAGGAGTGTGACTCCTAGGAGGACTCTGCTAAGGAGAGTAAAGTCCTACTAGGATTGTGCAAACCATCTCACTTAGTTGGTAGTGACTAGGGTGTGTGATTCCTAGAATGACTCTTATAAGGAGAGTTGGAATCCTACTAGGATTGTGCCAAGTAAAGTCTATAAAAGCTCATGACCAGACCTATGTACAAGTATCCCAATTCTTACTCTAGAATACACAGAGCTCATTGTCTATTGTCTAATTGCTAACTTAGGCATCGGAGGGGTTTCCGGCACACACCCGCCGATTAGCTCACGTTTGTGTTTTCAGGTGGCAAAGCAACATTGTTTGGAGGAGCGCAAACTTGATCAACAGGATCATGCGAGAAGAATTATTTCGTGCTCGTACAATTGCCGCCGTCTGTGGGAATTACACATAGAACAAACCTTTTGATCGAGTTTTCCTCTCTAGTTGAAATCAATGGCGTACAACGAAGATTTTCCGCAATCTGCTATAGATGGGCAAACCCCGGAAGGGGGTAGGAGGCGCGAAGGTTTACCTTCTATCTCACCTATGGCGGAATTAGATCCCCAGCGAAGGAATCTGCGGAGAGAAGCGAGAGAAAGATGGGGCTCAAGTCCACACCGCTCTCAAAGCCCTGATAAACAGAGACGGAAGATGGATCCTATAGCGATCCCGGTTTCCCTTTCTTTATTTGTTGTATTCGGACTTTGGTTCCGTGGAGTTGGTAGTTGTATATCTTGTTGTCGTCCTTCAATTCCATTTGATTGAGTTTTAGGATGTGTTGGGCATGTTTCGAGCAGGTGGGTTGAGCCTTGGTCTAATTTCTTGTTGCCCAGTTTTTGGTCGTTCCGCTCGAGCGGGTATTCCTGCGCTCGAGCGGGGTTTACACTCTTCCAGCATTTTGTGTCCCTGCAAAACTTCTGCAGGTGTGATTTCTACGCTCGAGCGGGTTTCCTACGCTCGAGCGTGTCGCGCTCGAGCGGGCTTGTTAGCGCTCGAGCGGGTAGTACATTCTTGGTGAAAGTTCTGGGATGGGATAATCCACGCTCGAGCGGACTGGTTTTTCACGCTCGAGCGGATGTGTTTCACTCTTGTGTCTTGGCGCTCGAGCGGGCCTTATTGCGCTCGAGCGGACCCAGCTTTTTGTTCTTGACGCTCGAGCGTTGTGTTTTCCGCTCGAGCGGACCTGTCGTATAACAGAGGGCACCTGGGCATTTTTTTGAATCACTTTTTACACTTCTCTCTCTCTCTTACTTTTCAAAAAGCTTTTTTTTTAGAGCTCCTCTCTCTAGAAACTCCCTTCTCTCTAGGGTTTGATCTAGTTAGAGTGTTCTCCTTTCCTTCGGCCTCTGTAAAAGTTGTGTTGATCGTCGAGGGCGTCATTTGATCCGAAAAGTTTGGAGTTTGGAGCATTTTGGTTTTGGTCTCTTCTCCGTTTGAGCTCAAACTTCGAGGTAGGGATATCTTACTCCTCTTTATGAGCTTTGTCTTTAAATTTTAGCCTTTTGATATGTTGGGGGTTGTTATGTAGTTATGAGAAAGTTTGGGTCTTTGTGCAATTTTACAAAAGATGGGGTTTTACATATATATGAACCTAGATGCATGTTTGGCATGAAGAAATGAGATTAGTGTTGATCTATTGAAGAAAAGTGGAACCTTAGGGTTGTTATGTAGATTATGGGTAAAGCCTTAATTACATAGATGAATTAATTTGTGTAATTAATTTAGAGAAAAGAAGTTTTGATTGAAAATGTTGAAATTGGAAATGTACGGGATTAAAGGGTGTAGTTGGATTCGTTTACCGCTCACGTATGTGAAATGTTGATGTTATTTCCATTTAATGCATTTATTTCCTGTTTAGAAATAACTGCTTGGGGCTATCGGTGGAGGATAGTCTTGATTGTTGTAGACAATGCATAAAGATTAGGCAACTAAAACTAATCTATTGAGTATGCTACTGAACATGGCGGTTGGTTTAATACATCAAAATCTTGTATTGATAGATTGAATTTGTATATGATAATTGTTTATATACATTGTCTTGTGTGGGAAAAGAAAGGGGCTGTACTCCACGGTTTATTGGAAGAACGGGGCTGGACCTCTAAACCGAATTTTTTTGTGTGACAGTGATACATCACTACAATGTGTATCAGCCTGCGAATTAGAAGTGTTTTTGTTTCATTAATACAGCACTACAATGTGTATTATTTGAGACTTATGGAAGTGTTTGTTTTGATTTGATGTAGCACTAAAATGTATATCATTATCATTCGTGAAGTATGGAATTGTTTGTTTGATTTGATATAGCACTAAAATGTATATCGTTTGAGAAATATGGAAACGTTTCGTTTGACTTAGATACGACACCAACATGTGTATCCATTATAAATTTCGAAAGTGTTTTAGTGATGAATTATGATCTCATCTAATGATTTGGCCAGGGCACTGAGCCTTGTTTTCAAACTCTAAGTTGAATAAGAAATGGAAAGTGAATTGTAACATGGATACAAATGTCATGGAAGAGTAATGTGATGAAAACGAATGTACAAGTGTTGACCATCTATCAACCGCTAATCTTTTAGTCATTGTTTATAGTTAGTTTAGTGTATTTCTACTGGGCTGTGGCTCACCCTATATGGGACACCATTTTCAGGTATCGGAAGCATGCCACCTCCAAGGACATAGCTTGGGAGGCTAGAGGCAGGCAGACGTTTGTGGTTGTGTTATCTCTTGTTGTATTACATGTAATTTCAAGCCAAGGGCTTAACGTGTATTTTAGTTAGTACTCTCCTCCTTGTAACCAAGTGTTAACTTGGAAAGCTGTAAGCCCGCAGGGCATTTGCTTTTGTTGTTAACATGTAATGCTTTTGTAAAGGATTACTCTGATGAATAGAATGATGTTTATCTCTTATATCAATGCATGTCTAAATTGATGGGTTTAATGTTATTATTTTGAGGGCGTTACAAATCCTTAGGTTCTCGAAGATCACGTAAGGGAGCAAGACGAAGTAATAAGAAGAATAGCGGCTAACATAGAGTCTATGAAGAGCCAGATAAAAGGCAAAGAGGTGACAACAAAAGAGGGGCGCAAAGGCAACACACATTCTTGCCACTCAGAAGATCGTGACAGACAAGTCACACCATCACAAATTGAAAGTAGAAACCTCAGGTCAGGCGATACACAATCAAAGACTTCCAGGACACGCTACTCTAGGCCTAAGAGAATGAGGACTGAAAGGGCTCGAAGGAGAGAAGACACTCAGGCTCGCAAAACCCGCAGAGTCTCTACACTACAACGATTGGCTCCTAGAACACATGGGAGTGTCGAGGTTGGAATTCCAGAGCCACGCCTTGCCTATGAACCAACAGACAAAGCGTTAGCAAGGTTGCAGAGCTCACCGTTCATTCCGACAATAGAGAACGCACCATTAACCTCCGGCTTCCACCAGTCCAAATTCACTATTTATGGGGGGAAGTCGAACCCCTACATACACTTGAGCCACTTTTACCAAGTTATGGCCGTGTATTGGCGAAACGAGGCTCTAATGTGTACCATGTTTCCTTCCAGCCTTGGTGACCTGGGTTTAACGTGGTTTGAAAGGTTGCCAGAAGGTAGCATAGCTTCGTGGGCGCAACTAGCGGAGGCATTTGTGACCAGATTCAGAACGAACACCAAGACACCAGTGGAGATTGACCAGCTTCTCTCCATAGACATGGGCGAGAAAGAAACATTGAGGTCTTACAATAATCGGTATTGGGAGACTTTTAATCAGATTGGAGATTGCCCTACAAACCTAGCTATCGCACAGTACAAACGAGGTTTGACGACTGGCAATAAGTTGAGGGATTCAATGACAATGATGCCGCCCCTTACTATGGAAGCCCTAATGGAGAGAATGCACCAACACATCCGAGTAGAGGAAGATAGGGCGCACACCAAGGCCGAGTCCGGCGCAACAGTGATACCAGACAAAAATCCTTTGGCGAGAGTTAACACGGTTGACAAGTAGGATTGACCGCGCAAAAGTCTTTGCCCAACTGGGGGCAAAGTGGGTTGGCAGGTTTGACCAACTCTTTCTAAATAAGTCTTTTCCCAACTGGGGGCCAACAAAAAAGGTTGGCAAGTTTGACCAACACTTTTTTCATTCCTAAGCCGAGATAAGGATCTAGGCTGCAGGAAGTTGGCAGGTATCACCAGCATTTAGCTCTCTTCAGCCAATATAAGGATCTAGACTGAAGAAGGTTGGCAAGAATAACCAACATTTAGCTCTCCTAAGCCAAGATAAGGCTCTAAGCTGTAGGAAGTTGGCAGGTATGACCAACATTTAGCTCTCTTCAGCAGAAATAAGGATCTAGGCTGAAGAAGGTTGGTAGGAATAACCAACATTTAGCTCTCCTAAGCCGAGATAAGGATCTAGGCTGCAGGAAGTTGGCAGGTATGACCAACAAAACTTTTGCACTCTTTGGCTGGGATGACAGTTACCTCGGCCAAAGTAGGTCGGCAGGTTTGACCAACAAGTTTTTTGGATTCTTCAGCCGAGATGCGTATCTCGGCCAAAGAAGGTTGGCAGGATCAGGTAAGGCCAAGCTAATTAGTTTGGCTAGGCATGCGGTCAGAATGATGCAAAACATTGAAAAAGAAAAACAGTAACCGAGCAAAAGATTGAAATTTTTCATTAATTGGAAGATGATTACAAAAGGTGGGACATATAGCCCGGTTACACTAAAAGAACGCCTTCTCATATGATTGCAAACTCGAAGGATATAAATATTGAAGGCAAAAAGGCGGGGCTGTTCAAAATTTTGAAGGTACATGACGGTTGTAACAAGAGAACGAGGATAATGGGGGCACGCCACGTATCTTGGGAATAACGTCGTGCCAAATTAGTGGAAGAACATGTTGAGCAACTGACAAGGCTTATTGGGGCCGAACGAGCTATGAAACCGAACAACTTTTTAGCTCGGTAGAGTGGGGCGTTCTTAGCTTGGCTGGAGGAAAAATAATCCCAATCATGCTACGCAGATGGAATTAAGAGGCAATTGAGAGGGTAATTTGTAAACAAATTAGGCCGAGCTAGGAAGAGTCTTCTTTAGGAGTTGGGCCGCGTAATGGGCCGAGATAAGGGCTGCTGTAGCTCGGTCTTAGACCAAGAAGACATCTCATATTTTGGGTTTGGGCCGAACTATGGGCCGAGGTAATTATTTATGTACCACGGTCCTTGATCATCTAAACATCGGGTCGGTTAGAGATGGGCTACCAGTGACCTGACCTAGCTATCTTGGACCGAGGTATCAGTGGAGGGAAAACCGAGCTAAAGGATAGCTCTGCAGGGCGTCATCTCAGAGTCAAGACTGACAGTGGTGCTTAAAGTATCACCGAGCTGTGTGAGCACGGTTGACCGCAATGTCAGCCGAGGCAAGGGTTCAGCCATCTCACTTGGCTTGCAGTGATGAGGGTGTTTTAGGGATAATCATTATCCTTGGGCTTTAGACTCCTAGGAGGACTATGCAAAACCATCTCACTTGGTTGGTAGTGAGTAGGAGTGTGACTCCTAGGAGGACTCTGCTAAGGAGAGTAAAGTCCTA
Organism: Camellia japonica; assembly: GCA_030407325.1. Taxonomy (NCBI): domain Eukaryota; kingdom Viridiplantae; phylum Streptophyta; class Magnoliopsida; order Ericales; family Theaceae; genus Camellia; species Camellia japonica. The sequence continues at coordinate 76,638,126 of JAPPVO010000019.1, read as the reverse complement.
CTAGGATTGTGCAAACCATCTCACTTGGTTGGTAGTGAGTAGGGTGTGTGATTCCTAGAAGGACTCTTATAAGGAGAGTTGAAATCCTACTAGGATTGTGCTAAGTAAAGTCTATAAAAGCTCATGACCAGACCTATGTACAGGTATCCCAATTCTTACTCTAGTATACACAGAGCTTATTGTCTATTGTCTAGTTGCTGACTTAGGCATCGAAGGGGTTTCCGGCACACACCCGCTGGTTAGCGCACGTTTGTGTTTTCAGGTGGCAAAGCAACATTGTTTAGAGGAGCGCAAACTTGATCAACAGGATCATACGAGAAGAATTATTTCATGCTCGTACAACTCCAATTCAGCCTACTTGACATTAACCTAAAGGTTTAGTAACTGTAATATTAAAAAAAAAAAAAATTTATTGGCAAACTATGAAATTTTCAAAAGGAAAAGAGAAGGCAATTCACTATCTGCTGTTAAATGTTTCTCAATAACCTTGCATTTTCTCACTAACCAAACAAAACCACCTCAAACAAGTATTCAAAAGAGCAAATTGACGAAGACAAAATAATTCCCCCAAATTCATCAAAAACTAGCAAAAACACAAAGGTCTCAAACAAAACCCTAACCTTTAAACCAAAACGCTAATCGAAAACAAAACAGATAAACCTAACCAAATCAAAACATAGATCCAAATCGAACAACGAACGAGTTCGCCATTAATATAAGAACTGAAGCTTTGCGTATATGAAGAATTACAATTAGTGAAAACCAAATCAAGAGTTAGGGTTTGATGATGATTATACAATAAAGAGTTTGAAATAGAAGAGAGAGAGAGAGAGAGAGAGAGAGAGAGAGAGAGAGAGAGAGAGTTACTTCAGTAGCTAGGTATTCAAGTACAATGGCTATGAAAACCAGACCTCTGGTTCCGACCCACTGAGCATAGCGACCCTTCTTCAAGTACCAGGCAATCCCCTTGACTAGGAACAGGAGGCAAGGAGAAGAGACATGTCTACTTGTGAAATTCAATCTTGTTGGGAATGGAAAGAGTCATCCTCTGTCATTCATGGTAGAACAGAGGTGCAAATTTGGGAATTGTATATTTTATATAAAAATCAAATTGGAATATTTTATACAATCACACCTATTTGGAGTGTGATTAAATATATATATCTATATAATAAGGGAAGAAGGTTTTTGAATTTATCCTAAAGACAATTGTTTTACTAGGACATTTTAATGGTCATGATTCATTTGTATATTTAGATGGATGGCTGGGATGACCCCCTTAACTTTCATTTGTCACCCCACATTCTGTCCTTTGCCAACCCAAGACAAAGGCTTACAAACCCCAGTTTCATCTCATCATCATCAGGCATCAGCAGCCCTATTCACTACCCCACGAAACAACGCAACCTTCGGCAACGTTGCATGAGAGAGCAAACATCACATGTTTGTTCTCTCTCTCTCTCTCTCTCTCTCTCTCTCCAAACTTCTTAGGTCTCAAACTCTTTCTCCTCAGAGATCTCTCTCTCTCTTCCTCTCGCACCCCCTCTCTCTCAGCTACCACCGATAACAACTCTCCACAGTCACGCCGTTTTACATCGCCTCCATCACCGCCTCACCTCTAACCTCCACCGACAGCAACTCTTCATCTCTTCTCCCGCCACTTCACCTCCGTCCTCCACCGTCAAGAGAGAGATGAGTTTCTAAAATGGGTTTGGATTTGTGTGTGTTTGGATCTTTACTTCTTTTTTTCCTATGGACAGCACTGTTGTGAAAGGTAATTTGAATGAATAAAGCTTACTTTTTCCTCCTCAAACTATCTCCATAGCCACTGACACACTTAATCCTAAGCCCAATCTCAATCAAAGCCAAACCGAATCTCTCCAAACCTCAAACAGCAACCCTAAAGATCTTTACAATATTTAATAAGGCCATGATTTTTGCTGTTTGGGATGTGGATTGATTTTTAAATTTTTTATTTTTTTGGTTATTTTGGTCGGGGCTAAAAGCCTCCTTTTGGTACCCTACGGCGCATGAATGTTTGGGTTTGTGTTTCTAAGATTTGGGTTTCTATTTGTTTTTCTAAGATTTTTTTTAAACATTAAAATTGAGAAAAAGATGAGAGAATGAGAAAGAGAGAGAATGGGTGTTAATTTCCTATGAGAGGAGAGAATGAGAAAAATAGACCTTTCTGGAGAGATTAGAGAGAGAAAGTGAGGAGAATGAGTGGGAGACTGTGAAGAGAGGTTAGGGGGTCACCCGGCACAACACCACACAAAAAAAAGTGGGTTTAAATTATTATTTTTTTTTAAATCCACTCTTTTTGAAAAATGTTTGTAGAAAATGTTTGGTTTTTTTTTGGTAAATAAATTTAAACTCAAAATTTAAATGGAGTTTAAATTGAGTTCTGTTAAAAAAAATGGTGGATTTAAATTTGTATGAAAATTGAGTTTAAATTGAGTTTATGAGTTAAGTTTATGTAGAAAATGTTTTTTTTTTTTTTTTTTTTTTTTTTTTTTTGTGTGTGTGTTTGCGTGTGTGTGTATGTGTGTGTAGATAAATTTGAACTCAAAATTTAAATTAGGTTTAAATTGGGTTATGTTAAAAAAATGATCATAAAAGTGAATTTTGAGAAAGAGAGGAGAAATAATAATAGTGGTGTGATTTGTTCAAAAACTTAAAAGAAGAGTTTTTTATTAATAGAATTTTGACTTCAAATTCTTATAATAAATTATATTTTTCAATTTTTACTTTAATTTTATTGGGGTATATTTATGTTTGGGTGCTTTTACAAAATTCATTTCAAAGTCAATAAATTTGATAAATTACATTTTAAATCAATACTTTTAAATTTAATTATATTTTAATCTTATAATTAATTTAGACACGGATGTACACTAGGTGGCACATTACTTTTATAGGTGATACATTTTTAAACCTCCGAACCAACCTTGGGGGCTTGCCTTGTTAGAAACTCATACTTTACTATAAATCAAAATTTTAAACTCATCAAACTCACCATAAATTAGATTTGTACTATTTATCTGCCCATAAATCAGTAGTTTGAAGGTGTTAAAATTTCAAGGTGTTAGAATCTATTGCCAGATAAATTATGGTTGTTGCCAAGGATAGTTAAACTTTTTAAGCACTTTCAAGATGTTGTAAGCTTTAAAGGCACTAGAAATTCGTTCATCAAAACGAAGACCATGCGGGCAGAATGTCATTGGTTAGATCGAAAAAGCAAGTAAGAAAAGTGATAGAGAGTGAAGTCTAATGAAAAAAAAAAAAGAAAAAGATCGTTGGGTGACCCACTACCAACCAGGGAAGGGGCTCTGAAAATTCCACAACTTTTGGGAAATCACAATACTATATTTATTATTATTTTTATTTTTAGAATCTTAATTTATTTAGCTTTTACTGTTTGTTGGACAAACTACAAAATTGAAATTCTTAAACAACATAATGTCATGACCCGAACCCGCCCCTATGGGTTAAGGACATAATCGGCCAGTAATCCTGAGATTACCTACGGCCTCAAACCAAAACAGACGTAACTCAACAGAGTAAAGGGGCCAAACGGAAGAAATAATTAAAAACTTTGTCCATATAGCCATGCTTATATGCACTTTAAAGCGAACCATACGCATATACGTTAATAACCCACAACAAAATACAGTACCATGAAATCCTTTACAGACAGGATCATCCAAACTAAGTCAACCCCTAACAAAACTATATATACAGATATACACAAAGTCCTTGCCAACAAAACAAGTATAAGTACATAACAAAATGGCAAGGATGGGTCTCATGCGTGAGACACAAGGCTGACTCTCCAAAACTCATGTTGTTCCTGGCAGACTTCACTGGGGCTGGGTTTGGACTTCCCTTGGCTCACCTACAAACATGAATGAACGTGAGCGATAACCCAGTGAATAATATCAAGTAAGGGAAATGCATTGAAACATTATACAACAGACGACCTAGGGCCCAATTCATTCATGTCAACTGGCCTTTGGCCTTTTCAAACTTCCATAACAAACTGGCTCTTAGGCCTTTATATCAGACTGGCTCTTAGGCCCTTCAAACTTTTCAGATCAAACTGGCTCATAAGCCTTTCAAACTTTCATATCAAACTGGCACATAGGCCTTTCAAACTTTCACATCAAACTGGCACATAGGCCTTTCAAACTTTCATATCAAACTGGCACATAGGCCTTTCAAACTTTCATATCAGACTGGCACATAGGCCTTTCAAACTTTCATATCAAACTATGTCCACCATTCAAATTAATGAACTTCACAAAACTTACATAGAAGTAGTAATTGGACAATAATGTATGTCAGATATTACTCACAGTGATCGACTTGTGGAGTTGCCCTGGAGCTTGACCCTACATATCATGTAACACATATGGGTCACAATTAGTTCAATCCGTTCTTTAATTCACATATTCCTCTTTAGGCTTCATTCTTATCTCTTTTACTCAATTACAATGTTCAGTGCATGCCTAAGAGTGCTCACAAGTGAAAGAGAACAGAAAACGAAACACAGAACAAACATTCAAAATTTCAGAAAACAGGGTCCCCGCTCGAGCGGACCCTTGAGGCCTGCAAAAGTACTGGATAGGTGAAATTTACGCTTGAGCGTTCATTCTAGCGCTCGAGTGTAAGGCCTCTCAACATGGCTCCCGCTCGAGCGTGATCTTCCCCGCTCGAGCGGACTCCATGTCTGCAAAAGTACTGGATGCATCATTTTTACGCTCGAGCGTGAACTCGGACGCTCGAGCAGAAGTTCATTCTACATGACCCCCGCTCGAGCGTGAACTCCCCTCGCTTGAGCGGACACCATACCTGCAAGAAAAATACTGGGAGCTCGAAATCCACGCTCGAGCGGCTATTCCCTCGCTCGAGCGAACATCAAAATTCTGGGTTTCCCAGATTGTGTTCTTGAGCTCCAATTCAACTTTCAAATAACATTTCTTGCATGCAATGGCTCAAATATCACATATTCACATACTAACATAATACCAATACCAAATTACAACATTAGGAAGCTCAATTTCTTGATCTATCTACATGCATGTCCCAAAATATTTCAAACTCATCACCAACATGCTCAAATTCAAACATTCAAGACTTATTCTCCCATGATTTGTACATGCATGTGACATAACTCCCTCATTCTCAACTCATATGATGAAGAAGTGGTTAAAACATGAGCTTCAACTTAAAACTTACATGGATCATGCATTTTGTGCTCAAATACACAAATTCAAAGCAATTATACCCATGCATGCACACATTAACCTTTAATTCAACATAAACAACTCAATTCCATTTCAATTCTTACTCTTGATTACCCAACTAGCTTGAATACACAATATTACACATTAAACTCATGATTTACTCACCAAGGAGCTTTAATCTTTCCAAGCTAAGGTTAATTCTTGTATTAGACTTCAACTTCCAAGCCTTCAAGACCAAATTGCACAATCCCTCTCTCTCCCCCTATAGCCGGCCCTCTCTCTAATTTTTGAGTCCAAGATTAGCCAAAATGCTACTAAGGAGAAGAATGGAGATGTAGTGCCCCTTTTACAACAAACTCCACTAATGTATTATAATAATAATAATAATTGGGCACTAATTCACCAATTTAATCAATTTAATCTGGTCCGAATCAATTTTTCAATTAAACTTCACCGTAGGCTCTAAAAATTATGCCAATCACAATGACGCCGTCAATTTCGGGTTCTATGCCTTCAATTTAATTTCCAAAGCAGATAATTAAACAGATATTCCTACGGTGAACAAATAGAAATTCAAAACCACATATTTTCACATAATGGCACACAAAATCATATTAGACACATAATCATACTCGCATCAAGGACCAATTAACAAATTACGGAACAGGGGTATCACACATAATAATTATTTATTTGGTAGTATTATACATATCAATGGGTATAAACAACAAAATAATTATTTGTTTGCCGGCAGTGGAAATAATTCAGTGCTTCTTTGTGGGCTGCATCACTGGAGTTTTGGGTTATTTTGTTGTTATTTTATTCGAGTTTTTAAAAGCATGTGATACAAGTAAAATTGTTGCAATTTTTTAAAAAGAATAGTATTTTTTATTTTTTTCAATATTTTTGTCAAAAATATTACAGACTTTATAAATTTTAATATGATACGTATGATTTACAACTGTATTTTGATCACAACATTATTTACACCGTGCCTTTAAGCATAGTCATACACTAGTATATATATATAATCACACTTATTTAAAAAGTGTGATTAAAAAGTAGTAATGTATATATAATCATACTTTAATTAGAAAGTGTGATTCAAACATATATATATAATCACACTTATTTAAAATGTGTGATTAAAAAGTAGTATTGTATATATATAATCACACTTTAATTAGAATGTGTGATTATATATTGTGTGATTAAAAAGTATATATATAATCACACTTATTTAAAAAGTGTGATTAAAAAGTAGTAGTGTATATATAATCACACTTTAATTAGAATGTGTGATTAAAATATATATATATATATACATAATCACACTTAATTGAAAAGTGACATAAAAAATAAATATTATGACACTCAATCAAATTAAGTGTGATTAAAATATCAATCTAATTTTTTTTATCACACTTCCAATAAAAGTGAGATTTTTTTTTTTTTGTCAAAGTGAGATCTTTAACTATTTTTGTAGTAATCCCAAACCCTAAATCTTAAAAAACACAAAAAATAAAAAATCCAAAACCCTAAACCCTAAACTCAAAACCCCAAACTCCAAACCCTAAACCCCAAAACCCAAAACCCAAAATCCTAAATCCTAAATCCTAAACCCTAAATCCTAAACCCTAAACCCTAAACCCAAACCCCAAAACCCAAAACCCTAAACCCTAAACCCTAAAACCCAAAACCCTAAAACCCTAAATCCTAAATCATAAAACCCTAAACCCTAATCTCAAAACATAAACCCTAAACCCAAAATCCTAAACCCTAAATCCAAAATCCTAAAACTTAAACCCAAAAAGGCATAAATAAAAAACCCTAATCATAAACCTTAAACACTAAATCCTAAATCCTAAAATCCAAATCCAAAACCTAAAACCCTAAACCCTAAACCCTAAAAATCTTAAAAACCCTAAACTCCCTAAACCTCAAACCCTAAACCCTAAACCCCTAAACCCTAAATCCTAAATCCTAAGTACCCTAAACCCGATAAAATCCCAAACCCTAAAATCATAAAACCCTAAACCCCCCAACCCTAAATCCCAAATTTGACATAAATTCAATATCGTCCCAGAGATCCTAAATCCAAAACCTAAAACCCAAAATCCTAAATCCTAAACCCTAAACCCTAAACCCTAAATCCTAAAACCCTAATATCCTAAACCCTAAACCCAAAATCCAAAAAGATAAACCCTGAACCCTAAACCATAAATCAAAAATCCTTAATCCTAAACCCCAAAACCGTAAACCCTAAAACCCTAAACCCTAAATCCAAAACCCGAAAGCCCAAAACCCTAAACCCCAAATCAAAAACACTAAACCCCAAAACCAAAAACCCCAAAACCCTAAACCACAAACCCTAAACCCTAAACCCTAAATCCAAAACCTTAAATCCTAAACCCTAAACCTTAGACTCCCTAAACCATAGACTCCCTAAACCATAAAAAACCCTAAACCCTAAACTCTAAAATACCCTAAAAACCCTAAACCTTAAACACAAAATCATAAAGCCAAAACCCAAAACCCTAAATACTAAACAACAAACCTTAAATTCGAAACCCTAAACCCTAAAAAACCCTGAAACACTAAACCCTAAACCCTAAACCCTAAACCAAAAACGTAAAACCCAAAACCCTAAACATCAAACCCTAAACCCAAAATCCTAAATTCCTAAACCCTAAACCCTAAATCCTAAACCCTAAGAACCCTAAACCCTAAAACCCAAAGCCCTAAAATCAAAAAACCATAAACCCCTCCACCCTAAATCCCAAATTTGAGATAATTTCGATCTCATCCCAGAGATCCAATATCCCAAACCCAAAATCCAAAATCCAAAATCCTAAACCCTAAACCCTAAACACCAAAACCCTAAACCATGAACCCCAAAACCCTAATACCCTAATACCCTAAACCCTAAATCCATAAAGACAAATCCTAAACCCTGAACCCTAAATCCATAAAGACAAATCCTAAACCTTGAACCCTAAATCGTAAATCATAAATCCTAAATCCTAAACCCGAAAACCCTAAACCCTAAAACCCTAAACCTTAAAACCTTAAATCCTAAATCTTAAACCCTAAACTCTAAACCCTAAATTCAAAACCCAAAACCTGAAACCCTAAAACCCAAAATCCAAAACCCAAAACCCCAAAACACTAAACCACAAACCCTAAACCCCAAATCCTAAACCCTAATCCTAAACTCTAAACCTCAAACCCTAAATCCTAAACCATAAACTCCCTAAACCATAACAAAACCCTAAACCCTAAACCCTAAAAGACCCCAAATCCAAAAAAAAACCCTGAAAACCATAAATCTAAAACCCAAAACCATAAAGTCGAAACCCAAAACGGCAAATACTATACCATAAACCTTAAATCCCAAATCCTAAATCCTAAAAAACCCTAAAACACTAAACCCTAAACCGGAAAGCATAAAACGCTAAAACCCTAAACCCTAAACTCCTAAAACCCAAAATCCTAAAACCCTAAACCCTAAACCCTAAATCCAAAACCTAAAACCCTAAACCCTAAACCCAAAACATAAACCCTAAACCCTAAACCTAAACCCAAAATCCTAAACACTAAAACCCTAAACCATACACCCAAAACCCAAAAACTTAATCCCAAAAACCCTAAACCCTAAAGCCTAAACCTTGAACCCTAAATCCTAAACCTTAAATCCTAAACCCTAAATCCAAAACCCCAAAACACAAAACCCCAAAACCCTAAACTCTAAAATCCTAAATCCTAAACCGTAAATCCTTAACCCTAAAAACTTTAAAAACCCTAAATCCTAAACTCTCTAACCCTCAAACCCAAAATCCCAAACCCTAAACCTCTAAACCCTAAACCCTAAATCCTAACTACCCAAAACCTTAAAATCGTAAAACCCTAAACCCCTCAACCCTAAACCCCAAATTTGAGATAACTTTAATCTCGTCCCAAAGACCCTAAATCCTAAACCCGAAAACCTAAATCCTAAACCCTAAAAGCCTAAACCTCAAACTCTTAAAACTTAAAATCCTAAACCGTAAACCCAAATTGGTAAACACTAAACCCTAAATCCTAAACCCTAAAAAACCCCAAATCCTAAAAAACCCTAAAAGCCCTAAACCTTAAACCCAAAACTGTAATCCTGAAACCCAAAACCCTAAATACTAAACCCTAACCCCTAAACCCTAAACCTTTGTGGGAGCCGAATATTGGTACATACAGGAAAGCCGGATGAATCTAAAAAAAATCAGGATATATATTCTATTCGGCTACGTCCTGGACGATCCCAAAGCCGAATAGTTTAATCGGCCATAGAACCAGTTGAACAAAAAGCTAAGTGGGAATTGGCATACGACAGAAGGGCCGAATGAGCAATCATGCAATGGATTAAGAGTGGGCCCGACCCTAGGGCCATAAGTGAATATAAATAGAGGAACATCAACCAAAGAGAGGTATGTGATAACAGACCCAAGAAACATAAGACACAAGCAACTGAGAGACATATACTAACTTGTCTGTCGGAGTGCTAATTCAGGCACCCTCGACCGGAGTGTTAATCCCTTTTTCAGGTGGCAATCAGAGGATCAGGAACCTCCTACAGGATCGAAGAGTATTTCCAATCCACTTCTCTACAATTGGCACCGTCTGTGGGAATACTCAAGTACATCCATGGCGGGCGTAACATAAGATCTTTCGATAATCATTGACGAAACTATGCCAAGTGACATGCTTGGACCGGAGAACATCGCCGCACAACGGGCCTTAAATTTCGACTCAGTAGCTCAGACCCCACCCTTAACTTCAGTGCATGAGACAATGCAAACGATTATGGATCAAGCAAAGCAAAATGAGTAGCGGCTAGAGAACATGATGGCTGAGAAAGAGCACCTGCGCCAGGATTTGGCCTTGGAGGTGGCAAAATCTCAGCAGGCCGCATGCCAAGGCCAGGGTCGATCTTTGGGAAAGAAGGATAGTCGACAACGTCGACTCCGGAAACACAATAATTACAGTGATTCTAGCTCATCATCCCTGGAGCCCAGAAAGAAAGGACGCATTGAGGAATCCAGCTCAGCTGAAGGAAGTCCATATGTACGGCATGCACGAGGGAGAAGCGATGATTCGGATGAGGAAGATAAACACGACCCTTTCGTGCGACGAATTGCAAGGGCTATGCTACCCAAAAAGTTCAAGGCACCGTCGTTCACCCTCTACAACGGAAAATCGAACTCCATTGATCACATTCGTCATTATAAGCAAGCGATGACGCTCCATGCTGACGATGAAGCCCTCACGTGTCGAATATTTTTAAGCAATCTAGGACCACTGGCCGTGAGGTGGTACTATAAACTGGAGCCGCATCAATTAAGAGCTTCCACCAACTCCAAAAGTCATTCAGGATGAGATTCATCACTAATGAGGTCCAGCCGAAGCAAGTCGATTCTCTCTGGGCCATGCAAATTAAACCGGGAGAAACTCTTCGTAAATATTCGGCCCGCTACTGGGAGTGCTTTAATCTGGTAGATGATGCTTGCAACGACTCCATGGCCATCACTGCCTTTAAGATGGGATTGCATCCTGATAGTCCCCTCCGCAGTTCATTAACCAGACGGCCCCCCAAAATAGCCTGGGCATTAATGAAAAAGGTCAAAGAATACTACAAAGTGGAAGACGATGCCCTGCAGGTCAAAGCCAGACGTAAAGCCGTTGAGACAGTCGTGTCGGCAATTGTTCAACCGATTAGCGTCGTGCCATCAACAAGCCTTGAGCAGCCGAATCAAGCTAAATGAGACAAAAGGCGTGACTCACACCGATCAAACAACCAATGTTCACATCGAGCTAATGAACAGTATCAAGTGGATAGCAGGTGCACAAGGCGCTCCGGCAAGAATACACAGAGCTAACAAAGTCGATCAGCAAGATTCTGTCGAAAGTTTAACACCTTCCATTCTTCAAGTGGCTGCCTAAGACAACGGGACCTCTCGATGCGAGAAGATAGGATAAATGGTGTGAGTATCATAAAGACCACAATCACGACACTGATAGTTGTTATGCATTAAAGGATCACCTAGAAGAATTGGTGCAAGACGGCCGTCTTACGCAACACGTCCGAAAGAATAATTGAACAAATACAGTAGCTCTACGGCCGGAGTCACCTTCTCTATTCTGTTGAAAGTTTAACACCTTCCATTCTTCAAGTGGCCGCCCAAGACAACGGGACCTCCCGATGCGAGAAGATAGGATAGATGGTGTGAGTATCATAAAGACCACAGTCACGACACCGATAGTTGTTATGCATTAAAGGATCACCTGGAAGAATTGGTGCAAGACGACCGTCTTACGCAACACGTCCAAAAGAATAATTGAACAAATACAGTAGCTCTACGGCCGGAGTCACCTCCTCTTGGTGTAATTCATATCATATACAGCTTGCCGGCATCATCCGAGGTGCATACAATTCAGCTGCAGTCCAGCCCCCATAGCCCAATGACGCCAATGAAACGGCCCCATGACACTGGAATGATTAGTTTCGATGACAGTGACTTAATTGGAGTGACTCACCCCCACATTGATCCCCTCATCATCGAGCAACGCGTAAACAGATTCACCACTGAGCACGTTCTCATTGACCAAGGTAGCACTTCAAAAATAATGTATTACAAAACTTTCGTCAAACTTGGCCTCACCGACTCGGACCTGTCTCCGGCTAATTACCCGTTATTCGGCTTCAATGCTAACTCGGAGTATCCTTTGGGCAAAATCACACTACCAGTACGGGCCGACACCAGATCAATAGACGTAGAATTTATGGTTGTCAAGCTTCCTTCACCGTATAATCTCATCATGGGCAGAACTTGGTTACATACAATGCAAGCCGTGCCAAGCACCTACTATTAACTACTATGTTTTCTGACTGAGTACAGTATCGAACAAATTCACGGCTCTCAGAAATCGGCACAGGCATGCTATCTTCTTGCTGCAAAGAGACCAAGGGAGTTGGAAGTGCATTCAATTGAGGTACCGGATAGGGAGAGCCTCGAAGACATTGGGAAGATCCCAAGTGAAAAGGCAACCGAAGCCCTAGATCGGGTCAAAATTGACGGAAGTCCTGACAAGTTCTTCATGATCGGCGCTTCCTTGGATAAAGTTGAAAGGTAGGAGTTGGCATCCTTCTTACTCGGCAATATTGATGTGTTTGCATGGTCCCCATACGAGATGCCAGGATTGGATCCATCTGTGGCCCAACACCACTTAAACATTGATCCGAAATGTAAGCCAATTATTTAGAGAAGTCGGCGGTCAGCCGCGGAGCATACTTCGGCCATTATTGAAGAAGTAGATCGGTTACTTGACGCCGGGGTGATTTACGAAGTAACCTATCCTACATGGTTGTCCAATACTATGGTTGTAAAGAAGAAGAATGGCTCTTGGCGTGATTGTGTGGATTTCACGGACTTTAAACAAAGCTTGTCCCAAGGACTGTTTTTCCCTGCCCAAAATAGACTAACTTGTAGATGCAATGACACATCATCAACGCATGAGCTTCTTAGATGCCTACAGGGGCTATCATCAAATTGCCATGCATCCGAGGATCAAGAAAAAACCGCATTCTTCACCCCAAGAGGAACCTATTACTACAAGGTCATGCCTTTTTAGGCTGAAGAATGAGGGGGCAACTTATCAAAGACTAGTGACTGCCATGTTCAAGGAACAACTCGGCCGTACCATGGAAGTATACATCGACGATATGGTGGTCAAATCTAAGGAAAGGCACTCCCATCTAGCCGATTTGCCAGAGACATTCAGCATCCTTCAAAAGGTGTGCATTCGGCATCGGATCCGGCAAATTCCTTGGCTACATCATTAACCACCGCGGAATCAAAGTCTTATCTCTGATCAGTACCACTCTTGGCAACACCTGTGGCAAGCGATCCGCTCATTTTGTATCTGGCAGTATCCGACTGGGTGGTCAGCGCCGCACTGTTAAGAGAAGAAATAGGGGAGCAGCAACTAGTTTACTATGTGAGCAAAGCTATGGCCGACGCCGAAACACGTTACCTTCCATTAGAAAAGCTTATCCTTGCTCTTGTCATGGCTGCAAGAAAACTGATGCACTACTTTCAGGGGCATACCATTGGGGTACCAACGGAATATCCCCTTCGGTCGGCGCTCTGCAGTGCGGAAGCGTCGGGGCGCATTTCGAAATGGGCTCTCGAACTCAGCCAGCATGATATCCAGTTTCTACCCAGAACTTCCATCAAGGGGCAAGTGCTTGCCGACTTTGTAGCCGAATTCATAGGATCCCTCGACGGCTTTGAGTCTGATCAAGTGCAACCTAAGCGCAATTGGAGAATGTATGTTGGAGACATTTGGCAGATGTATTGTGATGGGTCATCCAACCAACGTGGCAGTGGCGCTGGCGTCATGACCCCCAAAGGGGCGATAATAGAACAGGCTGTCAAACTGGGCTTCGAAGCATCAAACAATGAGGCCGAATACGAAGCATTGTTAACCGGCCTACATAATGCACTTCACCTCGGTGCATGGCGTCTACTTGTTTTCTGTGACTCAAAGCTAGTAATCAACCAGTTAAAAGGGGAATATGCAGCGAAAAATGACCACATGGCTGCTTATATGAAAATGGCGAATTCTTTGCTGACAAAATTTGATCGCCACAAACTAAATCAAATAACCCGAGATCAGAACACTCATGCGGATGCCCTGGCTTGCCTAGCCTCTGCCATCAACTCAAAAGTTAAGCGAACAATCAAAGTAGGTTTTGTCCCTGAGCCGAGCATTGCCTCTTCAGAATCAACATTATTAAACCAACTCCAAGTTGGATGGACCCTATCGCTGCATTCGTACCCTCGAAGCAGCTCCCGACGGATAAGAAAGAGGCACAAAAACTGCGAAACAAAGCCCTCCGATACTACTTGGATCCGCAGGGAAAGCTTTACAAAAAATCTCTCTCTCGGTCGTACTTAGAATGTGTTCACTAGGATAAAGTCGAAGAACTCTTGTCTGAAATACATGAAGGCAGTTGTGGTGCCCATTCGGGCGGACGTTCTCTAGCCCATCGAGCCATAACGCAGGGGTACTATTGGCCGACCATGCAAACCGATGCCGAGTGTTATGTCAAGAAATGCGAACAATGCCAGATTTTTTCCCCCTTAACTCATCTGCCTGCCGAGGAGTTAAACTCTATCACTAGTCCTTGGCCGTTCGCTCAATGGGGCCTTGATATCGTCGAACCATTACCACGGGCTCCTAGGAACAAGAAATTCTTAATTGTCACGACGGACTATTTCACAAAATGGGTCGAAGCGGAGGCACTAACACGTATTCGAGATGCCGACGTTATGCGTTTTGTATGGAAAAACATCATAATGAGATTCGGCATGCCACGAGCGCTTGTTTCAGACAACGATACCCAATTTGATTGTGGCGTTTATCGAGAATTGTGCAACACTTATGGTATCCGACCTTATTTTCCTCGCCGGCTTACCCCCAAAGCAATGGTCAAGCAGAGGCCACCAACAAAGTTATTTTGGACGACATCAAGAAGATGCTGGAAAAAGCTAAAGGCAGATGGGTCGAAGAGTTACCCAGCGTGCTGTGGGCTCATCGCACTACTCCAAGGCAATCCATTGGGGAAACGCCGTTTGCTCTGTGCTTTGGAACCCAGGCAATCATCCCCCTGGAGATCAGCTTTCCAACCTTGAAATCGAAGGTTTTTGACATGGGCCAAAATGACATGATGTTGGCCTTGGACTTAACTCTGATTGAAGAACGCCGAGACCATGCCCTTGCTTCCATGGCACGGTACCAGCAACAGCTCGCTAAATCGTATAATCAACGTGTTCAGCTACGTCGCTATACACCAGGAGAATTGGTCCTCAAGAAAGTTCTTCCCGCTGCTAGGAATCCTTCTAACGGAAAATTGGGTCCTAACTGGGATAGCCTCTATCAGATTGACTCAATCACATGGATAGGGGCATATCGGCTCAAAGACATGGATGGTAGAAGTTTGTCGCGTCCGTGGAATTCCACACACGTGCACAAATTTTATCATTAAGCTAACTTGTACGGCACGACAACTTGTTTTGAATTTTTGCCGTGTACATCTTTCTTTTTTTCAATACAATGTTTTTTCTTTCCTGCCCAATGAGTTATGGTTGTCAAAAAGCCTCCGAATTCAAAGCCCCGTCCGTGAATGACACGTTTGGGCCGAATAAGCCTCCAAATTTGGAGCGCCCTTCGTGAAAATCACGATTGGCCAACACAAAAAAGCCTCCGAACTCAGAGCCCCATCCATGAATGACACATTTGGGCCGAATAAGCCTCTGAATTCGGAGCGGCCTTCGTGGAAATCACGATTGGCCAACACAAAAAAGCTTTCGAATTCAGAGCGCCCTTCGTGAAAATCACGATTGGCCAACATAAAAAGCCTCTGAATTCGGAGCTCCTTCATGAAAATCCCGATTGGCCAACACAAAAAGCCTCCAAACTCGGAGCCCCATCTGTGAACGACACGTTTGGGCCGAATAAGCCTCCGAATTCGGAGCGCCCTTCATGGAAATCATGATTGGCCAACACAAAAAGCCTCTGAACTCGGAGCCCCATCCGTGAATGACACATTTGGGCCGAATAAGCCTCCGAATTCAGAGCGCCCTTCGTGGAAATCATGATTGGCTAACACAAAAAGCCTCCGAATTCGGAGCGCGCTTCATGGAAATCACGATTGGCCAACACAAAAAAGCCTCCGAATTCGGAACTCCATCCGTGAATGACACGTTTGGGCCAAATAAGCCTCCTAATTCGTAGTGCCCTTAGTGGAAATCGCGTTGAGCCAACACAAAAAGCCTCCGAATTCGGGGCCCATGTGTGAATGACACATTTAGGCCGAATAAACCTCTGAATTTGGAGCTCCTTTTGTGGATATTGCGATTGACAAGCGCAAACGCGATTGACGTAAAATAGTAGATGGCATAACCTAATTTACAAGCATTGATTGAAATAACATATACACATTCAAAATAAAATGTTTTATTAAATAGATAGTGAGTACATGCTTTACATAAAAACGGAACAATGTACATGAATATTATTCAGCTCCATCCTCGTCATCAGTTTTCTCAGCGTCGAAAGCCTCGAACGGAAAAGTATAACTCTGATATAAAGGTGACATCGGATCAACGCCCGTGGCCTGGAGAGCCTTGATCCATCCATGCTTAAATCCGCGATTTTCACGTCGACAGACTTCCTTGCGTAGTTTTTCCCTCGTCTTCTCCATTCCAATTTTTCGACCGTCATGGAAACCTTTTTATAAGACCTGGTCTTCGCAGCTTCTAATGCGAACATACTCGCCGTTTCTCGATCGACAATCGCATGATCCAAAATTTGCCAGTTTACTCATTCCGCGACAATTGGATGCACTTGATTCGCCGATTGAGTCACAGAGGTGTTAGCTTTCTTTAGCTCACTTTCAGCCTTCTCGCGGGCTTGCAAGCTTTGAATACGAGCGTCCTTTTGCTTTATCTCTCTTCGCGTGGCACGAAGATGCATGCCAATTTCATAGAAGGTATACAACCCTTTTACTGCTCCATGGACGCCCTCCCAAAAAACTTCATAATCAGCCCGGCCGACCATGGACTACTAAACTTCTGGCGGAAAAATCTATCGAGTGAACTCGACTACTACATTTGGGTCGCGGATAATCGAATCTGCTTCCGTCATCGGTTTGTTCCCAACGAAGACCCAAAAATTCAACGAGCGCGGTGTCCTACTGGTTTCTCCTCTCGAACGAGAGGAGTTACCTCGTTGCTGTTTTTCCAACCTGGGTGACCTACTTCGACGATGTGGGGAATGGCGCCTCTCACGCTCCCCCGACGTCCTACTCCCTATGGACGTAGGCTCGCCACCTTGATTCATCTCTGCATCCAGTTCCACCAGTGTCCTACCCTCCCCTCTGCTGTTGAAGAATAGTCTTCTTGTCGTCCACAGTCGTCCACACTGCTTTTTTCCTCTCCCAATTTGTTGGATTTGAACGCAACAATGGCACCTCCGTGCACGCAGCCCCCACCCCATTTATTCATTACGGGTGCAGCACTCTTGAGGCGATCTCATCAATGCTCTGCAGACCGATATTCGGCGTTCCAGTTAATTCATTAGCTGGGGCAAGGCCAAATTTGTTAATCTAATCGATTAAATTTCAAAGCCTTGCGCCGATAAGTTGACGTGCCCTGGCCAATCCATGCACCACCGATATTCGGCGTTCCAATTCATTCATTAGCCAGGGCAAGTTAATCTATTAGACTAAATTTCAAGGCTTTGCACCACTAAGTTGTGCCCCAGCCAATCCATGAACCACCGATATTCGGCGGTCCAATTCATTCATTAGTTGGGGCAAGGGCAGATTCGTTAATATACTCGGCTAAATTTTAAAGCCTTGTGCCGATAAGTTGACGTGCCCCAGCCAATCCATGAACCACTGATATTCGGCGTTCCAGTTCATTCATTAGGTGGGGTAAGAGCAGATTCGTTAATCTAATTGGCTAAATTTCAAGGCTTTGCGCCGCTAAGTTGTGCCCCAGCCAATTCATGAACCACTGATATTCGGCAATCCGGTTCATTCATTAGCTGAGGCAAAGGTATTTATTCGGCTAAATCGCAAAGATACACAGTTATTTTATCAGATGTTTAATTTACTTATCTCATGATCTAACATCCTACTAAACTGTTAACTAGCACATGCAGCAGACAAAAAGGCAAAGGAAATTTTCATTAATAAATTGAGTACAGATAGTAGTCATTTTACACATGAAATTTACCTTACATTTAACTTCTAACCGAAGTAAATAAACAAAAATCTACTAACAAAAATAGACAAAAACTATGCACGAAAGATGCCTAACAAAAATCAAAATCACACTATAGTCAATCTTCAGGGCCAGACTCCAGCGGCTCAACGTCCACCTGCTCGTATGGAATCGGATGCACCAATGTCACATTAGCGGCAGTGAGGGCTTTGAGCCAGCCATATTTGAAGCCCTGATTCTCGAACTTGGGTACTTCCTCCACATAGTTCTCCAAGGTGGCGTCCTTCCCAGCTTGGAATGCTTTGGAAATCTTAGTGTCGGCTATTTCCTTGGCCTCCTGATCGCCCTGTTGGTTGACAATTTGCTCTGTTTCGGCCGTTTCAATCTGAGTCGTTTCTTCCACAGTAACAGGCGGAGAAGACTCAGTCGCGGTAACAGGGGAAGGTTCAGATCGGTTGGCCTCGGCTCTCTTCCGGGCGACCATCCTTTTGGCATGTTTCCTCCTAGCCATCTTCATGAGCGACTCCCCAGCCATGTTCTCAGGATATGTGCCGGGAAGGTCCCCTAAATCAGTAAAAATATCTTTAAATGAGACATCTACTCAGCCTGAAGTGGATGGAGGGTTGGATGGATCAAGGTCGGCTTCCTCAAAAGCCAAATTTAGAGCCTCGTCAACTTCTCCGGCTTCCAAGGTGGACTGATTCGGCTGCTCGGCGACTTCTTCGGCCACTTGTTCGTGTACTTCTTCGGCCACTTGTTCGTTCGGCCATCTAAATTGAATACTGTGTTATGAACTGCATGTTCAGATTGAGCAGTGTTATGAGTTATGTGCCATCTAAATTGAATGTTGTGTTATGAACTGTGTGTTCAGATTGAGTAGTGTTATGAGCTGTGTGCCATCTAAAATGAATGATGTGTTATGAACTGCGTGTTCAGATTGAGCAGTGTTATGAGCTATGTGCCATCTAATTGAATACTGTGTTATGAACTGCGTGTTCAGATTGAGCAGCGTTATGAGTTGTGTGCCATGTAAATTGAATGCTATGTTATGAACTGCGTGTTCAGATTGAGCAGTGTTATGAGCTATGTGCCATCTAAATGAATACTGTATTATGAACTGCGTGTTCAGATTGAGCAGTGTTATGAGCTGTGTGCCATCTAAACGAATGATGTGTTATGAACTGCGTGTTCAGATTGAGCAGTGTTATGAGTTGTGTGCCATCTAACTGAATATTGTGTTATGAACTGCGTGTTCAGATTGAGCAGTGTTATGAGCTGTGTGCCATCTCACTAAATGTTGTGTTATGAACTGCGTGTTCAGATTGAGCAGTGTTATGAGCTGTGTGCCATCTAATTGAATGTTGTGTTATGAACTGCGTGTTCAGATTGAGCAGTGTTATGGGCTGTGCGCCAAATTAGCAAAGCGTTGTGTACGAACCATGTGTTCAGAATGAGTAGAGTGTTGTGTATGTGAATATGTTCAGAGCGAGCAAATATGATACATAGCGAAAACATGGAATGTGCGAGAAATGCAAAAGTGAAGTACACACCTCATCTGCATTTTATCGCGCTATTTTGCGCATCGCGCTATTTTACGCTGCGTCCATTACTTGCATTGTGCATGCATTTTATCGCACTGTTTAGCGCATCGCACTGTTTTGTGCATTATATCATTCGCGCTATCTTACGCACCTCAATCGCACTGTTTTGTGCATTGCGTATCATTCGCGCTATCTTGGGCACCTCAATCGCACTGTTTTGTGCATTGCATCATTCGCACTATCTTGCGCACCTCATCGCACTGTTTTGTGCATTGCATATCATTCGCGTGCGCACCTCAATCGCACTGTTTTGTGCATTGCATCATTCGCGCTATCTTGCGCACCTCATCGCACTGTTTTATGCATTGCATATCATTCGCGCTATCTTGCGCACCTCATCTGCACTTGTTAGTGCATTACATTGCGTTATTTTGTACACCCCCTTCCGCATTGTTATGCGTCACACTTAGGTTGCATTGTTTTGCATCCCTTTACCGCATTGTTATACGTCACACTTAGGTTGCATTGTCATGCATCCCTTCCGCATTGTTATGCGTTACACTTAGGTTCCATTGTTATGCATCCCTTTTCGCATTGTTATACGTCACGCTTAGGTTGCATTGTCATGCACCCACACTTTGCTTGCGTTGTCACGCACTTTTCACTTGCATTGCCATGCATGTCTCTAACGATATTGTACCTGTTGAGTTTCTTTCTTTTGCAAGCACAATATTGTATGTACGGTTCATTTGAAGCTGGTGCGACCAGATGAACCGGACGGTATTGTATTCTCCGTGTGAGACGTAGCGAGAATTGCATAATTCTCTTATATTCTTTCTGCATGTAATGTAGTTCGATTTGTATTTGTTTGCCTAAACTGTCGCATTTATTGTGTATAATTGCTTCATTATAGCTTTTTTTGCATGATCATAAGTTATGTCCGGCATTGTGCATGTCTTTTGCATTTTCCCCCTGCCTGCGGGCACGTCTCTGTGTTATGTCGCCTTTTTGTCTAAGTCTTCGGCCTTGTCAAAAATGAGTCGTCTCTAGGCTTTGATATTCACTCCCGTCACTTATGACTTTCAAGTTCTATCAAAGAGGGGCAACTGTAGACACCCCATTTTTGACCGACCTTAAGACTCAGACGTCATCGATTGAGCACTCGGTGATAGTGCATGTTGTGCTCGTTTCGAGCTTCGGAGGTTTGGCTGAGAGCTTTGCCTCCGGGTCTCCGAACTCTTTGTGCTTTGGCTCGGTTTGTGCACCGAACCTTGTTTTCTTTTCCCGAAGGGAGGGACAGGTCTTGTAGACCATCTCTTTGTGGTCGTAGACCACTTTTCACGGTCGTAGACCACTTTTTCCCGTTTGGAGATCAGTTTTCGATTTTCGGAGCCTTCGGCCGTGCGCCTTGTCTCGAGACCGCTTAACGTTCTCCATTTGGCGTGGTTTTTGAACCACACCTTATTTCCTCTATCTAGAAGGACACTGTGGTCTGGGAGACCACTTTTGTGGTCGTATACCACTTTTGATGCTCAACAGCTGGGTTTCGAGGCTCCCGACTGCGCGCTTTGCCTCCCGAACTCTCGTTTTGCATCCGTGTTGGTTTATTTTTGGTACAAACCTTGTTTTCCTTGCTTGGAAGGTGGTACGAGCGTGGGAGACCAGTTTTTCCGCTTTGAGACCACTTTCCTTCCCGCGAACCGATTTTCTGGTCGAGAAACTGGTTTTCTTGGTCTTTAGGCCACCTTTTCTGGTCTCCCACCCCACCATTGGCTTGCTTTCAGTGTGGAGACCACCAATTCCCCCTGCCGACCACTTTTTTTCCTGGGAGACCACTTGAAGTGGTCAACCGACCATTGCAAGTAGCAGGTCGACCACTTTAAGTAGTCGGCAGCTCTCCCCCTATTTTGGCAGACTGTGTGGATGCCAGCTGTGCCAGTTGGGGGCACAGACTGTATCTATAAGAGAGGCTTGAACCTTTGTTTTTCTATAAGAGAGGCTCTCCTCTCCATGGCAGAGGTTCTAAAAAAAATTTCCTAAGGCATAAGCATATATCTCTCTATATCTCTATATTTTGTGCCTAAAGAGTGTGTTGTTCTTCACTTTTGCACCACAACCCTTAACCATACACCCCATCGTTGAACTGAGGTTCTTGGAGGACTTTTTTGGAGGTTAAAAAAGCTGATTCTTGGCTGAGAAATCTGCTGGTCTTGCAATGCTTCAAGGGTAACCTCTTTTCTCCCTTTTAAGCTTTATTTTGGTTGCTCTCTTGGTCTCATTTGCATGCTTATTTAGGCCTTGCTTTCAACTGGAAAAAAGTTTTGTATTTGATTGTTTTTGATGTTTGTTTAAGGCCTCTTGGGTGTTGAGGGTCTTCTACCCTCTTGCATGCCTTGTTTGGCCTTGTTTTGTGCCATGGTTTAAGGCCTTTGAGCTAGTCCTTACTTGGCCTTCTAGCCACTGAAATCCAGCGGATTTTCAGTGGTAGGCATGTGGTTTTGAGGCCTCAAATCAGAGGGGAGTTGTGATACCCCTGTTCTGTAGTATGCTAATTGGTCCTTAATACGAATGTGATTATGTGTTTTGATATGATTTTGTGAGCCATTATGTGAAAATATGTGGTTTTGAATTCCTATCTGTTCACTGTAGGAATATCTGTTTGATTATCTGCTTTGGAAATTAAATTGAAGGCCTTATTGGCCACAAAACCCGAAATTGATTGTGCCATTGTGATTAGCGTAATTTTTAGAGCCTACGGTGAAATTTAATTGGAAATTGATTCGGATTAGATTAAATCGATAAAATTAATGAATTAAGTGCCCAATTGTTTAACATTAAAATAATGGCTTAGTGGAGCCATATCAGGGCCATACACACCCTCGTTGTTTCCTTTGACTTCAAAAATCTGAGTTTACAATTGTGAGATGGAGAGGGCCGGCCATAGTGAGAGAAGGAGCTCAAAAATTGAAGTTTGATCATTTAAGCTTGGTGATCTTGAAGGCACACTAAAGAATCAACCATAGATTGTGGAGATTAAAGCTCCTTGGTGAGTAATCTTGTAAATTTAGAGTTGATTGATGATCAAGAACATGAATGTAATTGAGAATGATGAAATTGAATTGGTTTTGTTGAATTGAGGCTTGATATGTGCATGCATGTAAAGAACACCTATGGAATCAGAAAATCTAGCATGTGAATTGTAAATTTTGAAAGATTAGAAGTGTAATCCCACATGCAAGCATGTTTTTGTTGAGTTTCATGGGAAGGAGCACTAGTTGCATCATTAGAAGTGGAAATGGAAGTCAAATTGGGTATGCATGTTGTTTATTTAAAATGGGAACCTTGAATGCATGAGTTGGAGTTAATTTTGGGGCATGCATATGGTTAATTTGTGAAATTGGGTTTCCTAATGTTGTAATCTTGCATTAGTATCATGTTAGCATGTGTATATGTGAGATTTGTGTCATAGCATGCAAGAAAAATTGATTGAATGTCGAAAATGAACTCAGGGAACCATTCTGGAAAACCCAGAATTCATGGTGTCCGCTCGAGCGGGAGAATCGCCGCTCAAGTGGGGAATTCATGCTCCCAGCATATTTTGCAGACATGGTGCCCGCTTGAGCGGGGAAGTTGACGCTTGAGCGGGGAGCTATGTAGACAGGCATTTCGCTCGAGCGGCAGAGTTTACGCTCGAGCGTGAATTTGATATAACCAGTACTTTTGCAGGCCTCTTGGGTCCGCTCGAGCAGGGAAGTCCACGCTCGAGCGGGGACCTATTTTCTGGAATTTTGAAAATGCATTATGTGTTCTGTTTTCCGCTCCCTTTCACTTGTGAACACTCTTAGGCATACATTAAGCATTGTAATTGAGTTAAAAAGATAAGAATGAAGCCTAAAGAGGAATATGTGAATTAAAGAACGGATTGAATTATTTGTGACCCTTTTGTATTCATGGAATGTGTAGGGTCAAGCTCCCGGGCAAATCCACAAGCCGATCACTGTGAGTAGTATCGATATTTTGAAGCTTGTCAATTGTCCAATTGCTTATTTTCTTATAAGTTTGCTAGTTTGAATTATGGACAACCGATTGATAAATGATTGGGCCGAAGGCCGATTGGCATGAATGATTGGGCCGAAGGCCGATTGGCATGAATGATTGGGCCAAAGGCCGATTGACATGAATGATTGGGCCAAAGGCCGATTGATAAATGATTGGGCCGAAAGCCGATTGATAAATGATTTGGCCGAAGGCCGATTAATAAATGATTGGGCCGAAGGCCGATTGATAAATGATTAGGCCGAAGGCCGATTGACATGAATGATTGGGCCGAAGGCCGATTGATAAATGATTGGGCCGAAGGCCGATTGATAAATGATTGAGCCAAAGGCCGATTGATAAATGATTGGGCCGAAGGCCGATTGACATGAATGATTGGGCCGAAGGCCGATTGATAAATGATTGGGCCGAAGGCCGATTAACATGAATGAATAGGCCAGAGGCCGTTTTGACACGAATGAATTTTGAAAGGCCTAAAGGCCAGTTTGATACGAAAGTATGAATGGGCCAGAGGCCAGTTTGATAAGAATGATAAGTCTAAAATGAATGATAGTCTGACACGAATGAAAGATAAGTGGGCCAAGGGCCAGTATGTTTGGAACCATAGTCACTTGACTTAAATTGTGTATGTATATGATAAATGGAAATATGAAGTGGACCCAAGGCCGTTTGAAGCATGTTGTTTTACATATTGTTGTGTATCTTCTTTATCTGATATTATTCACTGGGCTTTCGCTCACGCTCATTCATGTGTTTGTAGGTGAGCCAAGAGAGGTCCAGACCCAGCCTCAGTGAAGTCAGTTCGGAACAACTAAGGTTTTGAGGAGTCAGCCCTTGTGTCTCACGCACGAGACATGTCTTCGCCTTTTCGTTATGTATTTATATTTTGTCAGGTTGGCGAAGTCTTTGAATGTATCTGTATATAGTTTTGTTTTGGCTGACTTAGATAGAGTGATCCTGTTTGTACAGAATTTTTATGTTATTGCATTTTCGGATGTGAGTTATTAACATATGTATGTAATGATGTGCATATAAGCACGGCTCTATGGACAAAGTTTCAAATTGCTTCCATTTGGCCCCCATGAACTCTGTTAAAATACGTTTGGTTTGGTTTGAGGCCGTAGGTAATCTCATATTACTGGCCGGTTATGTCCTTAACCACGGGGGCGGGCTCGGGTCATGACAGGGGTGATCCCCTCTCTTCTTGTTTTGTTTGCTTGCATTTTTGGCCTATCAAAGGAGCATGCATCTTCATACTTTCAAGGCTTGGTTCAGGCACTTTTTCATGACTTTTAGGGCCTGCCTTAGCTCTATCTATGGCTAGTTTGGCCACCTTGTGTTTGATTCTTGTATGTGTAGTGTATTCTCATTTGTGGCTCATCAAAGTAGCATGTCTTTCTAGCATGTATTGGCTCTATTTTAGTAGATTTTTGGCCATCATTTGACATGTCATGACTCTGTTTTTGGCTGGTTTGGTAGCCTCTTGCATGCTCCACATGCTTGTGGTGTAAATCTTGTTTATTAGCTTTGTATGCATGATGTTTTGGCTCATTATCCTAGCATATTTTGGCTATGCTCTAGCATGATTTTGTTCTTATTTTGGGCTGTCTTAGCTTTGTTTTGAGGCTTCTTGGTCGAATGAGGCTTGTCTTGCATGCCGCTAGTGTAATACACTTTACTAGCTTTGATGCTTGAGCCTTTCAACATGCATTACATGGGTTGTTGGCATGATTCTAAGTCATTTTGAATGCCATTTCCGTGCTGGAACATATGCCATTGTACCCCATGTTTCATCCTTTCAATGCTTTTGGAGAGTTGTGTTTTGAGCCTTAAGCTTGGGCTGATCTGCATGCATGTTTGTATAGCATTTTGAGTTTCTATCTTAGCATGTATGGCCACTGATTTGGATATGGCTGAGGCCTATCCATTTTGATTTAAGTCCATTGTGCATTGAGTATGCCATGTGGTTCATAGCATTGAGAATGCCATGTTGTTGCATGATTGATTATTGCATTTGTGCAT
>JAPPVO010000019.1:76480648-76612337 GCA_030407325.1 Camellia japonica | reverse complement strand
GCGTACAACGAAGATTTTCCGCAATCTGCTATAGATGGGCAAACCCCGGAAGGGGGTAGGAGGCGCGAAGGTTTACCTTCTATCTCACCTATGGCGGAATTAGATCCCCAGCGAAGGAATCTGCGGAGAGAAGCGAGAGAAAGATGGGGCTCAAGTCCACACCGCTCTCAAAGCCCTGATAAACAGAGACGGAAGATGGATCCTATAGCGATCCGGTTTCCCTTTCTTTATTTGTTGTATTCGGACTTTGGTTCCGTGGAGTTGGTAGTTGTATATCTTGTTGTCGTCCTTCAATTCCATTTGATTGAGTTTTAGGATGTGTTGGGCATGTTTCGAGCAGGTGGGTTGAGCCTTGGTCTAATTTCTTGTTGCCCAGTTTTTGGTCGTTCCGCTCGAGCGGGTATTCCGGTGCTCGAGCGGGGTTTACACCCTTCCAGCATTTTGTGTCCCTGCAAAACTTCTGCAGGTGTGATTTCTACGCTCGAGCGGGTTTCCTACGCTCGAGCGGGTCGCGCTCGAGCGGGCTTGTTGGCGCTCGAGCGGGTAGTACATTCTTGGTGAAAGTTCTGGGATGGGATAATCCACGCTCGAGCGGACTGGTTTTTCACGCTCGAGCGGATGTGTTTCAGTCTTGTGTCTTGGCGCTCGAGCGGGCCTTATTGCGCTCGAGCGGACTGAGCTTTTTGTTCTTGACTCTCGAGCGTTGTGTTTTCCGCTCGAGCGGACCTGTCGTATAACAGAGGGCACCTGGGCATTTTTTTGAATCACTTTTTACACTTCTCTCTCTCTCTTACTTTTCAAAAAGCTTTTTTTTTAGAGCTCCTCTCTCTAGAAACTCCCTTCTCTCTAGGGTTTGATCTAGTTAGAGTGTTCTCCTTTCCTTCGGCCTCTGTAAAAGTTGTGTTGATCGTCGAGGGCGTCATTTGATCCGAAAAGTTTGGAGTTTGGAGCATTTTGGTTTTGGTCTCTTCTCCGTTTGAGCTCAAACTTCGAGGTAGGGATATCTTACTCCTCTTTATGAGCTTTGTCTTTAAATTTTAGCCTTTTGATATGTTGGGGGTTGTTATGTAGTTATGAGAAAGTTTGGGTCTTTGTGCAATTTTACAAAAGATGGGGTTTTTACATATATATGAACCTAGATGCATGTTTGGCATAAATAAATGAGATTAGTGTTGATCTATTGAAGAAAAGTGGAACCTTAGGGTTGTTATGTAGATTATGGGTAAAGCCTTAATTACATAGATGAATTAATTTGTGCAATTAATTTAGAGAAAAGAAGTTTTGATTGAAAATGTTGAAATTGGAAATGTACGGGATTAAAGGGTGTAGTTGGATTCGTTTACCGCTCACGTATGTAAAATGTTGATGTTATTTCCATTTAATGCATTTATTTCCTGTTTAGAAATAACTGCTTGGGGCTATCAGTGGATGATAGTCTTGATTGCTGTAGACAATGCATAAAGATTAGGCAAACTAAAACTAATCTATTGAGTATGCTACTGAACATGGCGGTTGGTTTAATACATCAAAATCTTGTATTGATAGATTGAATTTGTATATGATAATTGTTTATATACATTGTCTTGTGTGGGAAAAGAAAGGGGCTGTACTCCACGGTTTATTGGAAGAACGGGGCTGGACCTCTAAACCGAATTTTTTTGTGTGACAGTGATACATCACTACAATGTGTATCAGCCTGCGAATTAGAAGTGTTTTTGTTTCATTAATACAGCACTACAATGTGTATTATTTGAGACTTATGGAAGTGTTTGTTTTGATTTGATGTAGCACTAAAATGTATATCATTATCATTCGTGAAGTATGGAATTGTTTGTTTGATTTGATATAGCACTAAAATGTATATCGTTTGAGAAATATGGAAACGTTTCGTTTGACTTAGATACGACACCAACATGTGTATCCATTATAAATTTCGAAAGTGTTTTAGTGATGAATTATGATCTCATCTAATGATTTGGCCAGGGCACTGAGCCTTGTTTTCAAACTCTAAGTTGAATAAGAAATGGAAAGTGAATTGTAACATGGATACAAATGTCATGGAAGAGTAATGTGATGAAAACGAATGTACAAGTGTTGACCATCTATCAACCGCTAATCTTTTAGTCATTGTTTATAGTTAGTTTAGTGTATTTCTACTGGGCTGTGGCTCACCCTATATGGGACACCATTTTCAGGTATCGGAAGCATGCCACCTCCAAGGACATAGCTTGGGAGGCTAGAGGCAGGCAGACGTTTGTGGTTGTGTTATCTCTTGTTGTATTACATGTAATTTCAAGCCAAGGGCTTAACGTGTATTTTAGTTAGTACTCTCCTCCTTGTAACCAAGTGTTAACTTGGAAAGCTGTAAGCCCGCAGGGCATTTGCTTTTGTTGTTAACATGTAATGCTTTTGTAAAGGATTACTCTGATGAATAGAATGATGTTTATCTCTTATATCAATGCATGTCTAAATTGATGGGTTTAATGTTATTATTTTGAGGGCGTTACAAATCCTTAGGTTCTCGAAGATCACGTAAGGGAGCAAGACGAAGTAATAAGAAGAATAGCGGCTAACATAGAGTCTATGAAGAGCCAGATAAAAGGCAAAGAGGTGACAACAAAAGAGGGGCGCAAAGGCAACACACATTCTTGCCACTCAGAAGATCGTGACAGACAAGTCACACCATCACAAATTGAAAGTAGAAACCTCAGGTCAGGCGATACACAATCAAAGACTTCCAGGACACGCTACTCTAGGCCTAAGAGAATGAGGACTGAAAGGGCTCGAAGGAGAGAAGACACTCAGGCTCGCAAAACCCGCAGAGTCTCTACACTACAACGATTGGCTCCTAGAACACATGGGAGTGTCGAGGTTGGAATTCCAGAGCCACGCCTTGCCTATGAACCAACAGACAAAGCGTTAGCAAGGTTGCAGAGCTCACCGTTCATTCCGACAATAGAGAACGCACCATTAACCTCCGGCTTCCACCAGTCCAAATTCACTATTTATGGGGGGAAGTCGAACCCCTACATACACTTGAGCCACTTTTACCAGGTTATGGCCGTGTATCGGCGAAACGAGGCTCTAATGTGTATCATGTTTCCTTCCAGCCTTGGTGACCTGGGTTTAACGTGGTTTGAAAGGTTGCCAGAAGGTAGCATAGCTTCGTGGGCGCAACTAGCGGAGGCATTTGTGACCAGATTCAGAACGAACACCAAGACACCAGTGGAGATTGACCAGCTTCTCTCCATAGACATGGGCGAGAAAGAAACATTGAGGTCTTACAATAACCGGTATTGGGAGACTTTTAATCAGATTGGAGATTGCCCTACAAACCTAGCTATCGCACAGTACAAATGAGGTTTGCCGATTGGCAATAAGTTGAGGGATTCAATGACAATGACGCCGCCCCTTACTATGGAAGCCCTAATGGAGAGAATGCACCAACACATCCGAGTAGAGGAAGATAGGGCGCACACCAAGGCCGAGTCCGGCGCAACAGTGATACCAGACAAAAATCCTTTGGCGAGAGTTAACACGGTTGACAAGTAGGATTGACCGCGCAAAAGTCTTTGCCCAACTGGGGGCAAAGTGGGTTGGCAGGTTTGACCAACTCTTTCTAAATAAGTCTTTTCCCAACTGGGGGCCAACAAAAAAGGTTGGCAAGTTTGACCAACACTTTTTTCATTCCTA
Source organism: Camellia japonica (assembly GCA_030407325.1). NCBI lineage: Eukaryota > Viridiplantae > Streptophyta > Magnoliopsida > Ericales > Theaceae > Camellia > Camellia japonica. The sequence goes on along the minus strand of JAPPVO010000019.1, from coordinate 76,608,644 downwards.
AGCCGAGATAAGGATCTAGGCTGCAGGAAGTTGGCAGGTATCACCAGCATTTAGCTCTCTTCAGCCAATATAAGGATCTAGACTGAAGAAGGTTGGCAAGAATAACCAACATTTAGCTCTCCTAAGCCAAGATAAGGCTCTAAGCTGTAGGAAGTTGGCAGGTATGACCAACATTTAGCTCTCTTCAGCAGAAATAAGGATCTAGGCTGAAGAAGGTTGGTAGGAATAACCAACATTTAGCTCTCCTAAGCCGAGATAAGGATCTAGGCTGCAGGAAGTTGGCAGGTATGACCAACAAAACTTTTGCACTCTTTGGCTGGGATGACAGTTACCTCGGCCAAAGTAGGTCGGCAGGTTTGACCAACAAGTTTTTTGGATTCTTCAGCCGAGATGCGTATCTCGGCCAAAGAAGGTTGGCAGGATCAGGTAAGGCCAAGCTAATTAGTTTGGCTAGGCATGCGGTCAGAATGATGCAAAACATTGAAAAAGAAAAACAGTAACCGAGCAAAAGATTGAAATTTTTCATTAATTGGAAGATGATTACAAAATGTAGGACATATAGTCCGGTTACACTAAAAGAACGCCTTCTCATATGATTGCAAACTCGAAGGATATAAATATTGAAGGCAAAAAGGCGGGGCTGTTCAAAATTTTGAAGGTACATGACGGGTGTAACAAGAGAACGAGGATAATGGGGGCACGCCACGTATCTTGGGAATGACGTCGTGCCAGATTAGTGGAAGAACATGTTGAGCAACTGACAAGGCTTATTGGGGCCGAACGAGCTATGAAACCGAACAACTTTTTAGCTCGGCAGAGTGGGGCGTTCTTAGCTCGGCTGGAGGAAAAATAATCCCAATCATGCTACGCAGATGGAATTAAGAGGCAATTGAGAGGGTAATTTGTAAACAAATTGGGCCGAGCTAGGAAGAGTCTTCTTTGGGAGTTGGGCCGCGTAATGGGCCGAGATAAGGGCTGGTGTAGCTCGGTCTTAGGCCAAGAAGACATCTCATATTTTGGGTTTGGGCCGAACTATGGGCCGAGGTAATTATTTATGTAGCACGGTCCTTGATCATCTAAACATCGGGTCGGTTAGAGATGGGCTACCAGTGACCTGACCTAGCTATCCTGGACCGAGGTATCAGTGGAGGGAGAACCGAGCTAAAGGATAGCTCTGCAGGGCGTCATCTCAGAGTCAAGACTGACAGTGGTGCTTAAAGTATCACCGAGCTGTGTGAGCACGGTTGACCGCAATGTCAGCCGAGGTAAGGGTTCAGCCATCTCACTTGGCTTGCAGTGATGAGGGTGTTTTAGGGATAATCATTATCCTTGGGCTTGAGACTCCTAGGAGGACTCTGCTAAGGAGAGTAGAGTCCTACTAGGACTATGCAAAACCATCTCACTTGGTTGGTAGTGAGTAGGAGTGTGACTCCTACGAGGACTCTGCTAAGGAGAGTAAAGTCCTACTAGGATTGTGCAAACCATCTCACTTGGTTGGTAGTGAGTAGGGTGTGTGATTCCTAGAAGGACTCTTATAAGGAGAGTTGGAATCCTACTAGGATTGTGCTAAGTAAAGTCTATAAAAGCTCATGACCAGGCCTATGTACAGGTATCCTAATTCTTACTTTAGAATACACAGAGCTTATTGTCTATTGTCTAGTTGCTGACTTAGGCATCGGAGGGGTTTCCGACACACACCCGCCGGTTAGCTCACATTTATATTTTCAGGTGGCAAAGCAACATTGTTTGGAGGAGCGCAAACTTGATCAACAGGATCATACGAGAAGAATTATTTCATGCTCGTACAACTCCAATTCAGCCTACTTGACATTAACCTAAAGGTTTAGTAACTGTAATATTAAAAAAAAAAAAATTTATTGGCAAACTATGAAATTTTCAAAAGGAAAAGAGAAGGCAATTCACTATCTGCTGTTAAATGTTTCTCAATAACCTTGCATTTTCTCACTAACCAAACAAAACCACCTCAAAAAGTATTCAAAAGAGCAAATTGACGAAGACAAAATAATTCCCCCAAATTCATCAAAAACTAGCAAAAACACAAAGGTCTCAAACAAAACCCTAACCTTTAAACCAAAACGCTAATCGAAAACAAAACAGATAAACCTAACCAAATCAAAACATAGATCCAAATCGAACAACGAACGAGTTCGCCATTAATATAAGAACTGAAGCTTTGCGTATATGAAGAATTACAATTAGTGAAAACCAAATCAAGAGTTAGGGTTTGATGATGATTATACAATAAAGAGTTTGAAATAGAAGAGAGAGAGAGAGAGAGAAGAGAGAGAGAGAGAGAGAGAGAGAGTTACTTCAGTAGCTAGGTATTCAAGTACAATGGCTATGAAAACCAGACCTCTGGTTCCGACCCACTGAGCATAGCGACCCTTCTTCAAGTACCAGGCAATCCCCTTGACTAGGAACAGGAGGCAAGGAGAAGAGACATGTCTACTTGTGAAATTCAATCTTGTTGGGAATGGAAAGAGTCATCCTCTGTCATTCATGGTAGAACAGAGGTGCAAATTTGGGAATTGTATATTTTATATAAAAATCAAATTGGAATATTTTATACAATCACACCTATTTGGAGTGTGATTAAATATATATATCTATATAATAAGGGAAGAAGGTTTTTGAATTTATCCTAAAGACAATTGTTTTACTAGGACATTTTAATGGTCATGATTCATTTGTATATTTAGATGGATGGCTGGGATGACCCCCTTAACTTTCATTTGTCACCCCACATTCTGTCCTTTGCCAACCCAAGACAAAGGCTTACAAACCCCAGTTTCATCTCATCATCATCAGGCATCAGCAGCCCTATTCACTACCCCACGAAACAACGCAACCTTCGGCAACGTTGCATGAGAGAGCAAACATCACATGTTTGTTCTCTCTCTCTCTCTCTCTCTCTCTCTCTCCAAACTTCTTAGGTCTCAAACTCTTTCTCCTCAGAGATCTCTCTCTCTCTTCCTCTCGCACCCCCTCTCTCTCAGCTACCACCGATAACAACTCTCCACAGTCACGCCGTTTTACATCGCCTCCATCACCGCCTCACCTCTAACCTCCACCGACAGCAACTCTTCATCTCTTCTCCCGCCACTTCACCTCCGTCCTCCACCGTCAAGAGAGAGATGAGTTTCTAAAATGGGTTTGGATTTGTGTGTGTTTGGATCTTTACTTCTTTTTTTCCTATGGACAGCACTGTTGTGAAAGGTAATTTGAATGAATAAAGCTTACTTTTTCCTCCTCAAACTATCTCCATAGCCACTGACACACTTAATCCTAAGCCCAATCTCAATCAAAGCCAAACCGAATCTCTCCAAACCTCAAACAGCAACCCTAAAGATCTTTACAATATTTAATAAGGCCATGATTTTTGCTGTTTGGGATGTGGATTGATTTTTAAATTTTTTATTTTTTTGGTTATTTTGGTCGGGGCTAAAAGCCTCCTTTTGGTACCCTACGGCGCATGAATGTTTGGGTTTGTGTTTCTAAGATTTGGGTTTCTATTTGTTTTTCTAAGATTTTTTTTAAACATTAAAATTGAGAAAAAGATGAGAGAATGAGAAAGAGAGAGAATGGGTGTTAATTTCCTATGAGAGGAGAGAATGAGAAAAATAGACCTTTCTGGAGAGATTAGAGAGAGAAAGTGAGGAGAATGAGTGGGAGACTGTGAAGAGAGGTTAGGGGGTCACCCGGCACAACACCACACAAAAAAAAGTGGGTTTAAATTATTATTTTTTTTTAAATCCACTCTTTTTGAAAAATGTTTGTAGAAAATGTTTGGTTTTTTTTTGGTAAATAAATTTAAACTCAAAATTTAAATGGAGTTTAAATTGAGTTCTGTTAAAAAAAATGGTGGATTTAAATTTGTATGAAAATTGAGTTTAAATTGAGTTTATGAGTTAAGTTTATGTAGAAAATGTTTTTTTTTTTTTTTTTTTTTTTTTTTTTTTGTGTGTGTGTTTGCGTGTGTGTGTATGTGTGTGTAGATAAATTTGAACTCAAAATTTAAATTAGGTTTAAATTGGGTTATGTTAAAAAAATGATCATAAAAGTGAATTTTGAGAAAGAGAGGAGAAATAATAATAGTGGTGTGATTTGTTCAAAAACTTAAAAGAAGAGTTTTTTATTAATAGAATTTTGACTTCAAATTCTTATAATAAATTATATTTTTCAATTTTTACTTTAATTTTATTGGGGTATATTTATGTTTGGGTGCTTTTACAAAATTCATTTCAAAGTCAATAAATTTGATAAATTACATTTTAAATCAATACTTTTAAATTTAATTATATTTTAATCTTATAATTAATTTAGACACGGATGTACACTAGGTGGCACATTACTTTTATAGGTGATACATTTTTAAACCTCCGAACCAACCTTGGGGGCTTGCCTTGTTAGAAACTCATACTTTACTATAAATCAAAATTTTAAACTCATCAAACTCACCATAAATTAGATTTGTACTATTTATCTGCCCATAAATCAGTAGTTTGAAGGTGTTAAAATTTCAAGGTGTTAGAATCTATTGCCAGATAAATTATGGTTGTTGCCAAGGATAGTTAAACTTTTTAAGCACTTTCAAGATGTTGTAAGCTTTAAAGGCACTAGAAATTCGTTCATCAAAACGAAGACCATGCGGGCAGAATGTCATTGGTTAGATCGAAAAAGCAAGTAAGAAAAGTGATAGAGAGTGAAGTCTAATGAAAAAAAAAAAAGAAAAAGATCGTTGGGTGACCACTACCAACCAGGGAAGGGGCTCTGAAAATTCCACAACTTTTGGGAAATCACAATACTATATTTATTATTATTTTTATTTTTAGAATCTTAATTTATTTAGCTTTTACTGTTTGTTGGACAAACTACAAAATTGAAATTCTTAAACAACATAATGTCATGACCCGAACCCGCCCCTATGGGTTAAGGACATAATCGGCCAGTAATCCTGAGATTACCTACGGCCTCAAACCAAAACAGACGTAACTCAACAGAGTAAAGGGGCCAAACGGAAGAAATAATTAAAAACTTTGTCCATATAGCCATGCTTATATGCACTTTAAAGCGAACCATACGCATATACGTTAATAACCCACAACAAAATACAGTACCATGAAATCCTTTACAGACAGGATCATCCAAACTAAGTCAACCCCTAACAAAACTATATATACAGATATACACAAAGTCCTTGCCAACAAAACAAAGTATAAGTACATAACAAAATGGCAAGGATGGGTCTCATGCGTGAGACACAAGGCTGACTCTCCAAAACTCATGTTGTTCCTGGCAGACTTCACTGGGGCTGGGTTTGGACTTCCCTTGGCTCACCTACAAACACATGAATGAACGTGAGCGATAACCCAGTGAATAATATCAAGTAAGGGAAATGCATTGAAACATTATACAACAGACGACCTAGGGCCCAATTCATTCATGTCAACTGGCCTTTGGCCTTTTCAAACTTCCATAACAAACTGGCTCTTAGGCCTTTATATCAGACTGGCTCTTAGGCCCTTCAAACTTTTCAGATCAAACTGGCTCATAAGCCTTTCAAACTTTCATATCAAACTGGCACATAGGCCTTTCAAACTTTCACATCAAACTGGCACATAGGCCTTTCAAACTTTCATATCAAACTGGCACATAGGCCTTTCAAACTTTCATATCAGACTGGCACATAGGCCTTTCAAACTTTCATATCAAACTATGTCCACCATTCAAATTAATGAACTTCACAAAACTTACATAGAAGTAGTAATTGGACAATAATGTATGTCAGATATTACTCACAGTGATCGACTTGTGGAGTTGCCCTGGAGCTTGACCCTACATATCATGTAACACATATGGGTCACAATTAGTTCAATCCGTTCTTTAATTCACATATTCCTCTTTAGGCTTCATTCTTATCTCTTTTACTCAATTACAATGTTCAGTGCATGCCTAAGAGTGCTCACAAGTGAAAGAGAACAGAAAACGAAACACAGAACAAACATTCAAAATTTCAGAAAACAGGGTCCCCGCTCGAGCGGACCCTTGAGGCCTGCAAAAGTACTGGATAGGTGAAATTTACGCTTGAGCGTTCATTCTAGCGCTCGAGTGTAAGGCCTCTCAACATGGCTCCCCGCTCGAGCGTGATCTTCCCCGCTCGAGCGGACTCCATGTCTGCAAAAGTACTGGATGCATCATTTTTACGCTCGAGCGTGAACTCGGACGCTCGAGCAGAAGTTCATTCTACATGACCCCCGCTCGAGCGTGAACTCCCCTCGCTTGAGCGGACACCATACCTGCAAGAAAAATACTGGGAGCTCGAAATCCACGCTCGAGCGGCTATTCCCTCGCTCGAGCGAACATCAAAATTCTGGGTTTCCCAGATTGTGTTCTTGAGCTCCAATTCAACTTTCAAATAACATTTCTTGCATGCAATGGCTCAAATATCACATATTCACATACTAACATAATACCAATACCAAATTACAACATTAGGAAGCTCAATTTCTTGATCTATCTATATGCATGTCCCAAAATATTTCAAACTCATCACCAACATGCTCAAATTCAAACATTCAAGACTTATTCTCCCATGATTTGTACATGCATGTGACATAACTCCCTCATTCTCAACTCATATGATGAAGAAGTGGTTAAAACATGAGCTTCAACTTAAAACTTACATGGATCATGCATTTTGTGCTCAAATACACAAATTCAAAGCAATTATACCCATGCATGCACACATTGACCTTTAATTCAACATAAACAACTCAATTCCATTTCAATTCTTACTCTTGATTACCCAACTAGCTTGAATACACAATATTACACATTAAACTCATGATTTACTCACCAAGGAGCTTTAATCTTTCCAAGCTAAGGTTAATTCTTGTATTAGACTTCAACTTCCAAGCCTTCAAGACCAAATTGCACAATCCCTCTCTCTCCCCCTATAGCCGGCCCTCTCTCTAATTTTTGAGTCCAAGATTAGCCAAAATGCTACTAAGGAGAAGAATGGAGATGTAGTGCCCCTTTTACAACAAACTCCACTAATGTATTATAATAATAATAATAATTGGGCACTAATTCACCAATTTAATCAATTTAATCTGGTCCGAATCAATTTTTCAATTAAACTTCACCGTAGGCTCTAAAAATTATGCCAATCACAATGACGCCGTCAATTTCGGGTTCTATGCCTTCAATTTAATTTCCAAAGCAGATAATTAAACAGATATTCCTACGGTGAACAAATAGAAATTCAAAACCACATTTTCACATAATGGCACACAAAATCATATTAGACACATAATCATACTCGCATCAAGGACCAATTAACAAATTACGGAACAGGGGTATCACACATAATAATTATTTATTTGGTAGTATTATACATATCAATGGGTATAAACAACAAAATAATTATTTGTTTGCCGGCAGTGGAAATAATTCAGTGCTTCTTTGTGGGCTGCATCACTGGAGTTTTGGGTTATTTTGTTGTTATTTTATTCGAGTTTTTAAAAGCATGTGATACAAGTAAAATTGTTGCAATTTTTTAAAAAGAATAGTATTTTTTATTTTTTTCAATATTTTTGTCAAAAATATTACAGACTTTATAAATTTTAATATGATACGTATGATTTACAACTGTATTTTGATCACAACATTATTTACACCGTGCCTTTAAGCATAGTCATACACTAGTATATATATATAATCACACTTATTTAAAAAGTGTGATTAAAAAGTAGTAATGTATATATAATCATACTTTAATTAGAAAGTGTGATTCAAACATATATATATAATCACACTTATTTAAAATGTGTGATTAAAAAGTAGTATTGTATATATATAATCACACTTTAATTAGAATGTGTGATTATATATTGTGTGATTAAAAAGTATATATATAATCACACTTATTTAAAAAGTGTGATTAAAAAGTAGTAGTGTATATATAATCACACTTTAATTAGAATGTGTGATTAAAATATATATATATATATACATAATCACACTTAATTGAAAAGTGACATAAAAAATAAATATTATGACACTCAATCAAATTAAGTGTGATTAAAATATCAATCTAATTTTTTTTATCACACTTCCAATAAAAGTGAGATTTTTTTTTTTTTGTCAAAGTGAGATCTTTAACTATTTTTGTAGTAATCCCAAACCCTAAATCTTAAAAAACACAAAAAATAAAAAATCCAAAACCCTAAACCCTAAACTCAAAACCCCAAACTCCAAACCCTAAACCCCAAAACCCAAAACCCAAAATCCTAAATCCTAAAATCCTAAAACCCTAAATCCTAAACCCTAAACCCTAAACCCAAACCCCAAAACCCCAAAACCCTAAACCCTAAACCCCTAAAACCCAAAACCCTAAAACCCTAAATCCTAAATCATAAACCCTAAACCCTAATCTCAAAAACATAAACCCTAAACCCAAAATCCTAAACCCTAAATCCAAAATCCTAAAACTTAAACCCAAAAAGGCATAAATAAAAAACCCTAATCATAAACCTTAAACACTAAATCCTAAATCCTAAAATCCAAAATCCAAAACCTAAAACCCTAAACCCTAAACCCTAAAAATCTTAAAAACCCTAAACTCCCTAAACCTCAAACCCTAAACCCTAAACCCTAAACCCTAAATCCTAAATCCTAAGTACCCTAAACCCGATAAAATCCCAAACCCTAAAATCATAAAACCCTAAACCCCCAACCCTAAATCCCAAATTTGACATAAATTCAATATCGTCCCAGAGATCCTAAATCCAAAACCTAAAACCCAAAATCCTAAATCCTAAACCCTAAACCCTAAACCCTAAATCCTAAAACCCTAATATCCTAAACCCTAAACCCAAAATCCAAAAAGATAAACCCTGAACCCTAAACCATAAATCAAAAATCCTTAATCCTAAACCCCAAAACCGTAAACCCTAAAACCCTAAACCCTAAATCCAAAACCCGAAAGCCCAAAACCCTAAACCCCAAATCAAAAACACTAAACCCCAAAACCAAAAACCCCAAAACCCTAAACCACAAACCCTAAACCCTAAACCCTAAATCCAAAACCTTAAATCCTAAACCCTAAACCTTAGACTCCCTAAACCATAGACTCCCTAAACCATAAAAAACCCTAAACCCTAAACTCTAAAATACCCTAAAAACCCTAAACCTTAAACACAAAATCATAAAGCCAAAACCCAAAACCCTAAATACTAAACAACAAACCTTAAATTCGAAACCCTAAACCCTAAAAAACCCTGAAACACTAAACCCTAAACCCTAAACCCTAAACCAAAAACGTAAAACCCAAAACCCTAAACATCAAACCCTAAACCCAAAATCCTAAATTCCTAAACCCTAAACCCTAAATCCTAAACCCTAAGAACCCTAAACCCTAAAACCCAAAGCCCTAAAATCAAAAAACCATAAACCCCTCCACCCTAAATCCCAAATTTGAGATAATTTCGATCTCATCCCAGAGATCCAATATCCCAAACCCAAAATCCAAAATCCAAAATCCTAAACCCTAAACCCTAAACACCAAAACCCTAAACCATGAACCCCAAAACCCTAATACCCTAATACCCTAAACCCTAAATCCATAAAGACAAATCCTAAACCCTGAACCCTAAATCCATAAAGACAAATCCTAAACCTTGAACCCTAAATCGTAAATCATAAATCCTAAATCCTAAACCCGAAAACCCTAAACCCTAAACCCTAAACCTTAAAACCTTAAATCCTAAATCTTAAACCCTAAACTCTAAACCCTAAATTCAAAACCCAAAACCTGAAACCCTAAAACCCAAAATCCAAAACCCAAAACCCCAAAACACTAAACCACAAACCCTAAACCCCAAATCCTAAACCCTAAATCCTAAACTCTAAACCTCAAACCCTAAAATCCTAAACCATAAACTCCCTAAACCATAACAAAACCCTAAACCCTAAACCCTAAAAGACCCCAAATCCAAAAAAAAACCCTGAAAACCATAAATCTAAAACCCAAAACCATAAAGTCGAAACCCAAAACGGCAAATACTATACCATAAACCTTAAATCCCAAATCCTAAATCCTAAAAAACCCTAAAACACTAAACCCTAAACCGGAAAGCATAAAACGCTAAAACCCTAAACCCTAAACTCCTAAAACCCAAAATCCTAAAACCCTAAACCCTAAACCCCTAAAATCCAAAACCCTAAAACCCTAAACCCTAAACCCAAAACATAAACCCTAAACCCTAAACCTAAACCCAAAATCCTAAACACTAAAACCCTAAACCATACACCCAAAACCCAAAAACTTAATCCCAAAAACCCTAAACCCTAAAGCCTAAACCTTGAACCCTAAATCCTAAACCTTAAATCCTAAACCCTAAATCCAAAACCCCAAAACACAAAACCCCAAAACCCTAAACTCTAAAATCCTAAATCCTAAACCGTAAATCCTTAACCCTAAAAACTTTAAAAACCCTAAATCCTAAACTCTCTAACCCTCAAACCCAAAATCCCAAACCCTAAACCTCTAAACCCTAAACCCTAAATCCTAACTACCCAAAACCTTAAAATCGTAAAACCCTAAACCCCTCAACCCTAAACCCCAAATTTGAGATAACTTTAATCTCGTCCCAAAGACCCTAAATCCTAAACCCGAAAACCTAAATCCTAAACCCTAAAAGCCTAAACCTCAAACTCTTAAAACTTAAAATCCTAAACCGTAAACCCAAATTGGTAAACACTAAACCCTAAATCCTAAACCCTAAAAAACCCCAAATCCTAAAAAACCCTAAAAGCCCTAAACCTTAAACCCAAAACTGTAATCCTGAAACCCAAAACCCTAAATACTAAACCCTAACCCCTAAACCCTAAACCTTTGTGGGAGCCGAATATTGGTACATACAGGAAAGCCGGATGAATCTAAAAAAAATCAGGATATATATTCTATTCGGCTACGTCCTGGACGATCCCAAAGCCGAATAGTTTAATCGGCCATAGAACCAGTTGAACAAAAAGCTAAGTGGGAATTGGCATACGACAGAAGGGCCGAATGAGCAATCATGCAATGGATTAAGAGTGGGCCCGACCCTAGGGCCCATAAGTGAATATAAATAGAGGAACATCAACCAAAGAGAGGTATGTGATAACAGACCCAAGAAACATAAGACACAAGCAACTGAGAGACATATACTAACTTGTCTGTCGGAGTGCTAATTCAGGCACCCTCGACCGGAGTGTTAATCCCTTTTTCAGGTGGCAATCAGAGGATCAGGAACCTCCTACAGGATCGAAGAGTATTTCCAATCCACTTCTCTACAATTGGCACCGTCTGTGGGAATACTCAAGTACATCCATGGCGGGCGTAACATAAGATCTTTCGATAATCATTGACGAAACTATGCCAAGTGACATGCTTGGACCGGAGAACATCGCCGCACAACGGGCCTTAAATTTCGACTCAGTAGCTCAGACCCCACCCTTAACTTCAGTGCATGAGACAATGCAAACGATTATGGATCAAGCAAAGCAAAATGAGTAGCGGCTAGAGAACATGATGGCTGAGAAAGAGCACCTGCGCCAGGATTTGGCCTTGGAGGTGGCAAAATCTCAGCAGGCCGCATGCCAAGGCCAGGGTCGATCTTTGGGAAAGAAGGATAGTCGACAACGTCGACTCCGGAAACACAATAATTACAGTGATTCTAGCTCATCATCCCTGGAGCCCAGAAAGAAAGGACGCATTGAGGAATCCAGCTCAGCTGAAGGAAGTCCATATGTACGGCATGCACGAGGGAGAAGCGATGATTCGGATGAGGAAGATAAACACGACCCTTTCGTGCGACGAATTGCAAGGGCTATGCTACCCAAAAGTTCAAGGCACCGTCGTTCACCCTCTACAACGGAAAATCGAACTCCATTGATCACATTCGTCATTATAAGCAAGCGATGACGCTCCATGCTGACGATGAAGCCCTCACGTGTCGAATATTTTTAAGCAATCTAGGACCACTGGCCGTGAGGTGGTACTATAAACTGGAGCCGCATCAATTAAGAGCTTCCACCAACTCCAAAAGTCATTCAGGATGAGATTCATCACTAATGAGGTCCAGCCGAAGCAAGTCGATTCTCTCTGGGCCATGCAAATTAAACCGGGAGAAACTCTTCGTAAATATTCGGCCCGCTACTGGGAGTGCTTTAATCTGGTAGATGATGCTTGCAACGACTCCATGGCCATCACTGCCTTTAAGATGGGATTGCATCCTGATAGTCCCCTCCGCAGTTCATTAACCAGACGGCCCCCCAAAATAGCCTGGGCATTAATGAAAAAGGTCAAAGAATACTACAAAGTGGAAGACGATGCCCTGCAGGTCAAAGCCAGACGTAAAGCCGTTGAGACAGTCGTGTCGGCAATTGTTCAACCGATTAGCGTCGTGCCATCAACAAGCCTTGAGCAGCCGAATCAAGCTAAATGAGACAAAAGGCGTGACTCACACCGATCAAACAACCAATGTTCACATCGAGCTAATGAACAGTATCAAGTGGATAGCAGGTGCACAAGGCGCTCCGGCAAGAATACACAGAGCTAACAAAGTCGATCAGCAAGATTCTGTCGAAAGTTTAACACCTTCCATTCTTCAAGTGGCTGCCTAAGACAACGGGACCTCTCGATGCGAGAAGATAGGATAAATGGTGTGAGTATCATAAAGACCACAATCACGACACTGATAGTTGTTATGCATTAAAGGATCACCTAGAAGAATTGGTGCAAGACGGCCGTCTTACGCAACACGTCCGAAAGAATAATTGAACAAATACAGTAGCTCTACGGCCGGAGTCACCTTCTCTATTCTGTTGAAAGTTTAACACCTTCCATTCTTCAAGTGGCCGCCCAAGACAACGGGACCTCCCGATGCGAGAAGATAGGATAGATGGTGTGAGTATCATAAAGACCACAGTCACGACACCGATAGTTGTTATGCATTAAAGGATCACCTGGAAGAATTGGTGCAAGACGACCGTCTTACGCAACACGTCCAAAAGAATAATTGAACAAATACAGTAGCTCTACGGCCGGAGTCACCTCCTCTTGGTGTAATTCATATCATATACAGCTTGCCGGCATCATCCGAGGTGCATACAATTCAGCTGCAGTCCAGCCCCCATAGCCCAATGACGCCAATGAAACGGCCCCATGACACTGGAATGATTAGTTTCGATGACAGTGACTTAATTGGAGTGACTCACCCCCACATTGATCCCCTCATCATCGAGCAACGCGTAAACAGATTCACCACTGAGCACGTTCTCATTGACCAAGGTAGCACTTCAAAAATAATGTATTACAAAACTTTCGTCAAACTTGGCCTCACCGACTCGGACCTGTCTCCGGCTAATTACCCGTTATTCGGCTTCAATGCTAACTCGGAGTATCCTTTGGGCAAAATCACACTACCAGTACGGGCCGACACCAGATCAATAGACGTAGAATTTATGGTTGTCAAGCTTCCTTCACCGTATAATCTCATCATGGGCAGAACTTGGTTACATACAATGCAAGCCGTGCCAAGCACCTACTATTAACTACTATGTTTTCTGACTGAGTACAGTATCGAACAAATTCACGGCTCTCAGAAATCGGCACAGGCATGCTATCTTCTTGCTGCAAAGAGACCAAGGGAGTTGGAAGTGCATTCAATTGAGGTACCGGATAGGGAGAGCCTCGAAGACGTTGGGAAGATCCCAAGTGAAAAGGCAACTGAAGCCTTGGATCGGGTCAAAATTGACGGAAGTCCTGACAAGTTCTTCATGATCAGCGCTTCCTTGGATAAAGTTGAAAGGTAGGAGTTGGTATCCTTCTTACTTGGCAATATTGATGTGTTTGCATGGTCCCCATACGAGATGCCAGGAGTGGATCCATCTGTGGCCCAACATCGTTTAAACGTTGATCCGAAATGTAAGCCAATTATTTAGAGAAGTCAGCGGTCAGCCGCGAAGCATACTTTGGCTATTGTTGAAGAAGTAGATCGGTTACTTGACGCCGGGGTGATTCGCGAAGTAACCTATCCTACATGGTTGTCCAATACTATGGTTGTAAAGAAGAAGAATGGCTCTTGGCGTGATTGTGTGGATTTCACGGACTTTAAACAAAGCTTGTCCCAAGGACTGTTTTTCCCTGCCCAAAATAGACTAACTTGTAGATGCAATGACACATCATCAACGCATGAGCTTCTTAGATGCCTACAGGGGCTATCATCAAATTGCCATGCATCCGAGGATCAAGAAAAAACCGCATTCTTCACCCCAAGAGGAACCTATTACTACAAGGTCATGCCTTTTTAGGCTGAAGAATGAGGGGGCAACTTATCAAAGACTAGTGACTGCCATGTTCAAGGAACAACTCGGCCGTACCATGGAAGTATACATCGACGATATGGTGGTCAAATCTAAGGAAAGGCACTCCCATCTAGCCGATTTGCCAGAGACATTCAGCATCCTTCAAAAGGTGTGCATTCGGCATCGGATCCGGCAAATTCCTTGGCTACATCATTAACCACCGCGGAATCAAAGTCTTATCTCTGATCAGTACCACTCTTGGCAACACCTGTGGCAAGCGATCCGCTCATTTTGTATCTGGCAGTATCCGACTGGGTGGTCAGCGCCGCACTGTTAAGAGAAGAAATAGGGGAGCAGCAACTAGTTTACTATGTGAGCAAAGCTATGGCCGACGCCGAAACACGTTACCTTCCATTAGAAAAGCTTATCCTTGCTCTTGTCATGGCTGCAAGAAAACTGATGCACTACTTTCAGGGGCATACCATTGGGGTACCAACGGAATATCCCCTTCGGTCGGCGCTCTGCAGTGCGGAAGCGTCGGGGCGCATTTCGAAATGGGCTCTCGAACTCAGCCAGCATGATATCCAGTTTCTACCCAGAACTTCCATCAAGGGGCAAGTGCTTGCCGACTTTGTAGCCGAATTCATAGGATCCCTCGACGGCTTTGAGTCTGATCAAGTGCAACCTAAGCGCAATTGGAGAATGTATGTTGGAGACATTTGGCAGATGTATTGTGATGGGTCATCCAACCAACGTGGCAGTGGCGCTGGCGTCATGACCCCCAAAAAGGCGATAATAGAACAGGCTGTCAAACTGGGCTTCGATGCATCAAACAATGAGGCCGAATACGAAGCATTATTAACCGGCCTACGGAATGCACTTCACCTCGGTGCATGGCGTCTACTTGTTTTCTGTGACTCAAAGCTAGTAATCAACCAGTTAAAAGGGGAATATGCAGCAAAAAATGACCACATGGCTGCTTATATGAAAACGGCGAATTCTTTGCTTGCGAAATTTGATCACCACAAACTGAATCAAATAACCTGAGATCAAAACATTCATGCGGATGCCTTGGCTTGCCTAGCCTCTGCCATCAACTCAAAAGTTAAGCGGACAATTGAAGTAGGTTTTGTCCCTGAGCCGAGCATTGCCTCTTCAAAATCAACATTATTAAACCAACTCCAAGTTGGATGGACACTATCGCTGCATTCCTACCCTCGGAGCAGCTCCCGACGGATAAGAAAGAGGCACACAAACTGCGAAACAAAGCCCTCCGATACTACTTGGATCCGCAGGGAAAGCTTTACAAAAAATCTCTCTCTCGGTCGTACTTAGAATGTGTTCACTAGGATAAAGTCGAAGAACTCTTGTCTGAAATACATGAAGGCAATTGTGGTGCCCATTCGGGCAGACGTTCTCTGGCCCATCGAGCCGTAACACAGGGGTACTATTGGCCGACCATGCAAACCGATGCCGAGTGTTATGTTAAGAAATGCGAACAATGCCAGATTTTTTCCCCCTTAACTCATCTGCCTGCCGAGTTAAACTCTATCACTAGTCCTTGGCCGTTCGCTCAATGGGGCCTTGATATCGTCGAACCATTATTACGGGCTCCTGGGAACAAGAAATTCTTAATTGTCGCGACGGACTATTTCACAAAATGGGTCAAAGCGGAGGCACTAACACGTATTCGAGATGCCGACATTAAGCGTTTTGTATGGAAAAACATCATAATGAGATTCGGCATGCCACGAGCGCTTGTTTCAGACAACGATACCCAGCTTGATTGTGGCGTTTATCGAGAATTGTGCAACACTTATGGTATCCGACCTTATTTTCCTCGCCGGCTTACCCCCAAAGCAATGGTCAAGCAGAGGCCACCAACAAAGTTATTTTGGACGACATCAAGAAGATGCTGGAAAAAGCTAAAGGCAGATGGGTCGAAGAGTTACCCAGCGTGCTGTGGGCTCATCGCACTACTCCAAGGCAATCCATTGGGGAAACGCCGTTTGCTCTGTGCTTTGGAACCCAGGCAATCATCCCCCTGGAGATCAGCTTTCCAACCTTGAAATCGAAGGTTTTTGACATGGGCCAAAATGACATGATGTTGGCCTTGGACTTAACTCTGATTGAAGAACGCCGAGACCATGCCCTTGCTTCCATGGCACGGTACCAGCAACAGCTCGCTAAATCGTATAATCAACGTGTTCAGCTACGTCGCTATACACCAGGAGAATTGGTCCTCAAGAAAGTTCTTCCCGCTGCTAGGAATCCTTCTAACGGAAAATTGGGTCCTAACTGGGATAGCCTCTATCAGATTGACTCAATCACATGGATAGGGGCATATCGGCTCAAAGACATGGATGGTAGAAGTTTGTCGCGTCCGTGGAATTCCACACACGTGCACAAATTTTATCATTAAGCTAACTTGTACGGCACGACAACTTGTTTTGAATTTTTGCCGTGTACATCTTTCTTTTTTTCAATACAATGTTTTTTCTTTCCTGCCCAATGAGTTATGGTTGTCAAAAAGCCTCCGAATTCAAAGCCCCGTCCGTGAATGACACGTTTGGGCCGAATAAGCCTCCAAATTTGGAGCGCCCTTCGTGAAAATCACGATTGGCCAACACAAAAAAGCCTCCGAACTCAGAGCCCCATCCATGAATGACACATTTGGGCCGAATAAGCCTCTGAATTCGGAGCGGCCTTCGTGGAAATCACGATTGGCCAACACAAAAAAGCTTTCGAATTCAGAGCGCCCTTCGTGAAAATCACGATTGGCCAACATAAAAAGCCTCTGAATTCGGAGCTCCTTCATGAAAATCCCGATTGGCCAACACAAAAAGCCTCCAAACTCGGAGCCCCATCTGTGAACGACACGTTTGGGCCGAATAAGCCTCCGAATTCGGAGCGCCCTTCATGGAAATCATGATTGGCCAACACAAAAAGCCTTTGAACTCGGAGCCCCATCCGTGAATGACACATTTGGGCCGAATAAGCCTCCGAATTCGGAGCGCCCTTCATGGAAATCATGATTGGCCAACACAAAAAGCCTCCGAATCCGGAGCGCGCTTCGTGGAAATCACGATTGGCCAACACAAAAAAGCCTCCGAATTCGGAGCCCTATCCGTGAATGACATGTTTGGGCCAAATAAGCCTCCTAATTCGTAGTGCCCTTAGTGGAAATCGCGTTGAGCCAACACAAAAAGCCTCCGAATTCGGGGCCCATGTGTGAATGACACATTTAGGCCGAATAAACCTCTGAATTTGGAGCTCCTTTTGTGGATATTGCGATTGACAAGCGCAAACGCGATTGACGTAAAATAGTAGATGGCATAACCTAATTTACAAGCATTGATTGAAATAACATATACACATTCAAAATAAAATGTTTTATTAAATAGATAGTGAGTACATGCTTTACATAAAAACGGAACAATGTACATGAATATTATTCAGCTCCATCCTCGTCATCAGTTTTCTCAGCGTCGAAAGCCTCGAACGGAAAAGTATAACTCTGATATAAAGGTGACATCGGATCAACGCCCGTGGCCTGGAGAGCCTTGATCCATCCATGCTTAAATCCGCGATTTTCACGTCGACAGACTTCCTTGCGTAGTTTTTCCCTCGTCTTCTCCATTCCAATTTTTCGACCGTCATGGAAACCTTTTTATAAGACCTGGTCTTCGCAGCTTCTAATGCGAACATACTCGCCGTTTCTCGATCGACAATCGCATGATCCAAAATTTGCCAGTTTACTCATTCCGCGACAATTGGATGCACTTGATTCGCCGATTGAGTCACAGAGGTGTTAGCTTTCTTTAGCTCACTTTCAGCCTTCTCGCGGGCTTGCAAGCTTTGAATACGAGCGTCCTTTTGCTTTATCTCTCTTCGAGTGGCACGAAGGCGCATGCCGATTTCATAGAAGGTATACAACCCTTTTACTGCTCCATGGACGCCCTCCCAAAAAACTTCATAATCAGCCCGGCCGACCATGGACTACTAAACTTCTGGCGGAAAAATCTATCGAGTGAACTCGACTACTACATTTGGGTCGCGGATAATCAAATCTGTTTCCGTCATCGGTTTGTTCCCAACGAAGCCCGAAAAATTCAACAGGCGTGATGTCCCACTGGTTTCTCCTCTCGAACGAGGGGAGTTACCTCGTTGCTGTTTTTCCTTCCTGGGTGACCTACTTCGACGACGTGGGGAATGGCGCCTCTCACGCTCCCCCGACGTCCTACTCCCTATGCACGTAGGCTCGCCACCTTGATTCATCTCTGCATCCAATTCCACCAGTGTCCTACCCTCCCCTCTGCTGTTGAAGAATAGTCTTCTTGTCGTCCACAGTCGTCCACACTGCTTTTTTCCTCTCCCAATTTGTTGGATTTGAACGCAACAATGGCACCTCCGCGCACGCAGCCCCCATCCCATTTATTCATTACGGGTGCAGCACTCCCGAGGCGATCTCATCAATGCTCTGCAGACCGATATTCAACGTTCCAGTTAATTCATTAGCTGTGGCAAGGGCAGATTCGTTAATCTAATCAATTAAATTTCAAAGCCTTGCGCCGATAAGTTGACGTGCCCTGGCCAATCCATGAACCACCGATATTCGGTGTTCCAGTTCATTCATTCGCTAGGGCAAGTTAATCTATTCGGCTAAATTTCAAGGCTTTGCACCACTAAGTTGTGCCCCAGCCAATCCATGAACCACTGATATTCGGCGGTCCAATTCATTCATTAGTTGGGGCAAGGGCAGATTCGTCAATATACTCGGCTAAATTTCAAAGCCTTGTGCCAATAAGTTGACGTGCCCCAGCCAATCCATGAACCACTGATATTCGGCGTTCCAGTTCATTCATTAGGTGGGGTAAGGGCAAATTCGTTAATCTAATTGGCTAAATTTCAAGGCTTTGCGCGCTAAGTTGTGCCCCAGCCAATTCATGAACCACTGATATTCGGCAATCCGGTTCATTCATTAGCTGAGGCAAAGGTATTTATTCGGCTAAATCGCAAAGATACACAGTTATTTTATCAGATGTTTAATTTACTTATCTCATGATCTAACATCCTACTAAACTGTTAACTAGCACATGCAGCAGACAAAAAGGCAAAGGAAATTTTCATTAATAAATTGAGTACAGATAGTAGTCATTTTACACATGAAATTTACCTTACATTTAACTTCTAACCGAAGTAAATAAACAAAAATCTACTAACAAAAATAGACAAAAACTATGCACGAAAGATGCCTAACAAAAATCAAAATCACACTATAGTCAATCTTCAGGGCCAGACTCCAGCGGCTCAACGTCCACCTGCTCGTATGGAATCGGATGCACCAATGTCACATTAGCGGCAGTGAGGGCTTTGAGCCAGCCATATTTGAAGCCCTGATTCTCGAACTTGGGTACTTCCTCCACATAGTTCTCCAAGGTGGCGTCCTTCCCAGCTTGGAATGCTTTGGAAATCTTAGTGTCGGCTATTTCCTTGGCCTCCTGATCGCCCTGTTGGTTGACAATTTGCTCTGTTTCGGCCGTTTCAATCTGAGTCGTTTCTTCCACAGTAACAGGCGGAGAAGACTCAGTCGCGGTAACAGGGGAAGGTTCAGATCGGTTGGCCTCGGCTCTCTTCCGGGCGACCATCCTTTTGGCATGTTTCCTCCTAGCCATCTTCATGAGCGACTCCCCAGCCATGTTCTCAGGATATGTGCCGGGAAGGTCCCCTAAATCAGTAAAAATATCTTTAAATGAGACATCTACTCAGCCTGAAGTGGATGGAGGGTTGGATGGATCAAGGTCGGCTTCCTCAAAAGCCAAATTTAGAGCCTCGTCAACTTCTCCGGCTTCCAAGGTGGACTGATTCGGCTGCTCGGCGACTTCTTCGGCCACTTGTTCGTGTACTTCTTCGGCCACTTGTTCGTTCGGCCATCTAAATTGAATACTGTGTTATGAACTGCATGTTCAGATTGAGCAGTGTTATGAGTTATGTGCCATCTAAATTGAATGTTGTGTTATGAACTGTGTGTTCAGATTGAGTAGTGTTATGAGCTGTGTGCCATCTAAAATGAATGATGTGTTATGAACTGCGTGTTCAGATTGAGCAGTGTTATGAGCTATGTGCCATCTAATTGAATACTGTGTTATGAACTGCGTGTTCAGATTGAGCAGCGTTATGAGTTGTGTGCCATGTAAATTGAATGCTATGTTATGAACTGCGTGTTCAGATTGAGCAGTGTTATGAGCTATGTGCCATCTAAATGAATACTGTATTATGAACTGCGTGTTCAGATTGAGCAGTGTTATGAGCTGTGTGCCATCTAAACGAATGATGTGTTATGAACTGCGTGTTCAGATTGAGCAGTGTTATGAGTTGTGTGCCATCTAACTGAATATTGTGTTATGAACTGCGTGTTCAGATTGAGCAGTGTTATGAGCTGTGTGCCATCTCACTAAATGTTGTGTTATGAACTGCGTGTTCAGATTGAGCAGTGTTATGAGCTGTGTGCCATCTAATTGAATGTTGTGTTATGAACTGCGTGTTCAGATTGAGCAGTGTTATGGGCTGTGCGCCAAATTAGCAAAGCGTTGTGTACGAACCATGTGTTCAGAATGAGTAGAGTGTTGTGTATGTGAATATGTTCAGAGCGAGCAAATATGATACATAGCGAAAACATGGAATGTGCGAGAAATGCAAAAGTGAAGTACACACCTCATCTGCATTTTATCGCGCTATTTTGCGCATCGCGCTATTTTACGCTGCGTCCATTACTTGCATTGTGCATGCATTTTATCGCACTGTTTAGCGCATCGCACTGTTTTGTGCATTATATCATTCGCGCTATCTTGCGCACCTCAATCGCACTGTTTTGTGCATTGCGTATCATTCGCGCTATCTTGGGCACCTCAATCGCACTGTTTTGTGCATTGCATCATTCGCACTATCTTGCGCACCTCATCGCACTGTTTTGTGCATTGCATATCATTCGCGTGCGCACCTCAATCGCACTGTTTTGTGCATTGCATCATTCGCGCTATCTTGCGCACCTCATCGCACTGTTTTATGCATTGCATATCATTCGCGCTATCTTGCGCACCTCATCTGCACTTGTTAGTGCATTACATTGCGTTATTTTGTACACCCCCTTCCGCATTGTTATGCGTCACACTTAGGTTGCATTGTTTTGCATCCCTTTACCGCATTGTTATACGTCACACTTAGGTTGCATTGTCATGCATCCCTTCCGCATTGTTATGCGTTACACTTAGGTTCCATTGTTATGCATCCCTTTTCGCATTGTTATACGTCACGCTTAGGTTGCATTGTCATGCACCCACACTTTGCTTGCGTTGTCACGCACTTTTCACTTGCATTGCCATGCATGTCTCTAACGATATTGTACCTGTTGAGTTTCTTTCTTTTGCAAGCACAATATTGTATGTACGGTTCATTTGAAGCTGGTGCGACCAGATGAACCGGACGGTATTGTATTCTCCGTGTGAGACGTAGCGAGAATTGCATAATTCTCTTATATTCTTTCTGCATGTAATGTAGTTCGATTTGTATTTGTTTGCCTAAACTGTCGCATTTATTGTGTATAATTGCTTCATTATAGCTTTTTTTGCATGATCATAAGTTATGTCCGGCATTGTGCATGTCTTTTGCATTTTCCCCCTGCCTGCGGGCACGTCTCTGTGTTATGTCGCCTTTTTGTCTAAGTCTTCGGCCTTGTCAAAAATGAGTCGTCTCTAGGCTTTGATATTCACTCCCGTCACTTATGACTTTCAAGTTCTATCAAAGAGGGGCAACTGTAGACACCCCATTTTTGACCGACCTTAAGACTCAGACGTCATCGATTGAGCACTCGGTGATAGTGCATGTTGTGCTCGTTTCGAGCTTCGGAGGTTTGGCTGAGAGCTTTGCCTCCGGGTCTCCGAACTCTTTGTGCTTTGGCTCGGTTTGTGCACCGAACCTTGTTTTCTTTTCCCGAAGGGAGGGACAGGTCTTGTAGACCATCTCTTTGTGGTCGTAGACCACTTTTCACGGTCGTAGACCACTTTTTCCCGTTTGGAGATCAGTTTTCGATTTTCGGAGCCTTCGGCCGTGCGCCTTGTCTCGAGACCGCTTAACGTTCTCCATTTGGCGTGGTTTTTGAACCACACCTTATTTCCTCTATCTAGAAGGACACTGTGGTCTGGGAGACCACTTTTGTGGTCGTATACCACTTTTGATGCTCAACAGCTGGGTTTCGAGGCTCCCGACTGCGCGCTTTGCCTCCCGAACTCTCGTTTTGCATCCGTGTTGGTTTATTTTTGGTACAAACCTTGTTTTCCTTGCTTGGAAGGTGGTACGAGCGTGGGAGACCAGTTTTTCCGCTTTGAGACCACTTTCCTTCCCGCGAACCGATTTTCTGGTCGAGAAACTGGTTTTCTTGGTCTTTAGGCCACCTTTTCTGGTCTCCCACCCCACCATTGGCTTGCTTTCAGTGTGGAGACCACCAATTCCCCCTGCCGACCACTTTTTTTCCTGGGAGACCACTTGAAGTGGTCAACCGACCATTGCAAGTAGCAGGTCGACCACTTTAAGTAGTCGGCAGCTCTCCCCCTATTTTGGCAGACTGTGTGGATGCCAGCTGTGCCAGTTGGGGGCACAGACTGTATCTATAAGAGAGGCTTGAACCTTTGTTTTTCTATAAGAGAGGCTCTCCTCTCCATGGCAGAGGTTCTAAAAAAAATTTCCTAAGGCATAAGCATATATCTCTCTATATCTCTATATTTTGTGCCTAAAGAGTGTGTTGTTCTTCACTTTTGCACCACAACCCTTAACCATACACCCCCATCGTTGAACTGAGGTTCTTGGAGGACTTTTTTGGAGGTTAAAAAAGCTGATTCTTGGCTGAGAAATCTGCTGGTCTTGCAATGCTTCAAGGGTAACCTCTTTTCTCCCTTTTAAGCTTTATTTTGGTTGCTCTCTTGGTCTCATTTGCATGCTTATTTAGGCCTTGCTTTCAACTGGAAAAAAGTTTTGTATTTGATTGTTTTTGATGTTTGTTTAAGGCCTCTTGGGTGTTGAGGGTCTTCTACCCTCTTGCATGCCTTGTTTGGCCTTGTTTTGTGCCATGGTTTAAGGCCTTTGAGCTAGTCCTTACTTGGCCTTCTAGCCACTGAAATCCAGCGGATTTTCAGTGGTAGGCATGTGGTTTTGAGGCCTCAAATCAGAGGGGAGTTGTGATACCCCTGTTCTGTAGTATGCTAATTGGTCCTTAATACGAATGTGATTATGTGTTTTGATATGATTTTGTGAGCCATTATGTGAAAATATGTGGTTTTGAATTCCTATCTGTTCACTGTAGGAATATCTGTTTGATTATCTGCTTTGGAAATTAAATTGAAGGCCTTATTGGCCACAAAACCCGAAATTGATTGTGCCATTGTGATTAGCGTAATTTTTAGAGCCTACGGTGAAATTTAATTGGAAATTGATTCGGATTAGATTAAATCGATAAAATTAATGAATTAAGTGCCCAATTGTTTAACATTAAAATAATGGCTTAGTGGAGCCATATCAGGGCCATACACACCCTCGTTGTTTCCTTTGACTTCAAAAATCTGAGTTTACAATTGTGAGATGGAGAGGGCCGGCCATAGTGAGAGAAGGAGCTCAAAAATTGAAGTTTGATCATTTAAGCTTGGTGATCTTGAAGGCACACTAAAGAATCAACCATAGATTGTGGAGATTAAAGCTCCTTGGTGAGTAATCTTGTAAATTTAGAGTTGATTGATGATCAAGAACATGAATGTAATTGAGAATGATGAAATTGAATTGGTTTTGTTGAATTGAGGCTTGATATGTGCATGCATGTAAAGAACACCTATGGAATCAGAAAATCTAGCATGTGAATTGTAAATTTTGAAAGATTAGAAGTGTAATCCCACATGCAAGCATGTTTTTGTTGAGTTTCATGGGAAGGAGCACTAGTTGCATCATTAGAAGTGGAAATGGAAGTCAAATTGGGTATGCATGTTGTTTATTTAAAATGGGAACCTTGAATGCATGAGTTGGAGTTAATTTTGGGGCATGCATATGGTTAATTTGTGAAATTGGGTTTCCTAATGTTGTAATCTTGCATTAGTATCATGTTAGCATGTGTATATGTGAGATTTGTGTCATAGCATGCAAGAAAAATTGATTGAATGTCGAAAATGAACTCAGGGAACCATTCTGGAAAACCCAGAATTCATGGTGTCCGCTCGAGCGGGAGAATCGCCGCTCAAGTGGGGAATTCATGCTCCCAGCATATTTTGCAGACATGGTGCCCGCTTGAGCGGGGAAGTTGACGCTTGAGCGGGGAGCTATGTAGACAGGCATTTCGCTCGAGCGGCAGAGTTTACGCTCGAGCGTGAATTTGATATAACCAGTACTTTTGCAGGCCTCTTGGGTCCGCTCGAGCAGGGAAGTCCACGCTCGAGCGGGGACCCTATTTTCTGGAATTTTGAAAATGCATTATGTGTTCTGTTTTCCGCTCCCTTTCACTTGTGAACACTCTTAGGCATACATTAAGCATTGTAATTGAGTTAAAAAGATAAGAATGAAGCCTAAAGAGGAATATGTGAATTAAAGAACGGATTGAATTATTTGTGACCCTTTTGTATTCATGGAATGTGTAGGGTCAAGCTCCCGGGCAAATCCACAAGCCGATCACTGTGAGTAGTATCGATATTTTGAAGCTTGTCAATTGTCCAATTGCTTATTTTCTTATAAGTTTGCTAGTTTGAATTATGGACAACCGATTGATAAATGATTGGGCCGAAGGCCGATTGGACATGAATGATTGGGCGAAGGCCGATTGGCATGAATGGGGCAAAGGCCGATTGACATGAATGATTGGGCCAAAGGCCGATGATAAATGATTGGGCCGAAAGCCGATTGATAAATGATTTGGCCGAAGGCCGATTATAATAAATGATTGGGCCGAAGGCCGATTGATAAATGATTGGGCCGAAGGCCGATTGACATGAATGATTGGGCCGAAGGCCGATGATAAATGATTGGGCCGAAGGCCGATTGATAAATGATTGAGCCAAAGGCCGATTGATAAATGATTGGGCCGAAGGCCGATTGACATGAATGATTGGGCCGAAGGCCGATTGATAAATGATTGGGCCGAAGGCCGATTAACATGAATGAATAGGCCAGAGGCCGTTTTGACACGAATGAATTTTGAAAGGCCTAAAGGCCAGTTGATACGAAAGTATGAATGGGCCAGAGGCCAGTTTGATAAGAATGATAAGTCTAAAATGAATGATAGTCTGACACGAATGAAAGATAAGTGGGCCAAGGGCCAGTATGTTTGGAACCATAGTCACTTGACTTAAATTGTGTATGTATGTATATGATAAATGGAAATATGAAGTGGACCCAAGGCCGTTTGAAGCATGTTGTTTTACATATTGTTGTGTATCTTCTTTATCTGATATTATTCACTGGGCTTTCGCTCACGCTCATTCATGGTTTGTAGGTGAGCCAAGAGAGGTCCAGACCCAGCCTCAGTGAAGTCAGTTCGGAACAACTAAGGTTTTGAGGAGTCAGCCCTTGTGTCTCACGCACGAGACATGTCTTCGCCTTTTCGTTATGTATTTATATTTTGTCAGGTTGGCGAAGTCTTTGAATGTATCTGTATATAGTTTTGTTTTGGCTGACTTAGATAGAGTGATCCTGTTTGTACAGAATTTTTATGTTATTGCATTTTCGGATGTGAGTTATTAACATATGTATGTAATGATGTGCATATAAGCACGGCTCTATGGACAAAGTTTCAAATTGCTTCCATTTGGCCCCCATGAACTCTGTTAAAATACGTTTGGTTTGGTTTGAGGCCGTAGGTAATCTCATATTACTGGCCGGTTATGTCCTTAAACCACGGGGGCGGGCTCGGGTCATGACAGGGGTGATCCTCTCTTCTTGTTTTGTTTGCTTGCATTTTTGGCCTATCAAAGGAGCATGCATATTCATACTTTCAAGGCTTGGTTCAGGCACTTTTCATGACTTTTAGGGCCTGCCTTAGCTCTATCTATGGCTAGTTTGGCCACCTTGTGTTTGATTCTTGTATGGTAGTGTATTCTCATTTGTGGCTCATCAAAGTAGCATGTCTTTCTAGCATGTATTGGCTCTATTTTAGTAGATTTTTGGCCATCATTTGACATGTCATGACTCTTTTTTGGCTGGTTTGGTAGCCTCTTGCATGCTCCACATGCTTGTGGTGTAAATCTTGTTTATTAGCTTTGTATGCATGATGTTTTGGCTCATTATCCTAGCATATTTTGGCTATGCTCTAGCATGATTTTGTTCTTATTTTGGGCTGTCTTAGCTTTGTTTTGAGGCTTCTTGGTCGAATGAGGCTTGTCTTGCATGCCGCTAGTGTAATACACTTTACTAGCTTTGATGCTTGAGCCTTTCAACATGCATTACATGGGTGTTGGCATGATTCTAAGTCATTTTGAATGCCATTTCCGTGCTGGAACATATGCCATTGTACCCCATGTTTCATCCTTTCAATGCTTTTGGAGAGTTGTGTTTTGAGCCTTAAGCTTGGGCTGATCTGCATGCATGTTTGTATAGCATTTTGAGTTTCTATCTTAGCATGTATGGCCACTGATTTGGATATGGCTGAGGCCTATCCATTTTGATTTAAGTCCATTGTGCATTGAGTATGCCATGTGGTTCATAGCATTGAGAATGCCATGTTGTTGCATGATTGATTATTGCATTTGTGCATGCCATGTCCATTGCCTAGCGTATGCTAGTTACCATGTGCATTGCGTATACTAGTTGTCATGAGCATTGTGTATGCCATGTAGTTCATAGCATTGTGTATGCTAGTGTGTTAGTTGCATGTTTTCATGCTTGTCCCTTGCATCGTGTTCATATGTTTGTTTCATTGCATTGAATGTTTGCATGCTTGAGCCGTATTATGTATGCCATGCCATGCCATGTTATTTGTTGCATTGTGTTTGGAATAGGAGTTAGTCCAAACACGGGAAACGATGGACGCTTCATACTCGAAGTGATGAAACGTGCCTCAATTCTCGGTCACCGACACTCTTGACTATACATGATGGAGTTTTAGGCTTTATGTGTTCGTGTGTGCATTCATTTCATATTGAGTTGTGCAATTTGGCTCCTCGACCATCATGCATCAAGATGCGTGATTGGTGGCCCGAGGGTCAAGAACCACACCTCCTTGAGCTTATGTAATGAGAAGGAGGGTGGTTGTGCATACATGTGTTGCAAATACTTTGCCATGCCCCTTTCTTGCTCTCTGTTGCAGCAAACTGAAGTCTGGCAACAGAAACTGGTCGGCCGACCAAATAAGTGGCTGGCCGACCACTTTTTCTGGTTTTCAGCACAGAAAGTGGTCGGCAGGTGGTCTCCAATGCCAACAACTGGTCAGTAGCCCTCCTACAGATTCCCATGATGGAGCTTCAGCCTTCTGGAGCTTTTTGCAGTGTTCTGAGACCAGTTGCAAACAAAGGCAAATCGGGGCATCGCGATGGATTTTCACACGAGGTGACCGGGCACGCATCCTTCGTCATCCAAGGCAGAGTTGAGGCAGCCTATTTCATATAGTTTACATGCTTATTCAATTGCTAACTTAGTTAATTTGTTAATTAGTTAGAGTTGTGTAATAATAAGTTGTAGCTTGTTATTCATTATGTTGTGTAATAACTAGTTTAATTAGATTAGCTTAGATTAGCTAGTTGGTTCTGTATTATTCATTCGGACCGTCCGTCGAGAGGGCACAACTGTTGTAAATAAGTGTGCGTGTGTGTGATGCATGTCTTCCAACCCCCATTTCTTTCTCCCTTTTATTTACCAGCTTACGATGGTTAGTTTTAGGGCATGTTTCAATTAGTATCCTTATACTCGCATGTTTGCATCCATTCATCTGTCTTGCATGTACCGAGCTCGGCGCATCATACTAACTGCATTGTATTTCAATTCCTGTTTGAATACATGTATCAAATTACATTTCATATGACATTTTAGACTAACCGAGCCTATCTTAGTTGCAGTTTGTATGTGTTGCATTAGGCATTCTTGACATAGCTAGGATCATGCATTGATTTCTAACATAGCTTTTGTTTTGGCTCGGAGTACTTGGTAAGTGTTTATGCTTTAGCATCCTTGCATGTGTGTGAGTGACTGCCATGATAGCATGCTTGCCATGAGGCTAACTGCTTATGTGATATAACTGTCTGAATGCCTGTGGGTGAAGGTTGGATTACTTGAATTGGAACAATTCATTGATTGCGAATTTTAAGCCTACTTGAGAGTGGCAAATCACCATGCTTTCTAAGCCCACTTAAGGGTGGCAAAATCCGTATTTTAGCCTACTTGCGAGTAGCAAACCGCCTTCAAAAACAAACATGAGATGTTTTGTTCCAACTTAGGCGATCCAGTCTATACTTGTATGCTGTGCGCACCACATAGTAATTCTAGATTAATAACCAGAATAAGAGCACTTGTGTTTTCAAAAACAAGATATCATGTTAGTAAAGGCCGATCTTTGATCGGGCGAGCGGGGGTGCTCATTGCATGACCTTCCCCTCTCGTACCCAAGTTCCTGAGCCGAGGCAACTTTGGTGATGACGGACACGTGGCCTTAGGCACGAGTCAGGGTTTTCTAAATTTCCCAAAAATAAAATATTTAGGTGGCGACTCTGTATCTGGCAGCAGTCCATGTTTGGCACTTCTTTCTAAAAATCAGTTTTTCAAAACGATTTGCCGGATTTGGACTCTTTGGTGATTTATCAATCTCGCATTGCACTTTGAAAGATCAGATTAAGAACCGTGACTGTGATACCCCTGTTCTGTAATATGCTAAATTGGTCCTTAGTTTGTTGGTTATGTGTTTAGCATGATTTTGTGTGTCATTATGTGATAGTATGTGATTTTGAATTCGTATCTGTTCACTGTAGGAATATCTGTTTGAATGATCTGCTTTGGGAATTAAATTGAGGGCCTTATCGGCCACAGAACCCGAAATTGACTATGCCATTGTGATTGGCATAATTTTTAGAGCCTACGGCGAAATTTAATTGAAAAATTGATTCAGGTCAGATTAAGTCAATTTAATTGATGAATTAAAGCCCAACTACTTTATTATTTTAATATTGGCCTTAGTGGGGTTTTGTTATAAGCCTCTACACTCCCTATTCTCTCTTATTCACTTCATTTGGCTGATCAAAAACTCAAAGGGAGAAGAGAGGGTCGGCTAGAGAGAGGGGGAGTGAGGGAAATTGGGATTTTGGCCTCAAAGCTTGATAATTTGAAGATTCAACTCAAGAATTGACTAGAGTTTGGTAGATCAAAGCTTCTAGGTGAGTAATTCTTGAATTATAGTTTGTAATTTTGTGTATTCAAGCTAATTGGTGATCAAGAGTGAGATTGAAATGAAATTGGGTTGTATTTGTTGAATTAGAGCCTAATATGTACATGCATGTAAGAAATGGCCAAGAATCTTCATGTTTGAGCACAATGTGTATGATTTGTGTTGAATATTATTTAAAAACCATGTATTGGGACCCCTCTTCACCAATTAAGTTGATATGAAGGCATATTTCTCACATGCAAAATGAATCATGTAAGAGTAAGCTTTGCATGTTGAATGTGATGTGTTGGTGATGAATTGGGCTAATTTGAGACATGCATGTAAGTAATACAAGGAATTGAGCTCCATTGTGATGTGTTTTGGTGTCTATGGCATGTTAGTACAAATATATGTGAGATTGGAGCCTTAGTATGCAAGGAAAATTGGTTGAATGTCGAGTTTGAACTCTAGGGAGTGTTCTGGAAAACCCAGAATTTTCGACGTCCGCTCGAGCGGGGAAACCGCCGCTCGAGCGGAGAAATCAAGCTCCCAGCATTTTCTGCAGACATGGTTCCCGCTCGAGCGGGGAAGTTGACGCTCGAGCGGGGAGCTATGTAGGCAGGAAAGTCCGCTCGAGCGGCCGAGTTCGCGCTCGAGTGGGAATTAAAGGCAACCAGTACTTTTGCAGACCTAAGGGTCCACTCGAGCGGGGAAGTCCACGCTCGAGCGGGGACCCTATTTTCTGAAATCATGTTTTTGCATTTTGTGTCCTGTTTTCTGTTCTCTTTCACTTGCAAGCACTCTTGGGCATATGTTAAGCATTGTAAATGAGTTAATGAGATAATAATAATGCCTAAATAGGAATATGTGAATTAAAGAACGGATTGAACTGCTAATGACCCTTTTGTGTTCATGAAATTTGTAGGGTCAAGCTCCAGGGCAAATTCACAAGCCGATCACTGTGAGTAATATCAATGTTTGAATGCTTGTGTTGTGAATGTCCAATTGTTTACTCCCTTTAAGCTTTATGAATTGCTAATTGGGATTGTGGACGTAAGTCTGATATGAATGCATAAATGGACCCAAGGTCGTTTTGGATAAGCATAAATGGACCCAAGGTCGTTTTGTTAAACATGAATGGACCCAATGTCGTTTTGATGAACATGAATGGACCAAAGGTCGTTTTGATACAAATGTATGGGCCAAAGGCCGTTTTGAAATGAATGAGTGGGCCAAAGGCCGTTTTGAAATGAATGAGTGGGCCAAAGGCCGTTTTGAAATGAATGAGTGGGCCAAAGGCCGTTTTGAGATGAATGAGTGGGCCAAAGGCCGTTTTGAAATGAATGAGTGGGCCAAAGGCCGTTTTGAAATATGTGATTGGGCCGAAGGCCGTTTCGTCATGAATGTAAATCTGAATGGGCCAAAGGCCAGTATGTACGGAACTATGGTTACTTGACTTAAATTACCCCTATATGTGTTAACTACAGATATGAATTGGGCCCAAGGCCGTTTGGAAAGTGTTGTTCTACGTCATGTTGCATAAATTCCGTAATTGATGTTATTCACTGGGCTATTGCTCACGCTCATTCATGTCTTTGTAGGTGAGTCAAGAGAAGTCCAGACCCAGCCTCAGTGAAGCCTGTGTAGAACAACCCAAGTTTTGGAGAGTCAGCCCTTGTATCTTACGCATGAGACCCATCTTCGCCTTTTTGTTATCTATTTTATGTTGTCGAGATGGCGAAGACTTTGTGTAATTCTGTATATAGTTTTGATGGGTTGGCTTGGACTTATATGATCCTGTTTATACAGAACTCATGCTACTATTTTACTGATGTGAGTTATTAATGTCTATGTATATAATCGTTTGATGTGCCATGTAAGCACAGCTCTATGGACAAAGTTTTGATTTGCTTCCGTTTGGGCCCCCATTAACTCTGACTAAAATACGTTTGGTTCAGTTTGAGGCCGTAGGTAATCTCATGATTACTGGCCGGTTACGTCCTTAACTCACGGGGGCGGGTTAGGGTCGTGACAGTGACATTGAGTCCGAACCTGGAATGAGCCCAATGAACAAAACAGGATTTTCCCGGGACGTCCGGGTGCGTCTACAAAACCCTAAACCCTAAAACCTAAATGCTAAACCCAAATTCCCAAATCTCAAATCCTAAACCCAAAACCCTAAACCTTAAATCCTAAAACCCTAAAACCTAAAACCCAAAATCCTAAAACCCTAAACCCTAAATCGTAAACCCTAAACCCTATACCCAAAAACATAAACCCTAAATTGTAAACCATAAACCCCCAAATCCTAAACCCTAAACCCAAAAACCTAAAACTTAAACTCCAAAACCCTAAGCCTTAAACCCTAAACCCTGAACCTTGAATCCTAAACCTTAAACCCCTAACCCTAAAACCCAAATCCTAAACCTAAAACCCAAAACCCCAAAACCCTAAATCCTAAAAACCTTAAAAACCCTAAACCCTAATATCCCTAAACCTCAAACCCTAAACCAGTAAACCTCAAACCCAAGACCCAAAACCCTAAACCACTAAACCCTAAAGGCTAAATCCTAAATCCTAAATCCTATGTACCCTAAACCCTAAATCCCAAACCCTAAAATCATAAAACCCTAAATCACAAATTAGAGATAATTTCAATTTCGTCCTAAAGATCCTAAATCCCAAACCCAAAACCCAAAACCCAAAATCCTAAACTCTAAACTATAAACCCCAAAACCCTAAACCCTAAATCCCAAAACTCTGATACCCTAAATCCTAAACCCTAAATCTAAAAAGATAAACCCTGAACCGTGAAACCTAAATCATAAATCATAAACCCTAAATCCTAAATCCTAAAACCCTAAACCCTAACCCTAAACCCTAAAACCTTAAATCCTAAAACGCTAAACCCTAAAGCCTAAATACAAAACCCAAAACTCGATTACCAAAAACCCTAAACCACAAATCCTAAACCCTAAATCCAAAACCTAAAACCTAAAACCCAAAACCCCAAAAACCTAAACCACAAACCCAAAACCTCAAATCCTAAACCCTAAAACCCTGAACCTTAAACTCCCTAAACCATAAAAAAAGCTAAACCCTAAAAAATCCAAAAAACCCTAAACCTTAAACCCAAAATCATAAAGCCGAAATCCAAAACCCTAAATACTAAACCGTAAACCTTAAATCCCAAACCCTGAACCCTAAAAAACTCTAAAACCCTAAACCCAAAACCTAAAACCCAAAACCCTAAACCCCAAAACCCTAAACAACAAAACCCTAAACCTTAAATCCTAAAACCCTAAACCCCAAACCCAAAACCCTAAAATCCTAAACCCTAAACCCTAAACCGAAAAACATAAATCCTAAACCCTAAACCTAAACCCTAAATCCTAAACAACAAAACCCTAAACCCAAAACCCTTAAAATTAAACCAAAAAACTCTAAACCCTAAACCTTGAACCATAAATTCGAAACCTTAAACTGTAAACCCTAAACCCTAAACTCTAAATCCTCAATCCAAAAGCCAGAACCCCAAAACATAAAACCTCAAAACCCAAAAATCATAAACCCAAAAGCTGAAACCCTAAACCCTAAACCCCAAAACCCTAAAGCCTAAACTCTTAAAACCTAAAACCCAAAAACCCTACACCCTAAACCCAAATATGTAAACACTAAATCCTAAACCCTAAACTGTAAATCGTAAACCCTAAATCTTAAACCCCAAACCCTAAACCCAAAACCTTAAACCTTAAATCCTAAACCCTAAAAACCTAAACCCTAAACAAAAAACCCAAAACCCCAAAACCTAAACCCCAAAACCCAAAACCCAAAACCCTAAACCATAAATCCAAAATCCTAGACCCAACATCCAAAATTCAAAACCTCAAAACCTAAACCCTAAAAACCCTTAAACCCTAAACCCTAAAGTCAAAACCCCAAACCCCAAACCCCAAACCCCTAAATCCAAAATCCTAAATCCTAAATCCAAAATCCCTAAAAAACTTTAAAACCCTAAACCCATTACCCCAAACCCCAAAATCCTAAACCTTAAGCCCTAAAACCCTAACCCCTAAAACCCAAAACCCTAAAATCCTAAACCCTAAACCCTAAATTCAAAAATAAACCCTAAACCCTAAATCCAAAACCTTAAACCCTAAACTCACATCCCTAAAACTTAAACCCAAAAACCCTAAACCCTAAACCCTAAACCTAAACCCTAAACCCTAAACCTTAAACCCTAAACCCTAAATCCTAAACCCAAAACCCCAAAACTCTAAACTTCAAAACCCTAAATCATAAACCCTAAAACCTTAAAAACCCTAAACTCTAAACTCCCTAAACCTCAAACCCTAAACCCAAACCCCCAAACCCCTAAATCTGAAACCCTAAACCCGAAACCTTAAACACGTAAACCCTAAATCCCAAATTCTAAAACCCTAAACCCTAAAACCATAAAACCCTAAACCCCTCAACCCTAAATCCCAAATTTGAGATAATTTCAATCTTATCCCAGAGACCCTAAATCCCAAGCCCGAAACCCAAAATCCTAAACTCTAAACCCTAAATCCCAATACCCTAAACCTTAAACTCGAAAACCCTAACACCCTAAATCCAAAAAGATAAATCCTAAACCCTGAAACCTAAACCATAAATCTTAAATCCTAAATCCTAAACCCCAAAACCCTAAACCCTAAACCTTAAACCCTAAACCCTAAAACACTAAATCCTAAAACTTAAATCCTAAACCCTAAATCCTAAATCCAAAACCCTAAATCCGAAACCCCAAAACCCTAAACCCTAAACCCTAAACCCAAAATCCCAAAACTCTAAACCACAAATCCTAAACCCAAAATCCAAAACCCAAAATCCTAAACCTAAACCCAAAACCCTAAACCCAAACCCTAAAATTTAAACCCCAAAACCCTAAAACCTGAACCCTAAATCCTAAACCTTAAAACTCTAAACCCTAAACCCTAAATCCTAAACCCAAAACCCCAAAATCGTAAATCCCAAACCCTAAACCCCAAACCCTAAACCATAAATCTTAAATCCTAAATCGTAAACCCTAAAACCCTAAACTTTGAATTCCCTAAATCGTAAAAAAGCCCTAAACCCTAAAAAACCAAAAGCCTAAAAACCCAAAACCTTAAGCCCAAAATCGTAAACCCGAAACCCAAAACCATAAATACTAAACCCTAAACCTTAAATCCCAAACACTAAACCCTAAAAAATCCTAACACCTAAAACTCTAAAACCTAAACCCTTAACCCAAAAATCCAAAACCCAAACCCCAAAACCATAAACCCTAAATCCCTAAACCTTAAACTCAATAAAACCATAAAAAAAACCCTAAACCCCAGACCCAAAAAACCCTAAAAACCCTAAACTTTAAACCCAAAATCATAAAGCCGAAACCCAAAGACCCTAAACACTAAACCATAAATCTTAAATCCCAAACCCTAAATCCTAAACCCTAAAAAACCCAAAAACCCTAACACTAAACCCTCAACCTAAAGCCCGAAACCCCAAATCCCAAAACCCTAAACAATAAACCCTAAACCTTAAACCCTAAAACCCTAAACCCTAAAATCCTAAACCCCAAACCCTAAATCAAAAAAC
This sequence comes from Camellia japonica, assembly GCA_030407325.1. Taxonomy (NCBI): domain Eukaryota; kingdom Viridiplantae; phylum Streptophyta; class Magnoliopsida; order Ericales; family Theaceae; genus Camellia; species Camellia japonica. The sequence goes on along the minus strand of JAPPVO010000019.1, from coordinate 76,573,276 downwards.
ATAAATCCTAAACCCTAAACCTAAACCTAAACCCTAAATCCTAAATCCAAAACCCTAAATACTAAACCCTAACCCCTAAACTTTAAATCCCAAACCATAAATTCTAAAAAATCCTAAAAGCCAAAAACCCTAAACCTTAAATTCTAAACTCCAAATCCCAAACCCTAAACCCCAAAGCCCAAAACCCTAAAATCTAAATCCTAAAACCCTAAAAAATCCTAAAACCCTAAACCCTAAACCTTAAACCCTAAACCTAAATCCTAAACCCAAACCCCAAAACCCAAACCCTAAAACCCTAAACCTTAAACCCTAAAACCCTAAACCCTAAACCCTAAAACACAAAAACCTAAAACCCTAAACTCAAAAACATAAACCTTAAACCCTAAACCCTAATCCTAAAACCCTAAACCCTAAACCCTAAACCCCAAACCCCAAAACTTAAACCCCAAAACCCTAACCCTAAATCCTAAACCTTGAACCCTATATCCTAAATCTTAAACCCTGAACAATAAACCCTAAACCCTAAACCTAAACCCTAAACCCAAAACCCAAAAACCCTAAACCAAAAAACCCTAAACCCTAAATTCTAAACTCCAAATCCCAAACCCTAAAATCTAAATCCTAAAACCCTAAAAAACCCTAAAACCCTAAACCTTAAACCCTAAAACCTAAATCCTAAAACCAAAACCCCAAACCCCAAACCCTAAAATCCTAAAACCCTAAACCCCTAAAACCAAAACCTAAAACCCTAAACCCTAAACCATAAACCCTAAACCCTAAACTCAAAAACATAAACCTTAAACCCTAAACCCTAAACCCTAAAACCCTAAACCCTAAATCCCAAACTCCAAAACTTAAACCCCAAAACCCTAAACCCTAAACCCTAAACCTTGAACCCTATATCCTAAATCTTAAACCCTAAACAATAAACCCTAAACCCTAAAACCTAAACCCAAAACCCAAAAACCCTAAACCCAAAAACCCTAAACTTCAATACACAAAATCCTAAACCCTAATGTAGACTCGTCTTTTTTTGCGCCCCCGCCTTTCGGAAAGGGTTTGAAAAGAAGGCCTCATAGTTCGAACTCCCATGGTTCTGAATTTAGTCTCATAAGTGCAATGTGAAATTGATAATCACGAAAGGGTCCAAATCTAGCAAATCGTTTTGGAAAATTGATTTTAGGATGATAAATGCCAAAATTGGACTGCTTTGCCAGATACAGAGTCGCCACCTAAATATTTTGTTTTTGGAGAAATTTAAGAAAAACTCTGACTCGTGTCAAAGGCCACGTGTCCGTCATCACCAAAGTTGCATCAACTCGGGAACTTAGGTACAAGAGGGGAAGGTCCTAAAATGAGCACCCCCGCTCGCCCGATCAAAGATCAACCTTTACTAATCATGATATGTTCTTTTATAAACCTTATGTGTTCTTGTTCCGGTTATTAATCTAACATTACTATGTGACGCGCACAAGCAAGTATGGACTAGTCACAAGATTTTGGAACAATTCAACTCATGTTTGTTTTGCGAAAATGGTTTGAATTTGTCACCCTCAAGTGGGCTTAAAAGTGCGGATTTGCCACCAAACGTAGTAGGCATAAAACATGATTTTGCTACAACCAAGTGGGCTTAAAACTCACATTTGTTGAATCGTTCCAATTCAAACAACAAGCCTTCATCCACAGGCATTCATGCAGTTTAGCAAGTAAGCACATAGCCTCATGGCATGCATGCGAAACATGGCAATATGGCAATCACACTCATGTGATATGCTAAAGCATAAAACTCACCGAGTACTCCAAACCAAAACAAAAACTAATTAGAAAAATGCATGATCCTAACTATACAAAATGCCTAATGCAACACATGCAATATGCAATTTAATAGGCTCAACTACTAATATGGCATATGATTTGATTCAATTTGATAAGATGCTTTTAAACACGTATTCAAAGAAGTATTGAAATTGCAATGCAGTTTGAATAATGCATCGAGCCTTGGTGCATGTAATACGAATGAATGGATGCAAACATGCAAGCATAAGGTATGGTAATTAAAATGTCCCTAATCTAACCATCGAAAGTGATTAAATAAAAGGGAGAAAGACGTGGGGTTGGAAAACATGCACACAGGCACGCACACTTATTACAATATTTTGCCCTCACGAATGAGGGTCCGAATGAATAAGCTAAGCTAATTAAACTATTTAGACTAAACTAATTAGGCTAATTATTACAAATCAAAATAAAGAAATAGCTAAACTAAGCTACTTTATTATTACAACAAACAATTAACTAATCTAAGCTAATCAAATACATATTGCGCTAATTAATTACACCAAATTAATTGAGTACAAAACCAGCTCAAAAATAATAATAGACATGTGTAGACACCCCATTTTTGACCGTCCTCAAGACTTGGATATTCTTGCAGGTACATCCAGTGACAAGTTTGATTGCTCGTCAAGCACTCGACTTCACGGCGAAATGCTCCAGGTTTGAACTTTCCAAACCCTGTTTGTCATGATCGGAACCCGCCCCTATGGGTTAAGGACATAACCAGCCAGTAATCAAGAGATTACCTACGGCCTCAATCCAAACTAGACATAACTCATCAAAGTAAAGGGGCCAAACGGAAGCAAAATTTAAAATTTTCTCTATAGAGCCGTGCTTACATGGCACATCATAACAAACCATACATACACACATTAATAACTCACATCAGAAAATATAGTAATACAAGGTTCTGTACAGACAGGATCATTCAAGCCTAGGTCAGCCAATCAAAACTATATACAGACATATCCAAAGTCCCCGCCAACATGACAAAATAAAACAGGATAACAAAAGGGCGAAGACGAGTCTCATGCGTGAGACGTAAGCGCTGACTCTTCAAAGCTTGGTTGTTCCTCCCAAACTTCACTGAGGCTGGGTTTGGACCTCTCTTGGCTCACCTACAAACACATGAATGAGCATGAGCGAAAGCCCAGTGAATAATATTAAATAAAGTAGATACATTAGAACAACGTACATCAGACGGCCTTGGGCCCAATTCATATTGTTATCTAGTATTTATATATAGATCAAGTGACTGCGGTTCCAAACACATCGAACGGCCTCGGGCCCAATCTATTCATGTCAAACTGGCCTTTGGCCCACTCATACTTTCAATCATGTCAAACTGGCCTTTGGCCCACTCATACTTTCAATCATGTCAAACTGCCTTTGGCCCATTCAGACTTTCAGTCATGTCAAACTGGCCTTAGGCCCATTCAGACTTTCATTCATGCCAAACTGGCCTTTGGCCCATTCATTCATTCGTATCAGACTAGCCTTTGGCCCATTCATTCATTTGTATCAAACATTTGTCCACAATTCAATTTAACAGACTTATAGAAAGATGAGCAATTAGACAAATGGCATATTTCAGATATCTTTGTTAAGATATTACTCACAGTGATCGGTGGGATGATTTGCCCTGGAGCTCGACCCTACACATTCCATGAACACAATAGGTCACAAACAATTCAATCCGTTCCTAATTCACATATTCCTCTTTAGGCTTCATTCTTATCATTTTAACTCATTTACGATACTTAATGCATGCTTAAGAGTACTTAGAAGTAAAAGAGAACGGAAAATGGAACACATAACACATTTACAAAATTTCAGAAACAGGGGTCCCCACTCGAGCGCGGACTTTCCCGCTCGAGCGGACCTAATAGGTCTGCAAAAGTTCTGGTTACAACATTTTTACGCTCGAGTGTGAGTTCGGACGCTCGAGCTGAAGGTCATCCCACATTTCTCCCCGCTTGAGCGTGAACTTCCCCCGCTCGAGCGGACATCATGTCTGCAAAAATACTAGGAGCTCGCATTTCTCGCTCGAGCGGCACCTTCCCCGCTCGAGCGGACATCCCAAATTCTGGAAATTCCAGAACTGTTCTTCAAGTTCAAATTCAACCTCCAAAGGTTCAAAACTCATAATTTTGGTTCCCAAACATGCAAATACATATATATATCATGAGTACATAACCAATATGAGGCCAATTGCTCCAAATCATGGTTCAATTCTTCAAAATCAATCAACATTTTTGTATAATCATGGTTTATGCTTTCAAACCTCATATGAGCTCCATATCTTCAATAATCACACATGCATGCAATCTTTTAACTCCAATTCCATTTCAAATGGTCAAGTGATGCATAAACATATGAAATTCATCCAAATCATGCTTGCATGTATGATCCTACAACTCAATTTTCATGATTAACAAACTACATGATAGATTATACAATCCTTGCTTATTTATGGTAATTCTATGCATGCATGTACATTCTAGCTTCATTTTCAACTACATCTTTGCCATGAACTACCAAATCACTAGAATTCACAAAATCACAAGTTCAACTCATGAATTAGGGGTTGATTACTCACCTAGAAGCTCAATCTTCCGAATCTATGGTTAATTCTTGAGTTCAACCTTCCAATTTCACAAACTTGAGCCAAACACACAATTCTCCTTCTTTCTCCCTCTCTAGCCGACCCTATCTCTCTTTTCTTAGAGTAACATCAGCCAATTTGAATGAAAAAGAAGGATTGAACATATAATGGCCTTATATAGCCCCTCCTAATCACATTATTTTAATATTAGATAATTTAGCACTTAATTAATCGTTCTGAATCTAATTAGTTTGATCTGAATAAATTTTCAATTAAATTTCACCGTAGGCTCTGAAAATTACGCTAATTACAATGGCGTAGTCAATTTCGGGTTTGGTGGCCGATAAGGCCTTCAATTTAATTCCCAAAGCAGAAAGTCAAACAGATTTTCCTATGGTGAACAAATAGAGATTCAAAACCACATATTTTCACATAAATGGCACACAGAATCATATCAAACACATAATCACATTCATAATAAAGGCCAATTAGCATAATACGGAATAGTATTATCACACTGTTTCCATTCTATCTCATATTTGGACCATGTGTTGGTCTTTTCAGAGTGATGTTTTTGATGGCCTGCCGGCCATAATTGAGGGCTGCCGGCCATGGTCTTTGCCCTGTCGGCCATTGATGTGCCCTGCCAGCCATCAATGAAGCCCTGCCGGCCACCACTGATGGCCGGCTGGCCACCAATGCATCAGTAGATATTTTTACAGATATTTTGACAGCTGTTTGCACTGATGAGCCCATCTGCTTGCACGTGGATGGCTAGATCTCTTCAAGAAGGCTTTGTATCTTCTATATATAGAGCTCATCTATATGCATGCAAAGGGTTACAAAGTTTGAGCTGAGCAAGAATTCTCTCTCTCTCTCTCTCTCTCTCTCTCTCTCTCTCTCTCTCTAGAATCCTCTCTCTCTATATTTTGTGCTTGAAAGTGAGCTTTCTTCACATATTTGCACTAGCATCCCTAGCCAAACACCTTCACCTTAGAGTTGAGGTTCTTGGAGGCCTTGTTTGTGCTCCTTGGAGTGGTTTTGGCTCAGAAGTTTGGCTATTTTCTTGCTGTTTTGTTGTTGTGCTTCAAGGGTAAGGATTTACCTCATTAAAGCCTTGTTTTAGTTCATTGCTTGGCAACCTTTGTATGCTACTTTGAAGCTGGTTTTAGCCTCTAAAAAGTTCTATTTTTTAAGGTCTTAAAATGGTGGTGTAAGCCTTGTGTGGTTAGAGGGTGGTTTCCACCCTTGGCTCTTTGGCTTGTAAAGCCTTTTGAGCCATCATTCTAAGCTTTTGGAACACCCTTTGCTTGGCCTTTTAACCACTGAAACTCAGAGGAATTTTAGTGGTAGAAAGTTTGTTTTGAGGCCCAAAATAGGAGGGGGTAACCCTCCCTCCTTGTATCTTGTTTGTATGTATAGATGGCCTAATAGTTGAGCATGTTTTTCTACCATCTCATGGCTTGATCTCAACATGTTTTTGTGACTTTTTTTTACCTGCTTTAGCTCTGTTTTTGGCTAGTTGGGTCACTTGTTGCTTGCTTCTTACACTTGTAGTGTAATCATGCTTAGTAGCTTAGCATACTTCATGATTTAGCCTATCATTCTAGTTTGTGTTAGTTTGATTCCAGCATATTTTTGCCACTAATTTAGCATGCTTTAACTCTGTTTTGAGTAGTCTTGGTCATATGAGACTTGTTATGCATGGCTATGGTGCAAAGGCTCTTACTAGCTTTGAGATTTAAGGCTTCTAACATGTTGTGAATGTGATGATTGCATGTTTTGGCATCATTTTGCATGTGATTTCTGAGCATATAACTATGTCACCCTCTCACATATTTCACTCTTTCATGGCTTGTGAGAGTTGTGTTTTGTGCCTTGTTTGTGAGCCAATACATGAACATGATTTTGTTGCTTTTCATGCTACCATCTCAGCACGTTTTGGCCACTATTTTGGCATGTTTGAGGTCTATCTAGGGCTGGTTTGTCCATTTGAGTTTGATGTTGCATGGTTCTAGTGTAAAGCTCTTCACTAGTTTTAATGCTTAAGTCCCCTAACATGTTGTACATGAGTTATTTGCATGTTAGAGTCTTGTGTTTCATGCCATTTCAACATTGAAATTCTGCCAACCCCCTTATTTCTTCATTTTTCTATTTGTTTTGAGGGTTGGTTAGTCTTAAAGTTGTGTTTAAGCTTGGGATTGAGGCTTGTGCTTAAATGGCTTTAACCCTCTTTTGAGGGTTCCTCCTAGTCAAAGGCGTGGTGTCTCTCATGTCTTAAGTCATCTTTTGATTGAGCTCTCTCTCATTAGAAGACTTTCACATTGGACAAATCAATTAAAGAATGGTTTGGTAACCTAAAATGTGTAAACAAGAATTGAATCAAGTAAAACATGCCAAGATAAGCATTATTGTTTGCATTGCATTGTGTTCAATCGAACGTTATATTGAACACAAGGTAGATTGGTCCATTTCATACTCAAAGTGATGAAAATGAACCAATCTTCCTTTGTCTCCATTGCCCTTGATCATGCATGATAGGGTAGTGGTCCTAGAGTCTTGTTTGTGCATTTATTGAATGTGTACAAGTTGGATCTTTGGCCATCATGCATTCAAAATGCTTGACTGATGGTTTTGGATCCAATGGTGCAACTCCTTCGATGTTTTGAGATGATAAGGAGTGGCACAGTACAGATATACCCTTGGGAGACCCTCCATTTTCCTCTGGTTTGAGCTCTATTGCAGAATGGTGATACAGCACACCAGTGGCTGGCTGTGCCTCACTGATGGCTGGCACTGCTTCATCCTTGGCCGGCAGTGCATATCTTTGGCCGACAGGTGGCCGGCAGGCCACTGGTACATTCCCCAGCATTGATTTGGTAAGGTAAGGCAAAAACTTCTTGGAGTGACCCCGCAAACAAAGCCTCTCAAGAGTAAACCATAAGGTGTTTCGGGGTGGCAACCGAGCGGATGCATGTTCAACTTCCTAGAGCAGAGCTGAAGCAGCATTGTTTAAAGTTTTACTTGTTAGTTAACATGAATTTGTAATCAATTAATTTGTTAATTAGTTAAAGTGTTGTAATAATTAGTAAGTAGTTTACTAGTTATTCAAATTGGTTTGTAATAATTAGTCTAATTAGTTTAATTAGATTAGTTGATTAGCTTAGCTTAGATTAGCTTAGCTTATTCATTTGGACCCTCCTTCGCAAGGGCACAATGTTGTAATAAGGGTGCGTGTGTTTGTGCATGTCTTCCAACCACATTTCTTTCTCCCTTTTACTTAACCGCTTTCAATGGTTAGTTTTAGGGTTATTTTCGATTCGCATACCTTATGCTTTACATGCGTGCATCATTCATTTGTCTTGCATGCACCGGGCTCGGTGTATCATTCAAACCGCATCGTATTTCAATACTTATTTGAATGCATGCATCAAATTGTTGCATTCATATGCCATCCCCATCTTAGATAGCCGAGCCTATTTAGTTGCATGTGTTGCATTAGGCATCTAGCATAGTTAGAATCATGCATTGTTTCTAACTAGTTTTCTATTTTGGCTCGGAGTACACCGTAAGTGTTACGCTTTAGCATACTTGCATGAGTATGAGTGTTGCCATGAGGCTATTTGCTTAAGTGTTTAACTACATGAATGCCTGCAGGTGAAGGCTTGATTGCCTGAATTGGAACAACTCGATGATTGTGAGTTTTAAGCCCACTTTACGAAGTGGCAAAATCATGTTTTTAAGCCCACTTGAGGGTGGCAAATCCGCACTTTAGCCCACTTGCGAGTGACACTTTCAAACCATTTTCGAAAACAAACATGAGTTGTTTTGTTCCAATTCTCATGATTGAGTCTATACTTGTACACTGTGCGCATCACATAGTAAAGTTAGCTAATTATTAGAATAAGAACACATGTGTTTATAAAACAACATATCATGCTTAGTAGAAGCCGATCCTTTGATTGGGCGAGCGGGGGTGCTCGTTTCAGGACCTTCCCCTCTCGTACCCAAGTTCCCGAGCCGAGGAAACTTTGGTGATGACGGACACGTGGCCTTTGGCACGAGTCAGGGTTTCCTAAATTTTCCAAAAATAAAATATTTGGGTGGCGACTCTGTAATCCGGAAAAGTAGTCCAATTTTGGCATTATTTGATTCAAAATCTGACTTGCCAAAATGATTTGTCGGATTTGGACTCTTTGGTGTTTATCAATCTCACATTGCACTTTGTGAGATTAGATTCAGAACCGTGACAAGAGTTCGAACTGTAGTAAGACCAATTCGCGCTTCTCCGAAAGGGGGGCACGCGAAGAAAGTCAGGTCTACAACATGCTGTTCTAACTAGTTAAGCTTGAGACGCATCAAATGCACATGCACGCACTTGTTTTCCACCCGGAATGCCACTGTTTGGCTGCTGACAGCCTCTGTTTGCACAGTTGAATTTTGGTATGCTGTAAGGGCACTGTTCTGAGAGTACATCAGTGGCTGGCCGGCCACTAATGGAGACTGCTGGCCATGTGCCTGTTACAAAAGGGCACTACCGGCCATCAGTGTATGGCCTGCCGGCCACTGATGAACAAGTTCATTCTGCTGCAACAGAGCACAACAAAAAGCAGGAAAGAAGTAGTTTCAAAGGCTGTATGTACTACGTACCACTCCTTATCATCAAAACATCTCCAAGGAGTGGTACTCTTGGCTCCAAAACCACCAACCAAGAATTTTCAATGCATGATGGCCAAAGAACCAAGAAATACAATTTCATTGTATATAAAACACAACTCAAGGCCATCCCCCTATCATGTGTGATCAAGGGTAATGGAGACTAAGGAGATTGGCTCATTTCATCACTTTGAGTATGAAATGCTCCAATCTTCCTTGTGTTCAATATAACGTCCGATTGAACACATACAATGCAACACAATATGCTTATCTTGCTCAAGTTTTACTTATCACTTTTGTTTACCCATTTTAGTTACCAATCCATTCTTTAACCGGTTAGTCCAAAAGTGAGTGTCCTCTAATGAAAGAGGTGTCAACCATGGGATGATTCAAGGCAAGAGAGAGGTCATGCCGTTGGTTAGTAGAAACCCTCAAAAGAGGATTGAAACCATTAAGCACAAACCTCAATCTCAAGCTTAAACACGACCCTAAAGTTAAACAACCCTCACAGTAAATGAAAAAGTGAAGAAGTAGGGGAGGTTGCAGATATTTCAATGCTGGAATTAGGCATGAAAAAGTATTAAAACATGCAACCAAGGCACACAAATGATGTTCAAAGCCCAAAAACACTAAGTTAGTGAAGGAAATAACCCAATAGCTATGCAAAACAAGCCTCAAATGAATTAACCAGCCCAAAACAGAGCCTAAACAGGTCAAAACAGTGGCAAAAACATGCTGAGATTAAGCTACAAAATGTTAGAAAAACATGCTCACATGTTAAGCTATCTAGGCATGCAAACGAGACAACAAGGAGGGGAGACCATCCCCTCCAATTTTGAGCTTCAAAACATGGTTTTTGTCACTGAAAAAACTCTGAAATTCAGTGGTTTAAGGGCCCAAAAAGTTTGATTTAAAAGCATTGAAAAAAAGGCACAAGAGCCTAACAAACCAAGTAGCAAAAGGGTGAACCACCCCTAACTCAAAAAGGGCCTTAAACCACCATTTTTAAACCATAAAATAGAGATTTTAGGAGGCCAAAACCAGCTCAAAAACAGTATGAAAAGATGGCAAAACAAGTTGTGGATGCGCCCCGAGGGAGGGGGACTTATGCATGCCACAATTCAGACTCGTTTTTGTCACGGTTCTTAATCTTGAACCAAAGAGTCCAAATCCAGCAAATCGTTTTGAGAAAATAAATTTTGAAAGAAGTGCCAAACATGGACTACTTTGCCAGATACAGAGTCGCCACCTAAATATTTTTTATGGGAAAATTAGGAAACCCTGACTCGTTTGCCTAAGGCCACGTGTCCGTCATCACCAAAGTTGCCTCAGCTCGGGAACTTGGGTACGATTGGGGAAGGTCAGCTATGAGCACCCCCTCTCGCCCGATCCGAAGATCGGTCTCTACTAACCATGATATCTTGTTTTGAAAACATTATGCATTCTTACTCCAGTTATTAGCCTAGATTTGCTACGTGATGCACACAGCAAAACAAGTATAGACTAGATCGCCTAATTTGGAATAAAGCATTGCATATCCGTTCGTTTGGAAAACGTTTTGAGATTTTGCTACTCGCAAGTAGGCTAAAACACGGATTTCAACGAGTTGTCCCAACTCAAGCAATCCAACCTTCACCCACAGGCATTCAGGCAGTTTAATCAAATAAGCATCTAGCCGCATGGTAAGCATGTTAACATGGCAACACTCACACTCATGCAAGGATACTAAGACATAAATGCTTACCGAGTACTCCAAGCCAAAACAGAAACTAGTTAGTAATCATATGCATGATCCTAGCTCATGTTAAAATGGCTAATGCATCGCATACAGAATGTCATTAGAATAGGCTCGGCTAATCTAAGGATGACATGTGAAAATGCACAAATAGCATGTATTCAAGTTAGATTTGAAATACTTATGCAGTTAGCATGATGCGCCGAGCCCGGTGCATGCAATACTGATGAATGATGCACGCATGCATAGCATAAGGTATGCTAATTTAAACATGTCCTAATACTAACCATCGAAAGCAGGTAAGTAAAAGGGAGAAAGAAGTGGGGGTTGGAAGGCATGCACACACGCACCCACACTTATTACAAATTTGCCCTCGCTCAGAGGGACCGAAAGAATAATACACTTAATTAACCTACAAGCTAATTAAATATTACAGACAAATTAAACTAGTTAAGCAAATTAACTAATCTAATTTAAGCAATAAGCGGCCTCGGGAAGAGGGTCCAATGCATGTGCGCTCGGTTCTGCTCGGAAGGTCACTGCCATGCACAAGATGCCTCTGCTTTGACTGTTTTGCTCCTCTGAAGACTGCACAAGTCCTAGGGTTGCTTCTTTGAATGCTGTGGAACACCACCGGCTAAGGGGATTGGCCATCGGCCATGGAGAATGACCACCGGCCACTAATTGAGATGTCGGCCACTGATGGATGGCCGATCGGCACTGAAGATGGCCGGCCGGCCAAATCTTCCTGCAGAAACTGATTTTGACAGCAGCAGAGGGCAAGACAAAGCATGGCAATGCATTTCAAGCAATGTATGCACCAACCATACTCCTTATCATGTTTATGACTCAAAGGAGGATGGGCCTCGATTCTCGGACCACTAATCGCGCATTTCAATGCATGATGGCCCAAAGAATCAAGTATGCATTTTAATTTCAAATGCAATGTGAACCAAATAAGCAAACAAAGGGGCTTTCAACCTCTATCATGGCTTGATCAAGAGGTGAAAGATGCATGCAAATGCAATGCAACCTAAGTATGTTAACTAGGCATGCAACATGAGCATATGGGAAGCATGCAAGGCGTATAACAAGCATGCAAGTTAAATGAGCATACAAGGTACAATGCCAACACACAAACATGCAAAACATATGGCATGTTAAGCAACCAAAACAAGGAGGAGAATGCATGCCAAATGCAACACCATTTCAACATGCAACAACATGTCATAAGCTAAGCATGCAACAACATGCCAAGGGATGGACTCAAACTAATTTAGGCAGCCCTCAATCAAGCCTAAAACAGTGGCCAATGCTATGGAAATGAGGGCACAATGACATACAAACATGCATGCACACAAGGACCAATTCCTAAGCATAAAGGAACAACTTCTAAGCACGCTTAAAAGGAGATAAATATGGACAATTAGCATGCAATGTAAGCTCTGAAAATTATGTCAAAGATGATGCCAAATCAAGCAAACATGACAAGCATAGCATGTAATTGGTCCAAGTACTTAAAGCATGATCATATGACACATGAAGCAAATGACCAAGATGGATCAAAACAGTCCCGAACCATGTTAAGGCAAGCCCCATAAACCACTTAGATGGCATCTAAATGATCTACTCATGGAGGCCTGCACAAATGCTTAAACATGGAGCATACAACACAACCTCTTAAAGCATCAAAGGAGTGATAAAATGCAAGCATGTAAACATATTACAAGGATTGAAATGACATGGTAAGTGGTTCCAAACCACTGAAATGATGCAAGTAAAGCATGCTACACACTCACACACCTAAGGCTAACAAGCCAAAATGCAAGGTGGCTATACTAAGCATGTGATGGTCGACCAAAACAACCAAAAACAGAGCTTAAGCATGCTAAAACAAACACAAAAGCTTCACAAAGCTTGGCCAAAATCATGCTAGAATAAGGGTCAAAACCTAAAGCATGTTAAGGCCTAAACATGGCATTACAAGGCATGTATGCTAAGTAAGCATGGTGTACCAAAACCAACTCAAAACAGTGCTAAATCATGACATAATAAGCACAAAAAACAGCTAAGGCATGATCAACATACACTTAAACTAGATGCTCCCTCAAGAGGCAATAATGGCCCTTTTCAAGGACAACAAGGAGAGGGGGTGGCCCTCTCCTTCTTGGGACCTCAAGGCACCATCCTCACCTCTGAAATCCCTCAAGATTTCAGTGGTGAGGAGGCCCAAACACAATGGTCCCGGAGCTCACCAAAAATGCACAAAAAAGGAGCCTAACAAGGCTTAAGAGGGGTCAAACAACCCCAAAGCTTAAAACACTCTTAACCAACTATTTAGAGTAAGCAAAAATAGAACTTTTCTATGTTATATGTTAAGCTCAAAAACAGTTGTAAGGTAGGCAAAAATACAATGCAAAAATGGGGTAAAAAGGGACAAAAGTCTTACCCTTGTAGACCCTCTTCAAAAATGGAAGACCAGCTGGTTTTTTGAGCTCAAACCAGCTCCAAAACTCCAAAAATAAGCCTCAAGGACCTCAGCTCCAAGAGAAGGTGTAACTCTAGGTGTTTGTGTGCAAATCTAAGACTAAAACACCTTAAAGGCAAAAAGAGAGAGAGAAATAGATATAGGATAGATACAATTATGCTAACCCTAAAAACCAGAGCTCTCCTCTGAAATTTTGTAACCCTAAAAGAGGGAGAGGAAGCCTCCTCTTATAGAGCTCAATCTTGTAAGCTTACAAGACAAGCTAACTAAGAGGCAGATCCCTCCAAACACGTGTATGGAGGGGAGCCAAATGCATGCCAGCTGCACAAAAATATCTGCAAAAGCAGATGCACAGTAGTCGGCCGGCCAAAATGCAATTGACCAAAAAAAGATAGCCGGCCGGCCATCTATAGTGCCGGCCGGCCAAATATTTGGCCGGTGGCAACAAAACACAGCCGGTGGCCTCAAGCCATGGCCGGTGATGGGTGAGGATGGTCAACAAGCCCTACCCTGCCCCTCAAAGGCAAAACACAAGTGTTTGGTGCGAAACCAGACACAAAACAGTCGAGTCGAGAGATCCTGAGGCAAGGCGCGTAGCCGAGACCTCCGGGAACTCAAGACGAACACAAACATGGATGATCACCGAGTGTTCAAACGGTGACGTCCAAGTCTTGAGGACGGTCAAAAATGGGGTGTCTACACAAGTATTTAAAAGAAGCTTAAAATACAAGTGTTCTACCTCTTGAAAACAAGATGCAATCTAGAGCAACAAAACAAGCTAAATCAAGCCAAGATCCACTTCTAGAGCTCAAAAAGGACCTCAAGAGACCTCAGCTCCAAGGTGAGAGTGTTTGGTTTAAGGTTGATGTGCAAAAGAGTAGAGAAACTAGACTTAAGGCACAAAATAACAAGAGAGAGAAAATTCTAGAGAGAGAGAGAATTTTTTTCTTCAAAATTTTCTAACCCCTCCACATGCAAGAGAGGGGTCATATATATAGGAAATGTAAATTCCCTTTACAAAGATCCAGCCACACACATGTTAGAAGATGCATCAATCTGTGCAAATAGCTGGCACAAAATATCACAAAATATCTGCTGGAACAATGCTGGTCGGCCGACCATCAGTGATAGCCGGCCAGGCAATGGCCAGCAGGCTAAAAGCCATGGCCAGCAGCCTAAAAAAATGGCCGGCAAGCCATCACCAACCTCAATCTAAAAGGACCTAAGCATGGTCCAAAGATGAGGTAGAAAGGATGTAGGGTTTGGAAAACTCAAACATGTGGCATTCCGCCGCGGACTTAAAGCACTCGGTGAGCAATCAAACTCGCCACCGGATGTACCTGCAAGATCATCCAAGTCTTAAAAGGCCATCAAAAATGGGGTGTCTGCAGTTGCTCCTCTTTGACAGAACTCGGAGTCATGAAATGACATGAGTGAATGTCAAAGCCTAGAGACGACCCATTTTGATAAGGCCGTAAGACTTGGACAGACAATCAAGACAGCAACAAAAGGTTGCGCCCGCAGGCAACCAGGGCAAGATGCAAATGATATTCCTGATGTAAGGATATAACTTATGATCATGCAATGAGGCTATAATGAAACATCTAGATGCAACTGTTATGCAACGAAATGCTATAATTAAACCGACACAAGGTACAACAAACTCAAACATGAACAGAAGTAAGTAAACACGAACCAAACCACATTTCATGCAGAAAGGATGTAAGAAAATTATGCAAGCTTAACTACGCATCACGCAGGAAAGGCAAAGAATAACACAATCCATCGGGCACACCTGAGGTGTCAAACAAGATCCTAACGCGTTGCACGCAGAAGGGGAGAAGGGATGGTGTGAACACAGGGACACACCCAAATGTTCCTAACCGGAGTGGTGATAAATATCGGAACACATCCAAATATTTGTAACCAAAACAAGGAGTGGTATAAGCATCGGAACTTGTCCGAATGCTTTTAACCAAAGCGTCCTAACGCATCGCACACGAGAGGAGAAGAGAGTGGTGTAAACACCAGGCCCACCCGAATGTTTCTAACCGAAAGTGTCCTAACGCGCCACATGCGAGAGAAGAAGAGGGCAGTGTAAGCACCGAGTGTACCTGAATGTTTCTAACCAAAAAGAGTGATGTGGTATAAGTAGCGGAGCGCATCCAAATGCTTCTAACTGGGGATGGTATAAACATCGAAGCACGTCCCAATGTTTCTAACCAAAACAGGTGTGGTATAAGTATTAGAACACGTCCAAATGCTTCTAACTGAAACAAGGCAGATCAAAGGACAGGAGTGGTCTCACCTAGAACTCCTCTAAATGAACCATACATACAATATCGCGCCTGTATAAGAAAGCAATTCAACAGGCATAACACAATAAGAGCGCATGTTCTATGCAAATGTAGTGATAGCAAGTTCTATGCGAGAGCATGTTCTATGCGAGAGCATGTTCTATGCAGGAGATTGAGAGCACGTTCTACGCGAGAGACGAGCATATTCTATGCAAAAGTACAAAATACATGTTCTATGCAAGGGACAAGCAAATGCATGTTTTGTGCAAGACGAATAATCATGGTACAATGTTAGGGACATGCAACACATGTGAGAAACAAAACGGGAGTATATTCTGTGCAGCAGGAACTAGAACATGGACTATGCAACTTCGAAATGCACATTCTATGTAATAGTATAGGATGCATGCAATGATTAATAGTAGAAAATGTATGCTTAATGCAAGATTAACAGCATGTTTTATGTGAAACACCAAATGCATGCTCTATGCAAATGGGAAACAAAATTACGTTCTAGGCATAAAGGAAGAATGAATGCACACTTTATGCAACTAGAGTAAGAGCCTGTTCTATGCAATAGTTATAAGTGGAACGCACGTTCCATGTGACAACAAAGAGACACATATTCCATGCGATAACAAAACGCATTTAGTAAGATCAATTCAAGAACAACTCCCGATGTATCTCTGGAAAGAGCTGTAATATACTAAAAGGATACACCTCGCTTATACCCATGAGCAACGAACATCGTATCCTGGAAGTGCGATCTCGAGCCTTTGCAGGGACATTCTGAACCAAACACTGAACATTCTCTTCACTTCTTGAAATCTAAGAATACAAAACAGACCAAGGGACACATAGGAAACTCCTGGATACCTGCCGGCCACCAGGAGGAGCCGCCGGCCACCTGCCGGCCACTGGTGTACGCTATCGGCCACCGATGGTCAGCCAAGGGCAAAAATGGTTTTTCGGCTTGGGTCTTTAAGTATAGGGCTTGACACTTCATTTCCTCACAACCCCATGTCCGAAATTCCTCCATTTCTCTTTCTAGGTGCTTCTTCTCTCTAGATTCGTGCTTTCTATGCATTTTTCAACACCCTACACAAACTTTATTCGCTAAATCCTTCTAGTTCTCTTTCCTTTGAGCTGATTGGAATTTGATTTCGACGTTTCTTTCCTCATTTCCACCATTCTAGGCTCATTTCCCTCTAGTTTCTCTCGAGTTCTGTGCACTTTTTTGGGCTTTGACTTTTTCCTCAATTTTCTTTGTTCTAGGGTTGACTTTTATTGACTTTCGACATTCTCCAACCATTTTCCTCATTTTTGCCCATTTTCTCACCTCCTTTCTAGATGGCGGATGATCTTCCTCATGATGGGGTTCCCTGAGAGCTTCCTCCAGTAGATTTCGAGACAAACTTTGAGGCCGAGCCCAAGGCCGAGCCAGAGCCATTACCGTTGAGTATACGGCCTTTTGATCTAGCGAGGTACCATCCTCAGGCACACATAGTGCCTGCTGTAGGAGGCATCAAATCTTTTACTGACTTTGCTAAGGACGCACCAAAGGACCTCCTGTTGAGGGAGCCAGCATCTCATTTATCGGCCATTGCCATTGAGGTACGAAACTATTTTTTATGCTTTATTGCCTTTAACTAGTTGCATTTCTTGCATTGCCTTCATCTAACTGTACTTCATACATTGTCGTGATCTGATTGCATTTCATGCATCACATTGGTCTGATTACACTCGTATTACCATAGGGCGAGTCTCGTACCTTTAGGGGATATGGTTCGACGACCGCTCGAGATTGGTATGACGAGCTCCCAGCTGGAGTTCGTGACATTGTCGATGAGATAGCCTTCGATCTCTTCTGCTCCAGCTTGACTCGGGTTGTAGCGAGCCGTCCTCTTTTAGGAGCACTGGTGGAGAGGTGGTGGGACACCACCAACTCCTTCCACTTTTCCACCACGGGGGAGATGACAATGACTCCTTACGACTTTGCCATGATTACGGGCTTAGGCATAGGGGGCGATCCGATCCCTCTCCATCCAGACATGGGGGAGTGGGAGGCAGCATAGCTCGAGCTGCTTGGAGCACGTCCACCGATATATCGGGCAGGTATGGTGCGATACAGCTGGTTTGAGGAGCGGTTTAGGGGGAGTGAGCCCGAGACGCTTGAGGAGATAGAGCAGTATGCCAGAGGCTTCCTCATGTTCATCTTTGGTACCACTTTGTTCTCAAACAGGTGGAATACCATGGGTCTGTATTTGCTGAGCGCCTTGGTGGTGCTTCCTCGAGTTCAGTTTTATGATTGGGGCGGAGCCAGCCTCACCACATTGTACGGATATATAAGCTCCTGCTCCCGTCTGCGAGGGACTTTGGTTGGAGGCTACTGGCGAGCTTGGGAGGTACACATCACAATTTCCTCTTTACACTTTACATTTTCTGCTCAAGCATTTCTTGCTTTATATTTGTTCCACGCATGTGCTTTCTTCTTTGCACTTTCTCCATTTGATCATACTGTATGCTTACTGCTTTGCATTTTTTGCATTTGATCTTACTGTATGCTTTCTACTTTGCATTTTCTACATTTGATCTTACTGTATGCTTTCTGCTTTGCATTTTCTGCACCTATTCATATACCTTCGCATTCTTCCTACAGTTATGGGTATACGCATACTTCTCGGTTCTTGCTCCAGAGCCTGTGGATGAGGTTCCACTGACAGTCCCTTTTCTCAGGTATATGATGGCTAGCTCTGCCGTAGGACCCGCGAGTCCTTCATGTTCTTCTGCTAGTATTTTGACATGGTAGCAGCAAACGAGGTAAATCGAAACAAAGTCATTTTTGCTTTACAACTGTTTTGACCCACATATTCGCAACTAACACCGACTAATAATCTGTTCATTTTCTATTTCAGATCACCTGGCAGCCCTGGGCTATGATACCGATAGAGCTTCGAGTCTGGTACAATGCAGCTCGGATCGTTACCCGCCACCACATTCTTCTTGAGGGCCCGATTTGCCGTGCATGGTTCTTAGGTGAGCGCTTTATGCATCAGACGTTAGACCTGCCTACTCCATTTATACCGATGACACCATCTGCGTCTATGAGAGCGACACACAGCCTGACTACCGACGTGGTGATCCAGTTCGTGGTTGGCCTGGAGGCAGAGTACTTCTATGTGGAGGGCGATTATGCGACCTTTATCCAAACACATTTGATGCCGCCTCTGACCGGCGTTCGCGGGGGTAAAGAGGCAAGAGCTCCCGCCGTGAAGGTGAGACGTAAAGCGAGTTGGGCGAGCAGAGCCCATAGCAGAGGGGCTTCCCAAGCGAGACAGGGGACTGGCTGGCCGGAGCTTCCCACTACACTTACTTGTTGGCGGCATACCGGGGAGACGTACCAGATCCCTATTGAGCCTGCACCAGCTAGGCATGAGCTTGTCGGAGTTCGAGGCCCGACTCCAATATGTACCACACTTCACACTTTGCATATATCAACTTCATTTCAGTTATGCTTAGTTATGCTAATAGAACACTAATCCTCTCAACGCACTTGTAGGCATCTATAGAGTACGTTGGAGAGGCTCTCGAGCTAGTGGCTTCCCTGATGGGGATGGTATAGAGGAGCATGCATCTGTTCAACCTCTACAGAATTCCGATAATTTCCTTCAATTCGAGCTTCATGTCACCAAACGTTATGCTGATACATTAGCATTTCAACCGTAATCTGTTCCATACTGCACTAATCTGATACACTGCACTCAAACACTGCATTCATTCATGCTGCATATTATCTTTGCATCTGCTATATACACTGAGACTGATATATTGACAACTGCCCTTTTCAAATCCCAGCCACACCAGACACACTAGCGTGAGCTACAGCAAGACCATCAGTACCTCCTCCAGTGGTAGGGAGGAGAGAGAGAGAGAGAGAGAGAGATTTTGGCACGCAGTCGAGGCCGAGCTAGGAGCGCCTGAGCTGGGAGCGGCCCTTCAGAGCCTATTATGGGTGATGATGATACTGAGACCAGTGAGATCGATGAGGCGGCAAGTTAGCATGCTAATTCATCTGAGAGTGCAGACGATGACGCTGGCTTGGATTCTGCTAGAGTGAGGCTATTGAGGCTGAGGAGGACTCCGAGGCAAAGAGTGGACATGGCTCCAATTCAGATTCTAATTCAGGTTCAGACAGTGGCGCTGATGGAGACAGTGCCGCAAAGTCCGCTCCGCCGAGGAAGAGGATAAAGAGGGCCTCTAGATCGTGAGATGGATGGCGCTGATTTCTGTATTTTTGCTTAGTTTCTTTTTGCTAGTAGTGTTAGCACTTTGTACAACTTTAGACAGGTTTTATTTTGCTTTAAAAACTTGCACTCTTTTGTAAAAAGTAACCATGATCAGAATGAACACAACTTTTGATGAAAAAGTATTGTATTTTACATTCTGAGCACCGCACAAGCACTACAATGCATAAAAATGAGATTGAACGGATTGGAAATTGCACATTGTATTGGCACCTTCTTAATCAGGTAATGAACCGACCAACACTTAACAAAAAGAATAAAACAACTCGATAAACAACACAATAACTCGACAAACCAAATACAACTCAATAAGCAAAACAAAAAGAATTCAACCCAACGAACATGCTTAAGCTGAAATAGGACTCAAAACAAGACCTTGGAACACACAAATAACAGAATAAAACTACTACACACATTTGAATCTTCACAAAGGAGGGCAGTAAACACAAAAGGAAGGCTGTCGGCCATGAGGAGTGGCCTGCCAGCCATCCATTCCCCCTGCCAGCCATGAGGAGTGGCCTGCCGGCCATCCATTCCCCCTACCGGCCATCATTGTGCCCCTGCCGACCATCAATGAGCCTCTGCCAGCCATCAATGTGCGGAACCTCCGAAAAGTTGACTCCTGGCTTCCACTCACTGCCTTATCTTCTACAAAAGTTGTAGCTTCATGATTTCTTCATTCCAGCTTTGTTTTTCTCTCAAATGGAGCCATTCTTTGCCCAAAAACTCTCCGATTGGATTGCAACTTTAGATGGCTCGGAAAAGCTGAATTTTCAGGGTTTCGGCATAAATGCACTATTCCCGCTAAGTCATTCTCCGCTATGTTTTCCGTTTCTACATGTTGTGGCTAGGCGCTGGAATCCAGTTACACATGTTTTCAACTTTGGGGGGCAAGAGATATGCCCAACAATTGAGGAATTCCAAGTTCTGATGAAATCCTGGCGTGACGAGGAAATCCTGCCCCAGTCCCGTTTCGGTCACATCCAAGCTTTATGAAGATGTGTGGGCTCACTTTACATGTGGCTCGATCCTTAGTTCACAACGGAGAGCTGGATATCCCCAGTTTGATTCATCGATTTTTTGACGCCGGTGACCGCGGCGACCGTCTTTGGCAGAGTTTTCGGCAGCATGCCCTTTGTTTGTGTATGTTGGCTCATTTTCTTCTTGCCTCGAGTTTCGGAGGGTGTAGCATTTGACTGATCAAGGTAGCTCAAGGCTTAAGAGAGGGCAAGAGCTGCATCAGCTTAGCATTGGTCGAGACTTTGATGGGCTTGGACGCCTTCCCCGATGAGAGACAAACAAGTTCACAGGAAGTCCACTATTTTTGCAGGTAATGTTTCCCACCCTATCTAACATGTGTTTTTCATATCACTCGACACTCAGACTCTGCTTTTCTCTCAAAACCCGTTCTCACTTTTTCTCTCCATATACACCTCTCCATTCTTTAATCTCTCTTTTCTTTCATCCCTCTCCAGATATGGCTCATGGACATGTTGAAGGTAGTGGACTCTTGCCGTGCATATTCAGCACGAAGCTATTTCTTTCTCCAACGACTAGTTGATTTCCCAAACGAAGGTTGGTGGTGCCACTGGATGTGTAACAGGTCGACTGCTGAAATCATTTGGCATTGCCCCTGGTTTGATCTACTCGAGATGAGCTATAGCATGTATCGGCAACTTGGCATTCAACTGATTGGCCTGACACACTATGTCTTCTATTTTCCATTCCGGTTCAGGCATCAATTCGGACACGACCAGACTTGCCCGGAAGAAGGGGTAGAGTAGCCGGCTTCATTTCCAATCCGAGGCTTACAACTAGCTCGATATCCCACTGCATGGAGAACAAGAGAACTTCTGGCTTCCGCTCCCAATTTTAGTCACACCCTTTCTGGCGAATGCATAGCTTAGTTTGAAGAAGAGGTGCAAACCGGGCCTACTTTAGCATCTGAAGCTTCCACAAGCTCTGGGAGGGGACACAGGAACACCTAACTCATCTATGCCCCAAGTTTATTGCTTTGACCTGTACTTTCAAGTTTTTCTTTTGAATGTAATAAAAAAGTAACTTTGATTTGTATCAAGAGTTGGAGAACTTTGCATTGAAATCAATGAAATTGAAGTTGTGGGCATTGAAAATTTTCCTTTTGGTCCAAAAATGGTCTAAGTGGTAAAAAGATTAATTTAAACAAAATCAACTTTTATTAAAACTTTTCAAAACCATTTTCGATAAGGATCACAACTCGACACACATGGAATCCATCCTCGAGATGTAGAACCCCAAATCCAATAACTGGAAAGTTGCCCCTTGTCTGAATAGCACTGCACTGTACTGTAACCAGCTCTCATAGTGAAGATCACAACCGAATTCTCAGATAATAAGTAGACAAAGATGCCTTGATCAAACAACATGGACACAGTTGATTTGGAAGTGTTTATGGCTGGACTTCAGAATGAAGTTGTCTACGTATCCCGAAGATGAGAATCAAGCCTTACATAGTTCAGTTCAGGTTCATTCGTGTATTAACACTCTCCTTTTGCACTCTAACTTTTGCCAAGGCCACCCTTTCTGGTTTTCAACCTTGCGAGCTCAATTTTTCTTATTTCTAATTTTTCTGTGCTCTAACTTTTGCCTAGGCCTGGGTTTTCAGCCTAGTGAGCCTCTCAAGGATAGTATTTCTGCAACTTGTCTATGTTGATTGGTTGGGAGAATTCTAGGCCATCTAAGTCTATAAGAATGACAGCTCCACCCGACCAAATAGTCTTGATAATGTAAGAACCAGTCCAATTGGGTCTGAACTTGCCCCTAGGGTCATGGATGGGAGCTCGGTTGTCTTTGAGCACCAAATCCCCTTCCTTCAGATTCCTGGACTTAACTTTCTTGTTGAAAGCCCTGGCGATTCTGCGTTGATATCCTTGGACATGGTACAGTGCTTTTAACCTCCTCTCGTCGAACAGCATTAGTTCCTTGAACCTGTTCTGCTGCCAATCCGCTTCTACTATCTAGCACTCAACCATAACCCGCAGTGATGAAACCTCTATTTCAATCGCAGAACAACTTCCATCCCATAAACTAGAGAATACGAAGTTTCCCCAGTAGATGTCCGAATTGATGTTTAGTAGCCCCAGAGAACAAATGACAATTTGTCTGGCCAGTCCCTATAAGTGTCAACCATTTTCTGCAAAATGTGTTTGATGTTCTTGTTGGCGGCCTCAATAGCTCCGTTGCTTTGCGGCCGATATGTGAATGACTTATGAAAAGCCACGTTGTATTTCTCCAACAACTCGATCACTTCTCTCTTAAAATGGGAGCCATTGTCTGAAATGATCTCATTCGGGATCCCATAACGACAAATAATGTTATTTCTAATGAACTTAGCTACATTCGACGCTTTCAGCACTGCATAGGATTAGGCCTCAACCCACTTTGTAAAGTAGTCTATGGCCACTAGGATATACTCATGCCCACTCGAGCCTTTTGGAGTAACTGCCCCAATAACATCAATTTCCCAGACTGAAAATGGCCATGGTGAAGTCATGTTGTACAGCTTCGACGGCGGGATGTTCACGCGATTTGCATGAATTTGGCATTTGTGGCATTGCCGAACAAAACCAATACAATCCTCCTCCATGGTAGACCAGTAGTAGCCCTGCCTGAGAATCTTCCGAGCTAGCATTACCCCGCTCATGTGCGATCCGCACTCCCCTCCGTAGATGGCCTCCATTAGGCGCTTCGACTCTTCTGTATCAACACACAGTTTATGCATTCCCAGATGACCTCGTTTGTACAATTTACCCCCGTAGATGATAAACTGAGCAGCCATTCACCGTATTGCCCTTTTATCTTTAGCATTCTCCCCTAGCGGATAGGCCTCCTTTTCCAAGAAGTTCCAGATGTCATGATAGCAGGGATTTTGATCTTGTACTTCATCTATTGTGGCAATCAACTTGTAAGCCAGCACATACCTTTGTTCAATAATGATCAGACGCATTCAAACTCCCAAAGGGATGTCTATCACAGAAGATAGAGTTGATAAAGCGTCAGCAAACCTGTTGTTCTCTCTTAACAGATGCGTGGAGGTTAGCTTCTCAATCCTAGGAATCAGAACATCCAGGGTTTGGTGATAGATTTTCATCATTTCTTCCTTAACCTTCCAGTCTTCTTTTGCTTGAGACACAACCAGGTTCAAGTCCGCAATGATGTCCAACCGTTTGCCCCTAGTTCCAGGGCGGCTTCCAGTCCAACGATACACGCCTCGTATTCTGCTTCGTTGTTAGATACCTTGAAAATGAGTTTGAAGGCTAAAGGTATATGATAATTGTCGGGTGCTATCAGCAACACCCCTATCCCATAACTGTACTGATTAGACGCTTCGTCAAAGTACATGGTCCAAATCTCTTCCTCAACCTACAAAATGGCCTCATCTGGAAACAAATACTCTACTACTTTATCCCCTTCCATTGGGTGATCTGCCAGGAACTCCACTACTGCTCTCCCCTTAACAGACTTGCGAGTCACATATTTCAGATCAAATTCGGAGAGAAGAAGCAACCAACGAGCTAGCCTACCTGTAAGTGCTGGTTTCTCGAAGAGATATTTGATGGGATCTAATCTCGAAACCAGAATTACGGAGTGAGCTAACAGGTAATGCCTCAACTTCCTAGTAGCCCATACCAAGGCTAAGCAAGCATTCTCCAACGGGGTGTAACGTGTCTCATAGTCCAACATCTTCTTGCTCAGGTAATAGATGGCCTTCTCCACTCTATCCTCAGATTCCTGCGCAAGCATACAGCCCATAGTCGTGTCGGTTACTGACAGATACAAAATCGATGGTTTCTCTAGCTCTGGTGGTGACAACACAGGTGGGTTCTGAAGGTACTGTTTGATCTGATCAAAAGAAAACTGGCATTGGTCATCCCATTGGAATTTTTTTCCTTTCTTCAGGAGACCAAATAGTGGTTCACAAGTCAAGGTTAATTTTGCAATAAATTGTCTTATGAATTGCACTTTACCTAGAAAGCCTTGCACCTCCTTTTCAGTCCTTGGTGGTGGCATTTCTAGGATGTCCTTGATTTTGGAAGGATCAACCTCAATGTCCCTCTGTGTAATCAAGAACCCCAGCATTTTCCCTACTGTGACCCCAAAAGTGCATTTCTGTGATTCAACCTCAACCGATACTCTCTGATCTGTTGGAAAAATTTCTTCAAGGCGGTGTAGTGGCCCTCTCTTTCCTTGGACTTCATAATCATGTTGTCCACGTACACCTCAACCTCTTTGTGGATCATATCATGTAAGATCGTGGTTGCAGCCCGTTGATAAGTAGCCCCAACATTTTTCAAACCGAACAACATCACCTTGTAGCAGTAGGTTTCCCACGGCATGGTAAAGGTAATCTTCTCCCTATCATTGGGTGTCATCAAGATCTGGTTGTACCCAGAAAACCCATCCATAAAGGAGAGCAACGCATGGCCTGCGGTGAAATCCACTAATTCGTCGATGTGCGGTAGAGAAAAGTCATCCTTCGGACTGGCTTTGTTCAGATCTCTAAAATCCACGCACACCTGAATTCTGCCATCTTTCTTCGGCACCGGAACAATGTTGGCCAACCAAGTAGGATACTCAGATACTAGCAAAAACCTTGCATCTATCTGCTTGGTGACCTCCTCCTTGACTTTTAAAGCCCAATCCGGACGTATTCTCCGAAGCTTTTGCTTGACAAGTCAGGCCTCGGGATCAAGAGGGATCCAATGCTGTACAATCTCAGGATCGATTCCAGGCATGTCTTTGTAGGACCACGCGAAAACATCTTTGAAATCTTTTAATAAAGCGACTAAGCGCTCGCGTTCCTCCGAAGACAACGTGGACCCGATCTGGGCTAGACGCGGATCCTTCTCAATACCCACATTAATTGCAACGATTTCATCAACAGGGGGTTTTACAAACCTCTCCTCCTCTCGATCAATCAAATGTTTCAAAACTAGAGGAATTCCTTCCTTGTCGTTTTTATCAAAATTTTGAAAGTCATGATCAATGCAATATACAAGTGGCACAGAAAAGTACTCAGAAACAGCAGTGGTATCATTCTCATTCAAAGCTTCCAGCTTGTCCAATTCCTCGGTTACAACCGACTCAAAAGAAAAGGAAAAAGACGACCTGAATAAAACAACGGCATCCGGGTTATCAACTCCAGGAATACCGGACTTCGACTTAGAAGAACTGGAATCTGATTCTGACTCCACAGACTTTGTGGAATCAGATTCCGACTCACTACCTGATTCAGAACTGCTGGACAAAAAGCCCTCCTCTAGCTGCCATGTGAGGGAGGATATGATAGATGCATCCAGAATACCACCAGAAAGGTCCACATCTGATTAATCTCCAATCATGGAAACAGTAAAGTCACCCCCCGAGCTCTCCAGTTCGATCTGAGGATCCAAAAGGAGACAAGCCAGTGCTGCTCCTATCTCAAGTTCACTACTGTTGGACTCTGTAATCTGCTCTGCCTCAGCAGGCAAGTTAGTCTGTTCCTCTATGGCTTCATCCTCTTGCAGCTGTAGGTCGAAGAAAATCTCAAAGCCGGGCAAACGCCGCTTCTTAGAGTTCAACCATGGCTCAGGAAAGCCGCAAAATGGGAAGTCTTCCCCCTCCCAGACAAAGCGGCCATTCAGATTTCCCTGAATTGGTCTATGTACAAGCTCATAGTGCTTCCCACTTTGCTTTGCTTTGGCTCTTCCTGTCATTTCCTTCACTTTTCTCACCCAGTCCTCTTTGGTAGGCGTGTAGCCCAAGCCAAATGCATGAGGGTTATGTGGCACCTCGACCAGTGCAGTAATGCCCTTCCAACCACTCTTTCCTAATCCCATCCCAGGTATATGTTGTAGCTTATTCATGAGGTAGACTGACTAAGCACTGACGTACAATCCCTCGTCAATAGCCAAGATATCTTATACCATCTGGGCCTCAGCCAAGGTAAAACCAGACAAGAATACATCCTCGTCGTCGTGTACAATTTCCAGTATTAGTGTAGTGACTCCCGGCAGAGGATGTATGGAAGAATTCCTAAAAATAGTGGCCACCCCTTTTCCAAGATGGTATTTCAGCATCTGATGCAAGGTGGAAGAAACAGCTTTTACTTGGTGCAGCCAGGGTCGCTCAAGTAGCAAGTTGAAGGTAGCCGGAACATCCAGGACGTGAAACTTAATATCCTGTTGTGCTGGGCCAACTTGTGTTCTAATCTAAACTGTCCCCATCACCTCTCTACTTGTGTTGTCGTAAGCCCGGATCACCTGGGTTGTAGGTACAAAGTCTACCGGCTTCAAGCCAATAGCATAGGCCGTGCGCGATGGACAAACATTAATTGCAGACCCAATATCAACCAATACAACAGGCACCCACTTCTCTCTGCATTCAACTGAGATGTATAGCGATTTGTTATGCTCAGAGCCCTCAGGCGGTAATTCCTTATCCGTGAAGGTGAAAGTCGGCGAAGCACCTCCCGGTAAGACAAGTCCCACTAATTGTTCTGGAGTTGTATCGATAGATAGCTTGGCCTTATCCATTGCAGACAATACAGCTTGCCGATGTATGCTCGAAGCCATGAGCAAACCCCAAATAGATATGTCTGCCTGAATCTTCTTCAGCTGCTTCAGTACAACTTCTTCCTCTAACAGTTTTTCCCTCTGCTTTTCAGCTTCCTTGTCCTTTCCACACGCTTCAGGTTGGTCCGGGTGTGGGGGCTTGAAGTACCGCCCGCTCCTAGTCATGTGATCTACTTCCTCAAAACACCAAGTATCGTCTGGCAGATTTTGTCCCCAATCTTCATTAGTGTGGGCAAGATGCAAATCATCATCTTCCCACCATATTCCTCTGGCAACCGACAAGCAACTGTCTAGTTCTGTTGTAAGTATTCCCACATCCACATCACACTCATTCCCCGTAGGGCCTTTGGCTTTTCTAGCCTTTTGATCATTCTCATCCCTTTCCTATTCAAACCACTTCAGCATGGTCTCTTGCTCTGTGTCAGCTGTACTAACACTACTCAATTCCTGAGCAAAATTCTTAGTACCGGTGCTCTCCAACAACTTTCCTTATCATTGACCGTTTCGGCTCTTGCAGCAGTTCCTGCTTCTAGCTGTTCCAGCTTTGGTTGAAGTCCCTCATCCACATCAGGTTCATCACTAAGCCACCCCAAGTTGTCCGTCGACTCGTTTGGATCGAACCAATCGATCTGTACATTCCCTAGATCCTATTCATCGTAGAACTGCAGATTGCTGATGTCCTCCTCGAGGTCGGCTAAGTCATCAAATCCCTGCCTTGGGCCATCCTCTCGGACCACACTAACCTCTATCCCTATTGGCACTTCCACCTCTGGTCTGACCTGATCAGTTGGCAAAATGTAGCGGCACGGGTTGTATCCCTCTTCAGACGCGTCCACGGAGCCCTCAGACACTGAACTGACATTCCCATTCTCCACCAAGGTTACCCCGCCTTCCTCTTCCACAGTCACCACCACAGGTTTGGGTTGCAATATGGACACGCTTATCATGCACAAGTCTGTACCTTCCGGGATGAACAGCGCCGGCTTAGGTAGGTGGAAGGGGGTGATGTATATGCTAAGGTCGTAAGGGACAGCCAGTGTATGGATGAGATTTACTTGCTGAGGTGGAGGGACCTGGTTATGTGGTGGGAGGGGATTTGTAGTGACGTTAGGCTTTTAAGGAGGCGCTATCACCTTATTGTCAATGAGATCCTGAATCTCATGACGCAATCTAAAACATAGGTCAGTATCATGACCATGCTGTTGGTGGAAAGCGCAGTATTTGGCCGAGTTGTGTTTTGGGGGAAGAGGATCGGGTAGGGGGCGAGGCTCTAGCGGCTTTAGGTGCCCCTTTCTGATCAAGACCCTTAAGGCTTTGGATAAGGACATATATAGAGGGGTGAAGACCCTTTGGCGTCAGGGTTGGTGTTTTGCAGCTTGTGAGGTCGCATCGGATGTACCGACAAAGGGATTAACAGTTTTCGGTGTGGTGGTGACCATAGCAACATCAGAAGGCCTTGCAGCTGCACTATTACTTGTAGCCGCATTGGAACTGCGTGTAAAAGCCCTCTTAGGCTGCTCTTTCTCGTGGTCTATCAGGTCCTATTTCATTGCATCCTCTATCTGCACCCCTATTTCGTGGAGGTCAGCAAAAGTAGGCAAAGGTATGACTATCATCTTCTGTAATAGCCTTGGTTGCAGATTACGGACGACCATTCTAATCTGGTCCTTTTTAGCTGGCCGGGAGGTCATCATGGAGGCCTTGGCCCTCCACTGAGTGACAAAATCGGAGAAGCCCTCCTTCGGCTCTTGGCGAGTTGCTTCGAGATCACGGGTTGTGACCTCGATTTGTGTGTTATAGGAGTATTGAGCAATAAAGGCCTCAGCCATCTCTTCCCAGCTTCTCTTTACAGAATCTTCAAGTTTAGCATACCAAATGGCTGCGATACCCGACAAGGTCTGGCCAAAAAGGGATAACTTCTGCAGTCTAGATAGGCCCATCGGCCGCAGAATGTCTAAAAATAGCCGCAAGTGGACCATGGGATCACCCGAGCTGTCAAAGTGGTCTATATGCGGCATTTTAAACCTATCTGGCAATGTCACTGCCGAATCTGTATAACCGTCCTCTATATCCGGGATCGAATTAACACCCTGAGCTCGTTTAAAGAGCTTTTCCAGCTTGCTCACTTTCAGCGCAGTAGGGTCGACCTCAAACTCAAACGGCGCCTCTGTTGGGTAAACCGGTGCTTTGGAAGTCTGGGGTGGAACTGGCTCTACCGGAATGTCCGCATTTTCCTGGACATTAGTTGTAATCCCGGGTATTGGAACCCTGATTGGGGGTAGATGTGAAGCAGAAGCTGTTGCTTGTTGTGGTTGTTGTTGCTGCTGGAGCCTACTGATCAACTCAACCTACTGGGCTACAATTTCTGCTTGGCGGGCGGTGACTTCCGCTTGACGAGCAGCATCCAGCTGCATATTCTCAATAGTCTGTTGGAGTTGGTGGAGCATTTCTTCCATATTGACTAAAGGGTGCTAATCTATTAGAATTTGTGTGTACTCTCTTTCCGAAGTGGACGTAGAAAACTAGACTTCGCTGAATGAAGGTAACTGTCGAACTGGTGAGTTATGCATGACTCTCCTCCGTCTTGTAACCGGGGGTAGCGAAGCAAACACTGGCTGTCCTCTTACAAGATCCCCAGATCGGTAAAGTCGCCTTACTCGAGTCTAGAGTGCTTGGGGGGTAACTGCCTCGTCTGAAGCAATCGTGAAAGACTACCTTGCAAAAAGAAAATAAAGCAAAAGAAACAAAAATTAGAAAGCGCACAACACCTCGACTCAGACAGAAACAACACGCAGTTGCAATCTTAAGCTGGATAACTGTACTCAAACGCTGATTTCTGCCCCAAATTTCTGCCTCAAAATCGATACCCAGACTTGCAACTGATACATACATTCCTGTAGCACATTCCTAAAGCAATCGTGAAAGACTACCTTGCAAAAAGAAAATAAAGGAAAAGAAACAAAAATTAGAAAGCGCACAACACCTCGACTCAAACAGAAACAACACGCAGTTGCAATCTTAAGCTAGATAACTGTACTCAAACGCTGATTTTTGACCCAAATTTTTGCCTCAAAATCGATACTCTCAAACTGATACCCAGACTTGCAACTAATACATACATTCCTGCAGAGTTTCACTCTAAAAGCACATATCAAGCAAGTGAGAGCCAAAACACCCCTATGGTGGGGTAGGGTTTCCTTGTCCTAATTTTTTCAAGAGCTGGTTGTTCACTACGCAAAACAAGCGATTTAATACAATTCCTGCATTCGGATAAGCAACCTGTCCTAGTTTGGAACAGTCTATATGGCTTCCGATATGCAACTAGGTCGATTGGTCAAAAGGGTACGTCAGCAAGACTACCTAATATACCTCTCACACCTAACACCGAGAAGTGAAAGGAGGATCAAACGGTATAGCGGTAGTCTAGATCCAAGGGTTGTGTTCCCATCGTGGCAAAGCCCGTAACCGGTCAGCCTTTTGGCAAGATTTTCCAAGCAAGCCTCTGGCAAACCGCTCAGGAATAGCAGATGGCAAACACTGTGACTTAGGCGCACCGATGCAAATGCAATGCAAAGAAACACATAAGTGTAAATAAAATAACATATAGTGAGTTCGAGTCAAGTTCTCTAAATCCCCAGTAGAGTCGCCAGAAACTGTGGACTCGCCTTTTTCCGTGCCCCGCCTTTCGGAATGGTTTTGAAACGAAGGCCTCACAATTCGGACTCCCGTGGTTCTAAATCTAGTCTCACAAGTGCAATGTGAACTGATAATCACCAAATGTCCAAATCCGACAAATTGTTTTTAAAAATAGATTTTAGGGTCAAAAATGCCAAAATTGGATTACTTTGCCAGATACAAAGTCGTCACCTAAATATTTTGTTTTTGAGGAAATTTAGGAAACCCTGACTCGTGCCAAAGGCCACGTGTCCGTCATCACCAAAGTTGCCTCGACTCGGGAACTTAGATACGAGAGGGGGAGGTCCTGAAATGAGCACCCCCGCTCGCCCGATCAAAGATCGGCCTCTACTAATCATGATATGTTTTTTTATAAACATTATGTGTTCTTGTTCCGGTTATTAATCTAACATTACTATGTGACAAGCACAAACAAGTATAGACTAGTCGTAAGATTTTAGAACAATTCAACTCATGTTTGTTTTGTGAAAATGGTTTGAATTTGCCACCCTCAAGTAAGCTTAAAAGTGCGGATTTGCCACCAAACATAGTGGGCTTAAAACATGATTTTGTCACAACAAAGTGGGCTTAAAACTCACATTTGTTGAATCGTTCCAATTCAAACAACAAGCCATCATCCACAGGCATTCATGCAGTTTAGCAAGTAAACACATAGCCTCATGGCAAGCATGCGAAACATGGCAACATGGCAATCACACTCATGCAATATGCTAAAGCATAAAACTCACCGAGTACTCCAAGCCAAAACAAAAACTAGTTAGAAAAATGCATGATCCTAACTATACAAAATGCCTAATGCAACACATGCAATATGCAATTTAATAAGCTCGGCTACTAATATGGCATATGATTTGATTCAATTTGATAAGATTCTTTTAAACACGTATTCAAAGAAGTATTGAAATTGCAATCCAATTTGAATAATGCGCCGAGCCTCGGTGTATGTAATACGAATGAATGGAAGCAAACATGCAAACATAAGGTATGGTAATTAAAAATGTCCCTAATCTAACCATCGAAAACGATTAAATAAAAGGGAGAAAGACGTGGGGTTGGAAGACATGCACACAGGTACGCACACTTATTACAATATTGTGCCCTCGCAAAGGAGGGTCCGAATGAATAAGCTAAGCTAATTAAACTATTTAGACTAAACTAATTAGGCTAATTATTACAAATCAAAATAAAGAAATAGTTAAGCTAAGTTACTTAATTATTACAACAAACAATCACCTAATCTAAGCTAATCAAATACATATTGCGCTAATTAATTACACCAAATTAATTAAGTACAAAACCAGTACAAAAATAACAATAGACATGCTGTTCTAACTAGTTAAGCTTGAGACGCATCAAATGCACATGCGCGCGCTTGTTTTCCACCCGGAATGCCACTGCTTGGCTGCTGACTGCCTTTGTTTGCACAATTGAATTCTGGTATGTTGTAAGGGCACTGTTCTGAGAGTACATCAGTGGCTGGCAGGCAGCTAATGGAGGCTGCTGGCCATGTGCCTGCTACAAAACGGCACTGCCGGCAATCAGTGTATGGCCTGCCGGCCACTGATGAACAAGTTCATTCTGCTGCAACAGAGCACAACATATAGCAGGAAAGAAGTAGTTTCAGAGGTTGTATGTATTGCGTACCACTCCTTATCATCAAAACATCTCCAAAGAGTGGTACTCTTGGCTCCAAAACCACTAACCAAGCATTTTCAATGCATGATAGCCAAAGAACCAAGAAATACAATTTCATTGTATACAAAACACAACTCAAGGCCATCCCCCTCTCATATGTGATCAAGGGTAATGGAGACTAAGAACATTAGCTAATTTCATCACTTTGAGTATGAAATGCTCCAATCTTTCTTGTGTTCAATATAACGTACGATTGAACACATACAATGCAACACAATATGCTTATCTTGCTCAAGTTTTACTTATCACTTTTGTTTACTCATTTTAGTTACCGATCCATTCTTTAACCAGTTAGTCCAAAAGTGAGTGTCCTCTAATGGAAGAGGTGTCAACCAAGGGATGATTCAAGGCAAGAGAGAGGTCATGTCGTTGGTTAGTAGAAACCCTCAAAGAGGATTGAAACCATTAAGCACAAACCTCAATCTCAAACTTAAACACAACCCTAAGGCTAAACAACCCTCAAAGTAAATGAAAAAGTGAAGAAGTAGAGGAGGTTGCAGATATTTCAGTGCTGGAATTAGGCATGAAAAAGCATTAAAACATGCAACCAAGGCACACAAATGATGTTCAAAGCCCAAAAACACTAAGCTAGTGAAGGAAATAACCCAATAGCTATGCAAAACAAGCCTCAAATGAATTAACCAGCCCAAAACAGAGCCTAAATAGGTCAAAACAGTGGCAAAAACATGTTGAGATTAAGCTACAAAATGCTAGAAAAACATGCTCACGTGTTAAGTTATCTAGGCATGCAAACAAGACAACAAGGAGGAGAGACCATCCCCTCCAATTTTGAGCTTCAAAACATGGTTTTTGTCACTAAAAAAACTCAGAGATTCAGTGGTTTAAAGGCCCAAAAAGTTTGATTTAAAAGCTTTGAAAAAAAGGCACAAGAGCCTAACAAACCAAGTAGCAAAAAGGTAAACCACCCTAACTCAAAAGGGGCCTTAAACCACCATTCTTAAACCGTAAAAATAGAGATTTTAGGAGGTCAAAACCAGATCAAAAACAGTATGAAAAGGTGGCAAAACAAGTATTTAAAAGAAGCTTAAAATACAAGTGTTCTACCTCTTGAAGACAAGATGCAATCTAGATCAACAAAACAATCTAAGTCAAGCCAAGATCCACTTCTAGAGCTCAAAAAGGACCTTAAGAGAACTTAGCTCCAAGGTGCAAAAGTGTAGAGAAACTAGACTTAAGGCACAAAATAATAAGAGAGAGAGGAAATTCTAGAGAGAAAGAGAGAGAGAATTTTTGTCTTCAAAATTTTCTAACCCCTCCACATGCAAGAGAGGGGTCATATATAGAGGAAATGCAAATTCCCTTCACAAAGATCCAGCCACACACGTGTTAAAAGATGCATCAATCTGTGCAAACAGCTGGCACAAAATATCACAAAATATCTGCAGGAACACTGCTGGCCGGCTGGCCATCAATGATGGCCGGCAAGGCTTCATTGATGGCCGGCCAAAAGCCATGGCCGTCAGCCCAAAAAAATGGCCAGCAGGCCATCATCAACCTCAATCAAAAAGGACCTAAGCAAGGTCCAAAGATGAGACAGAAAGGATGTAGGGTTTGGAAAATTCAAACCTGTGGCGTTCCGTTGCAGACTTCAAGCACTCGGTGAGCAATCAGACTTACCACGGATGGACCTGCAAGATCATCCAAGTCTTAAAAGGCTGTCAAAAATGGGGTGTCTACACCTAAATCCAAAAAACCTTAAAAATCCTAAACCCTAAACTCCCTAAACCTCAAACCCAAAACCCCTAAATCCTAAACTCCAATACCCTAAATCCTAAACCCTAAACTTCCTAAACCTCAAACCCTAAAAGAAAAACCCTAAACCCCAAAACCACAAATCCTAATGTGATATCCCTGTTCCGTAATATGTTAATTGGTCCTTAACATAAATGTGATTATGTGTTTAACATGATTTTGTGTGCCATTATGTGAAAATATGTGGTTTTGAATTTCTATCTGTTCACCGTAGGAATATCTGTTTGATTGTCTGTTTTGGAAATTAAATTGAAGGCCCTATCGGCCACCGAAACCGAAATTGGTCGCGCCATTGTGATTAACATAATTTTTAGAGCCTACGGTGAAGTTAATTGAAAATTTGATTTGGACCAGATTAAATTGATTAAATTGATGAATTTAGTGCCCAACTATTTATTATTATTAAATTGGAATTAGTAGGGCTTTATATAAAGGGCTATATACACTCAACCTCTCTCTTTTTGATCCATTTTTGGCTGATTTTGGGCTCTTGGGTGTGAGAGAGCCGAACTAGAGAGAGAAAGTGTAGGAGATTGGGGTTTTGGTCTTGAGGCTTGGAGATTTTGGAAGATTACTCAAGAAATTGCTTTAGATTGAAAAGTTTGAGCCTCTAGGTAAGTAAATTCATGAGTTTAAGTTGTAATGTTATGAATTCAAGTGATATGGTAGCTCATGGCAAAGAATTAAGTTGATTTTGTTGAATTGAAAGTCCATATGTGCATGCATGTGTGTAATTGCTTTGAAATTTGCATGTTTGGACACAAAATACATGATCTATGTAGAATGTTGGTTAAAGCTCATGTTTGTAATCACCATTTGCACCATGTAAGTTGAAATGGGAGTGATATCCCACATGCATGTACAATTTGTGAGAAATGAGTTTGAAAATACATGGAATTGTTATCATAATAGCAAGTTTGGTGTAAATTGGGACATGCATGTGTTTAATTCATGAAATTGAGCTTCATAATGATGAAATTTGGTGTTTGTATCATGTTAGCACAAGTATATTTGAAGTTTGAGCTATAATATGCATGAAATGTTGATTGGAATGTTGAATTTGAGCTCAAAGAACAATTCTGGGTTTTCTAGAATTTTGATGTCCGCTCGAGTGGGGAACTTGCCGCTCGAGCGTGAAATACGTGCTCCCAGAACTTTTTGCAGACATGGTATCTGCTCGAGCGGGGGAGTTCACGCTCGAGCAAGGAGCCATGTAGAGAGGCCTTCCGTTCTAGCGCCAGAGTGCACAATCGAGCGTAAATTTGACATAGCCAGTACTTTTGCAGGCCTCTTGGGTCCGCTCGAGCGGGGACCCTGTTTTCTGAAATTTTGTTTATGCGTTTTG
The DNA here is from genome assembly GCA_030407325.1 of Camellia japonica. Classification (NCBI taxonomy): domain Eukaryota; kingdom Viridiplantae; phylum Streptophyta; class Magnoliopsida; order Ericales; family Theaceae; genus Camellia; species Camellia japonica. The sequence continues at coordinate 76,537,254 of JAPPVO010000019.1, read as the reverse complement.
TGTTTCGTTTTTCGTCCTCTTTCACTTGTAAACACTCTTAAGCATGCATTGAGCATTGTAAATGAGTTAAAGAGATAAGAATGAAGCCTAAAGAGGAATATGTGAATTAAGGAACGGATTGAATTATTTGTGACCCATATGTGTTATGTGATGTGTAGGGTCAAGCTCCAGGGCAAACCAACCAACCGATCACTGTGAGTAATATCGATAATTTGAAGCTTGATTATTTGTCCAACTGCTTATTTCCTTATAAGCCTTATAAGTTTGCTAGTTTGAATTATGGACAAATGTTTGATATGAATAGCTGAATGGGCTGAAGGCCAATCTGACATGAATGAATGGGCCAGAGGCTAGTCTGACATGAATGAATGAACTAGAGGCTAGTCTGACATGAATGAAAGTTTGAATGGGCCAAAGTCCAGTTTGACATGAATGAATGGGCCAGAGGCCAGTCTGACATGAATGAAAGTTTGAATGGGCCAAAGGCCAGTTTGACATGAAAGTCTGAATGGGCCAAAGGCCGGTTTGACGAATAGAAGATAAATGGGCCAAAGGCCAATATGTTCGGAACCACAGTCACTTGACTTAAATTGCGTATATATATGTTAAATCGAAATATGAATTGGGCCCAAGTCCGTTTGAAGCATGTTGTTCTACATATCGTTTGTATAACTTCTTTATTTGATATTATTCACTAGGCTATCGCTCACGCTCATTCATGTGTTTGTAGGTGAGCCGAGAGAAGTCCAAACCCAGCCCCAGTAAAGTCTGTGAGGAACAACAGAGGTTTTGAAGAGTCAGCCCTTGCGTCTCACGCACGAGACCCATCTTCGCCTTTTTGTCATTCTGTTTTATTTTGTCATATGGACGAAGTCTTGGGATATGTTGTATATAGTTTTGTTCGGCTGACTTAGACCTATATGATCCTGTATGTACAGAGCTTTGTGTAGTACATATTTTAATGTGAGTTATTAATGTGCATATGTGTGGTTTGTTATGATGTGTCATGTAAGCACAGCTCTATGGACAAAGTTTTAAATTGCTTCCGTTTGGCCTCCATTAACTCTGTTAAAATACGTTTGGTTTGGTATGAGGCCGTAGGTAATCTCATGATTACTGGCCAATTATGTCTTTAACCCTTGGGGTGAGTTCGGGTCATGACACCTAAACCCTAAAATCCTAAAACCCTAAAATCATAAAACCCTAAACCCCTCAACCCTAAATCCTAAATTTGAGAAAATTTCGATCTAATCCCAGAGATCCAAAATCCCAAACCCAAAACCCAAAAGACCAAAATCGTAAATCCTAAACCCCAAAACCGTAATACCCTAAACCCTAAACCCTAAATCGAAAAAGATTAATCCTAAACCCTGAACCTAAAATCGTAAATCGTAAAACCTAAAACCCTAATACTCTAAACCCTAAATCGAAAAAGATAAATCCTAAACCCTGAACCCTAAACACCAAAACCGTAAATCCTAAACCCCAAAACCGTAATTCCCTAAACCCTAAACCCTAAATCGAAAAAGATAAATCCTAAACCCCGAACCCAAAACCGTAAATCGTAAAACCTAAATCCTAAACCTCAAAACCCTAAACCCAAAACCCTAAACCTTATACCCTAAACCCTAAAATCCAAAACCCAAAACCCTAAACCTTAAATCCAAAACCCTAAACCCTAAATCCAAAATCCAAAACTCGAAACCCCAAAATCCAAAATCACAAACCCTAAATCCTAAATCCAAAACCCAAAACCCTAAACCACAAACCCTAAATCCTATATCCTAAACCCCAAAACCCTAAACCCCAAACTCCCTCAACTATAAAAAATAATCCTAAAGCCTGAACCTGAAAAAATCGTAAAAACGGTAAACCTTAAACCCAAAACAGTAAAGTCGAAACCCAAAACCCTAAATACTAAACCATAAACCTTAAATCCCAAATCCTAAATCCGAAAAAATCCTAAACCCTAAACCTTAAACCCAAAACCCGTAACCCCAAACCAAAAACCCTAAATCCCAAAACCCTAAACATTAAACCATAAAACCCTAAACCCCAAATCCCAAAAACCCAAAATCCTAAAACCCTAAACCCTAAATCCAAAACATAAACCCTAAATCCTAAACCTAAACCCAAAATCCTAAACTCCAAAACCCTAAACCCAAAAACTTAAACTCCAAAACCCTAAATCCTAAACCCTAAACCCTGAACCCTGAATCCTAAATCCTAAACCTTAAATCCTAAACACTAAACACAAAATCCTAAACCCTAAATCCTAAACCCAAAACCCAAAACCCTAAATTGTAAAACCCTAACTCCTAAACCCTAAAAACCATAAACCCTCAACTTCCAAAACCTCAAACCCACTGCCCAAAACCCTAAACCTCTAAACCCTATACCCTAAATCCCAAGTACCCTAAACCCTAAAAACCTAACCCCTCAACCCAAAACCATAAAACCCTAAACCCAAAACCCCAAAACCCTAAACCCTAAACCTTTAAAACCTAAAACCCTAAACCCTAAACCCAAATAGGTAAACACTAAATCCTAAACCCTAAAAAACCACAAATCCTAAAAAGCCGTAAACACCCTAAACCATAAATCCAAAACCTTAACACTTAAAACCTAAACTTAACTCCCAAACCCCAAATCTTAAAAAACCCAAAACTCTAAACCCTAAATCCCAAACCACAAACCCCAAACCCCAAATCCCAAAACCCTAAATCCTAAAACCCAAAAAAACCCTAAAACCCTAAACCCTAAACCATAAAAACTAAACCCCTAAACCCCAAAATCCCAAACACTAAACCCCAAAATCCTAAATCCAAAACCCTAAAATCCAAAACCCTTAAAACCTAAAACCCTAAACCGTAAAACCTAAAATCTAATCCCGAAAACACAAACCCTAAACCATAAATCCTAAACCCCAAAATCCTAAACCCTAAACCCGAAACCCAAAAACTTAAACCCAAAACCCAAATCCTTAAATCCTAAACCCCGAGCCCTAAATCCTAAACCTTAAACGCTAAACCCTAAATCCTAAAACCCAAATCCTAAACATAAAACCCAAAACCTCAAAACCCAAACCTTCAAAACCCAAAATTCTACACCCTAAATCCTCAAAACCTTACAAACCCTAAACCCTAAACTTCCTAAACCTCAAACCCTAAACCCAAAACCCTAAATCCCTAATTCTCAAATCCTAAACCCTAAACCCCTAAACCCTAAATCCTAAATCCTAAGTATCCTAAAGCCTAAAATCCCAAATCCTAAAATGATAAAACCCTAAACCTAGGGCTGAGCAAAGAATCCGTAAAATCCGTAATCCGATCCAGTCCAGTCCAATCCGATAGGTTTGGATTGGTTTTTTGAATTCGTGGTTCGGTTCCGGATTGAAGAATTAAAAATCCGTAGTCCATGGATTGGTTCCAGATTGAACCCCACGGTTCCAGATTGGAACCGATCCGGACTGTATACAAATAGTTTATATTTTTATTTTACATCTCCCCCATAGTATCTTCTCTTATTCTATATAAAATCTAAACTCAAACCTAAACCCCATATAATATCTTCTTTTATTATTTTTGTTTGTTAGTTTTAGTTTTAATTGTAATGGTCTAAATACTTATGGTGAAACCAGTTTTCTAATGATTGTTTAAATTCTAGAACATTATGTCGCTATTATTGAAAAACATGTTGCTATTGTGGAACTAATATAGCGCTATGTTTATGTTTTTATGAAATTAAAGTGTTATATATATTTTTTTTTGTTATTTAATTATGTTAATCCGTGGTCCTAAACAGATCCAATCCGTGTTTAAATGGATTGGTTCGGATTGGTTCCATGATTTAAACGGATTAGATTGGTTCCGATTTTTCAAGAACCGTAGATAACGGATTGGTCCTAGTTTTACCCCAATCCGGTCCAATCCGGACCATGCTCACCCCTACCTAAAGCCCTCAACCCTAAATCCCAAATTTGAGATAAATTCGATTTCGTCCCAGAGATCCTAAATCCAAAACCCAAAATCCTAAACCCTAAACCCCAAAACCCAAAACACTAAACCCCAAAACCCTAATACCCTAAACCCTAAACCCTAAATCCTAAATCCAAAAACATAAACCCTAAACCCTGAACCCTAAACCATAAATTGTAAATCCTTAATCCTAAACCCCAAAATCCTAAATCCTAAACCCTAAACCTCAAACCTTGAACCCTAAAACCCCAAACCCATAGACCCTAAACCCAAAACCCTAAACGAAAAACCCAAAACGCGAAATCTCAAAACCCTAAACCACAAATCCTAAACACTAAATCCAAAACCCAAAACCCAAAACCCAAAAACCCAAAATCCCAAAACCCTAAACCCTAAATCCTAAACCTCAAATCCTAAACTCTAAAACCTAAACCTTAAACTCCCTAAACCATAAAAAAAACCCTAAATCCTAAACTCTAAAAAACCCTAAAAACCCAAAACCTTAAACCCAAAATCGTAAAGCCAAAACCCAAAACCCTAAATACTAAACCATAAACCTTAAATCCGAAACCCTAAACCCTAAAAAGCCCTAAAACCCTAAACCCTAAATCCAAAACCTAAAACTCGAAACCCTAAACATCAAACCCAAAACCCTAAACCCTAAGTACCCTAAACCCTAAAATCATAAAACCCTAAACCCCTCAACCCTAAATCCCAAATTTGAGATAATATCGATCTCATCACGGAGATCTAATATCCCAAACCTAAAACCCAAAATGCTAAACACCAAACCCTAAACACCAAAACCCTAAACCCCAAAACCCTAATACCCTAAACCCTAAATCCAAAAAGATAAATCCTAAACCCTAAACACTAAACCATAAATCATAAATCCTAAATCCTAAATCCGAAATCCTAAACCCAAAACCCTAAACCCTAAACCTAAACCTTAAACCCTAAACCACAAACCCAAACCCAAAATCCAAAACCCAAACCCAAAACCACAAATCCAAAATCCTAAACCCTAAACCCTAAATTCTAAACTAAAACCCTAAACCCAAACACCCTAAACCTTGAACTCCCTAAACCATAAAAAAAACCCTAACACCCTAAACCCTAAAAGACACCAATCCAAAAAACCCTAAAAACCATAAACCTTAAAACCCAAAACCATAAACCTTAAACCCAAAACCATAAAGTCGAAATCTAAAACCCTAAATACTAAACCATAAACCTTAAAACCCAAACCCTAAACCCTAAAAAACCCTAAAATCCTAAACCCTAAATCTCAAAACCCTAAGGCTCAAACCCTAATACCCTAAACCCATAAAACCAAAAATCCTAAAACCCTAAATGCTAAACCACAAGCCCAAAACCCTAAAACTTAAACGCAAAAAGCTACACCCTAAACCCTAAACCTTGAACCCAAAATCCTAAACCTTAAATCCTAAATCTTAAATACTAAACCTAAACCCTAAATCCTAAATACTAAACCCTAAACACAAAATCCAAAACCCTAAACTCTAAAAACCTAAATCCTAAATCATAAATCCTAAACCCAAAAAATTAAAAACCCTAAACCCTAACCACTACCCCCAAAACCAAACCCAATACCTAAATCCCTAAACCTCTAATACCCTAAATCGTAAACCCTAAATCCTGAGTACCCTAAATCCTAAAAGACTAAACCTCTAAAATCGTAAAACCTCAACCCCAAATTTGAGATAATTTTAATCTCGTCCCCAAGACCCTAGAGCCTAAACCCAAAACCTAAACCCTAAACCCCAAAAAAACCCTAAACCCTTATAACCTAAAACCCGAAAAACCCTCAATCCTAAACCCAAATTGGTAAACACTAAACCCTAAAACCTAAAAAATCTTAACCCTAAAAAACCCTAAAATTCCTAAGCCCTAAACTAATACTAAACCCTAACCCCTAAACCCTAAATCTTCAATCCCAAACCGAAATCTTAAAAAACCAAAAAAACCCAAAACCTTAAATCCAAAAACAAAACTCAAAACTCAACCTCAAACCTCAAACCCTAAACCCTAAATCCTAAATCCTAAAACCATAAAAAACCTTAAAACCTTAAACCCTAAATCTAAACCTAAACCCTAAAAACCTAAACGCTAAACCAACAACCCCAAACCTCAAACCGTAAACCCAAAACCCTAAACCTTAAACCCTAAACCCAAAACCCTAAACCCAAAACCCAAAAATGCAAAACCCAAAACCCTTAACCATAAACCGTAAACTCTGAACCCTAAACCCAAAAATATAAAACCCAAACTGTAAACCCTAAATCCCAAAACCCTAAACCCTAAATCCAAAACCCTAAAACATAACCCAAAACCCTAAGCCCTAAACCCTAAACACTGAACCTTGAATCCTAAACCTTAAACCCTAAACCCTAAACCCTAAAACCCATATCCTAAACCTAAAACCCAAACCAAAACCCTAAACTTCAAAACCCTAAATCCTAAACTCTAAACCCTAAACCCAAAAAACATTAGAAATCCTAAACCGAAAACTCTCTAAACCTCAAACCCTAAACCCAAAACCCCAAACCACTAAAGCTTAAACCTTAAACCCCTAAACACTAAACCCTAAATCCTAAATCCTAAGTACCCTAAACCCTAAAATCATAAAATCATAAACCCCTCAACTCTAAATCCCAAATTTGAGACAATTTCAATTTTATCCTAAGATCCTAAATCCAAAACCCAAAACCCAAAACCCAAAACCCAAAATCCTAAACCCTAAACTCTAAACCCCAAAACTCTAAACCCTCGACCACAAAACCCTAATACCCTAAACCTTAAACGCTAAAATCCTAAACCCTAAACTCCTAAAACCCAAAACCCTAAAACCTTAAAAACTTAAATCCCAAAACCCTAAACCCCAAATCCCAAACCCTAAACCCTAAATCCTAAATCCAAAAAGATAAACCCTAAACCCTGAATCATAAATCGTAAATCCTAAATCCTCAACCCCAAAACCCTAAACCCTAATCCTAAACCCTAAAATCCTAAACCCTAAAACCTTAAATCCTAAATTTTAAACCCTAAATTCTAAATCCAAAACCCAAAACCGAAAACCTTAAACCACAAACCCTAAATCCTAAACCTCAAATCCTAAATCCTAAAACCCTAAACCTTAAACTCACTAAACCATAAAAAAACCCTAAACCCTAAATCCCAAAAAATCCCAAATCCTAAAAAACCTCAAAAACCCTAAACCTTAAACCAAAATCGTAAAGTTGAAATCCAAAACCCAAAATACTAAACCATAAACCATAAATCCCAAACCCCAAATCCAAAAAAACCTTAAATCCTAAACCCTAAAAAACCTTAAAAAATCTAAAATCCGAAACCCTAAACCCTAAAACCCTAAACAACAAAACCCTAAACCTTAAACCCTAAAATCCTAAACCCTAAAAATCCAAAACCCTAAAACCCAAAACCCAAAACCCAAAAACATAAACCCTAAGACCCTAAACCTAAACCGTAAATCCTAAACCACAAAACCCTAAATCCTAAACCCTAAACCCTAAAACTTAAACCCAAAAACCCTAAATCCTAAATGCTAAACCTTAAACTGTAAACCCGAAACCCTAAACCTTAAATCCTAAACCCAAAATCCCACAACCCTAAAATCCTAAACCCAAAATCCGAAACCCTAAACCCTAATCCCTAAACCATCAACCCTAAACTCTTAAAACCTAAAATCCTAAAACCCTAAACCCTAAACCCAAATAGGTAAACACTAAACCCTAAACCCTAAACTATATATCGTAAATCCTAAACCCCAAAACCCTAAACCCTAAACCTTAAATCCTAATACCTAAAGCCCTAAACCTTAAACAAAAAACCCAAAACCCCAAAACCCTAAACCCCAAACCCTAAACCATAAATCCTAAATCCTAAACCTTAAATCTAAAATCCCAAACCTCAAAACCTAAACACTAAAAACCCTTAAACCGTAAACCCTAAACCCTAAACCCAAAACCCAAAACCCTAAACCCTAAATCCAAGATCCTAAAACCCTAAAAAACCCTAAAATCGTAAATCCTAAACCCTAAACCCAAAACCCTAAACCCAAAACCCCAAACCCCAAACCCTAAAACCCAAAACCTTAAACCTAAAACCCTAACCCCTAAAACCCAAAACCCAAAAATCCTAAACCATAAACCATAAATCCTAAACCCTAAACCCAAAAACATAAACCCTAAATCCTAAACCCCAAAACCTTAAACCCTAAACCCAAAACCCTAAAACTTAAACCCCAAAACCCTAAGCCCTAAACCCTAAGCCCTAAACCCTAAGCCCTAAACCCTAAATCCTAAACCTTCAACCCTAAACCCTAAACTCCCTAAACCCCAAACCCTAAACCCTAAACTCCCTAAACCTCAAAACCTAAACCCAAAGCCCTAAACCCTAAATCTCAAACCCTAAACCTAAAATCCTAAACCCCTAAACCCTAAACCCTAAATCCTAAGGACCCTAAATCCTAAAACCCTAAACACTAAAATCATAAAACCCCAAACCCCTCAACCCTAAATCCCATATTTGAGATAAATTCAATCTCATCCCAGAGATCCTAAATCCCAAGCCCAAAACCCAAAATCCGAAACCTTAAATCCTAAATCCCAATACCCTAAACCCTAAATCCCAAAACCTCAAAATCCTAAACCCTAAACCCTAAATCCAAAAGGATAAATTCAAAATCCTAAACCACAAACTGTAAATCGTAAACCCTAAATCATAAACCTCAAATCCTAAACCCCAAACCCTAAACCTTAAACTTCCCAAAACTTAAAAAAAAAAACCCTAAACCCTAAGCCCTAAAAAACCCTAAAACCCTAAACCCTAAACCTTAAAAAACCCTAAAACCCTAAACCCTAAACAAAAAACCTAAAACCCGAAACCCTAAATATCAAACCCGAAACCCTAAATCCTAAATCCTGAGTACCCTAAACCCTAAAACCCTAAACCTAAATCATAAAACCCTAAACCCCTCAACCCTAAATCCCAAATTTAAGAAAATTTTGATCTCATCCCAGAGATCTAAAATTCCAAACCCTAAACCCTAAATCCAAGATCCTAAAACCCTAAAAAACCCTAAAATCGTAAATCCTAAACCCTAAACCTAAAACCCTAAACCCAAAACCCCAAAACCCCAAAACCCTAAACCCAAAACCTTAAACCTAAAACCCTAACCCCTAAAACCCAAAACCCCAAAACCCAAAAATCCTAAACCATAAACCATAAATCCTAAACCCTAAACCCAAAAACATAAACCCTAAATCCTAACCCCAAAACCTTAAACCCTAAACCCAAAACCCTAAAACTTAAACCCCAAAACCCTAAGCCCTAAACCCTAAGCCCTAAACCCTAAATCCTAAATCTTAAACCCTAAACCCTAAACTCCCTAAACCTCAAACCCAAAACCCTAAACCCTAAACTCCCTAAACCTCAAAACCTAAACCCAAAGCCCTAAACCCGAAATCTCAAACCCTAAACCTAAAATCCTAAACCCTAAACCCTAAACCCTAAATCTTAAGGACCCTAAATCCTAAACCCTAAACACTAAAATCATAAAACCCCAAACCCCTTAACCCTAAATCCCATATTTGAGATAAATTCAATCTCATCCCAGAGATCCTAAATCCCAAGCCAAAACCCAAATTCTAAACCTTAAACCCTAAATCCCAATACCCTAAACCCTAAACCCCAAAACCGCAAAACCCTAAACCCTAAATCCAAAAAGATAAATTCAAAATCCTAAACCACAAACTGTAAATCGTAAACCCTAAATCATAAACCTCAAATCCTAAACCCCAAAACCCTAAACCTTAAACTTCCCAAAACTTAAAAAAAAAAACCCTAAACCTAAGCCCTAAAAAACCCTAAAACCCTAAACCCTAAACCTTAAAAAACCCTAAAACCCTAAACCCTAAACAAAAAACCTAAAACCCGAAACCCTAAACATCAAACCCTAAATCCTAAATCCTGAGTACCCTAAAGCCTAAAATCCTAAACCCTAAAATCATAAAACCCTAAACCCCTCAACCCTAAATCCCAAATTTAAGAAAATTTCAATCTCATCCCAGAGATCCAAAATCCCAAACCCTAAACCCTAAACCCCAAAACCCTAATACCCTAAACCCAAAATCCAAAAAGATAAATCCTAAACCCCGAACCCTAAACTGTAAATCATAAATCCTAAACCCCAAAACCCTAAACACAAAATCCAAAACCCTAAATCCTAAACCCTATAACCCTAAACCCTAATGTCACGACCCGAACCCACCCCTATGGGTTAAGGCCATAACCGGCCAACAATCACGAGATTACCTACGGCCTCAAACCAAATAAGACAAAACTCATCAGAGTAAAGGGCCAAACGGAAGAAAATTTGAAACTTTGTCCATAGAGCCGTGCTTATATGCACATCACAACATTCCACATTTACATATGTTAATAACTCACAACAGAAAGTATAGTAGCATAAGGTTCTGTACAGACAGGATCAATCAATCTAAGTCAGCCAAACAAAACTATACATAGACGTATACCAAAGTCCTCGCCAACATGACGAAATACACAGAATGGCAAAAGGCGAAGACGTGTCTTGTGCGTGAGACGCAAGGGCTGACTCTTCAAAACTCTGGTTGTTCCATACAGACTTCACTGAGGCTGGGTCTGGACCTCTCTAGGCTCACCTACAAACACATGAATGAGCGTGAGCGAAAGCCCAGTGAATAATATCAAATCAAGAATATACATTGGAACAATATACCCCAAACGGCCTTGGGCCCAGTTTATATTTCTAACTAATACACACATACATAGACATATGTAAGTTAAGTAACTGCAGTTCCAAACACATCATACGCCCTCGGGCCCAATTCATTCATATCGTTCAGGTCAAACTGGCCTTTGGCTCATTCATACTTTCATGTCAAACTGTCATTCGTGTCAAACTATTATTTGTGTCAAACTATCATTCGTGTCAAACTGTTATTCGTGTCAAACTAGCCTTTGGCCCATTCATTTATTCATGTCAAAACGGCCTCTGGCCCATCCATTCATTCATGTCAAAACGGCCTCTGGCCCATCCATTCATTCTTGTCAAAACGGCCTCTGGCCCATCCATTCGTTCTTGTCAAAACGGCCTCTGGCCCATTCATTCATGTCAAAACGGCCTCTGGCCCATCCATTCATTCTTGTCAGAACGGCCTCTAGCCCATCCATTCATTCTTGTCAAAACGGCCTCTGGCCCATTCATTCATTTCAAAACGGCCTCTGGCCCATTCATTCATTCTTGTCAAAACGGCCTCTGGCCCATTCACTCTATCATTCAGATCAAACTGGCCTCTAGCCCATTCATTTGGCATAGCAACATTGTTTACCAATCGAATCAACGAACTTATAGAACTTACATAGAAGTAAGTAATTTGGACAACAACATATTTCAGATGTCTTTGTTAAGATATTACTCACAGTGATCGGCTGATTGATTTGCCCTGGAGCTTGACCCTACACATCACATAACACATATGGGTCACAACCGATTCAATCCGTTCTTAATTCACATATTCCTCTTTAGGCTTAATTCTTATTCTCCTAACTCATTTACAATGCTCAATGTATGCCTAAGAGTACTTAGAAGTGAAAGGGAACGGAAAATAGAACACATAATGCACTTTCAAAATTTCAGAAAACAGGGTCCTCGCTCGAGCGGACCCATGAGGTCTACAGTAGTACTGGATGCATCGAATTTACGCTCGAGCGTGAAGTCTGGTGCTCGAGCTGAAGATCTGTCTACATAGCTCCCCGCTCGAGCGTGAACTTCCCCGCTCGAGCGGACACCATGTCTGCAAAAAGTTCTGGGAGCACGTATTTCCCGCTCGAGCGGCGGTTTTCACGCTCGAGCGGACACCAAAAATTCTAGGTTTTCTAGCAATGTTCTTGAGCCGAAATTTGACATTCAAAGGTTCCAAAACACATGATTTCAGTTCAAAAACATGCAAACACATTACATTACATGGGAGTATAAAAGTATGACCCCAAATTGTTCAAAGTCATCATTTATTTCCCAAATAGATCGACATTTCTTTCATATGATCAAAATCCAAACATTCAAACTTCATACCAATTCCATAACTTCTTCAATCATGCATGCATGTCAAATTTTGACTTCATTTCTGTTACCAATGGTACCAATGATGCTCCAAATCATGAAGCTATACAAAACTACTCATGCATGTAAGGTTTGATGCTCCATTCTTCATATTTAACATGCTACATGCTAGAACACCCAAAATTGTAATAATTATGCACATGCATGTTCATTTTAACTTCAAATTCAGCTCAATCTTAGCCATGAGCTACCATACCACTTGATTTCACAAAATTACATACTCAATTCATAAATCAAGAATTGATTACTCACCTAGGAGCTTCAAACACTCAATGTTCTTTGAGTTTTGACTTCCAATTTCACAATCTTGAATCAAAATACATAACTCCTCCTCCTCTCTCTCTAGAACCGGCCCTCTCTCTCCCTCTCTAGAGAAATCTCAGCCAAAATGGATAAAAGAGAGGAATTGAGTGCAATGTGCCCTTTTATGTAAGTCTCACTAGTCAAAATTATTAATATTAAATAATTGGGCACTTAATTAATCGTTCTGAATCTAATTATTTTGATCCGAAACAATTTTCAATTAAATTTCACCGTAGGCTCTAGAAATTACTCCAATCACAATGGCGCAATCAATTTCGGGTTTCGTGGCCGATAAGGCCTTCAATTTAATTTCCAAAGTGGATAATCAAACAGATATTCCTATGGTGAACAGATAGAAATTCAAAACCACATATTCTCACATAATGGCACACAAAATTATATCAAACACATAATCACATTTATAATAAGGACCATTTAGCATAATACGGAACAGGATTATCACACCTGAAACCCTAAACCCTAAATCAAAAACCCAAAACCCGAGATCCCAAAACCCTAAAACACAAATCCTAAATACTAAATCCAAAACCCAAAACCCTAAATCACAAACCCTAAATCCTAAATCCTAAACCCTAAATCCTAAACCTCAAACTCTAAACCCTAAAACCCTAAATTGTAAACTCCCTAAACCATAAAAAAAAACCTAAACCCTAAACCCTAAAGAGCCCCAAACCCAAAAAAACCCTAAAAACCACAAACCTTAAACCCAAAACTGTAAAGTCAAAACCCAAAACCCTAAATACTATACCATAAACCTTAAATCCCAAATCCTACATCCTAAGAAATCCTAAGCCCTAAACACTAAACCGTACACCCTAAACCATAAACCCTAAAACACCAAACCCTAAACCCGAAAACCCCAAACTCCAAAACCCTAAACCTCAAACCCCAACACCCAAAAACCTAAAAACCTAAACCCTAAACACTCAACCCAAAACATAAATCCTAAACCTAAACCTAAATCCAAAATCCTAAACTCCAAAACCCTAAACCATAAACCCCGAACCCTAAAACTTCAACCCAAAAACCCTAAACCCTAAACCTTGAACCCTAAATCCTAAACCTTAAATCCTAAACCCTAAATAGTAAATCCTAAACTATAAATCCTAAACCCAAAACCCCAAAACCATAAACTCTAAAATCCTAAATCCTAAACCGTAAGTCCTAAACCCTAAAACCATTAAAAATCCTAAATCCTAAACTCCCTAAACCTCAAACCCAATACCCAAAACCCTAAACCTCTAAACCCTAAATCCTGAACCCAAAATCCTAAGTACCCTAAAGCCCAAAACCCTAAAGCCTAAAATCGTAAAATCCTAAACTCCAAAGTTGAGATAATTTTAATCTCGTCCCAAAGACCCTAAATCCTAAACACAAAACCCGAAACCCTAAATCCTAAACCCCAAAACCCTAAACCCTTAAAACCTAAAACCTTAAAACCCTAAACTGTAAACCCAAATTGGTAAACACTAAACCTTAAACCCTAAAAAATCCCAAATCTTAAAAAATCCTAAAAACCCTAAACTTAAACCCAAAATTGTAATCCTGAAACCCAAAACCCTAAATAATAAACCATAACCCCTAAACTCTAAACCTTAAATCCCAAACCCTAAATCTTAAAAAAACCCTAAACTCAAAACTGCAAACCCTAAACCCCAAAACTCTAAACACGAAATTCTAAATCCTAAAACCCTAAAAAACCATAAAACCCTAAACCCTAAACCCTAAAACCTAAATCATAAACCCAAAACACCAAACCTCAAGCCTAAACCCTAAACCCTCAACCCCAAAAACCTTAAAAACCTTAAACCCTAAACTCCCTAAACCTCAAACCCTAAACCCAAAATCCCAAACCACTAAACCTCAAAACCTAAACCCCTAAACCCTAAGCCCTAAGTCTTAAATCCTAAGTACCCTAAGTCCTAAATTCTAATTACCCTAAACCCTAAAACCCCAAACCCTAAAATCATAAAACCCTAAACCCCTTAACCCTAAAACCCAAATTGGAGATAATTTCAATTTCATCCTAGAGATCCTAAATCCCAAACCCAAAACCCAAAATCCTAAACCCTAAACCACAAAACCCAAATACCCTAAACCCTAAATCCAAAAAAATAAATCCTAAACCCTGAACCCTAAATCGTAAACCATAAATGCTAAATCCTAAACCTTAAACCCCAAACCCTAAACCCTAAAACCCTAAACCCTAAACCCTAAATCCTAAATCCAAAACCCAAAACTTGAAACCCCAAAACCCCAAACCCAAACCCCTAAACCACAAATCGTAAACCCTAAATCCTAATCCCTAAGCCCAAAATCCAAAACCTCAAACACTAAACCCTAAAACCCTAAACCTTAAACCATAAAAAAATCCTAAACCCTAAAAAACCCAAAACCCCAAAAAATCATAAAAAGCATAAACCTTAAACCCGAAACCGTAAAGTTGAAACCCAAAACGATAAATACTAAACCATAAACCTTGAATCCCAAATCCTAAACCCTAAAAAACCCCAAAACCCTAAACCCTAAAGCATAAACCATAAAACCCTAAACCCAAAACCCTAAATTCCAAAACCCTAAACCTCAAACCCTAATACCCCAAACCCTAAACCCCTAAAACCCTAAACCCAAAACATAAACCCTAAACAATAAACCAAAACCCATAATCCTAAACCCCAAAACCCTAAACCATAAACCCAAAAACCCTAAAACTTAAACCCCAAAACCCTAAACCCTAAACCATAAACCTTGAACCCCAAATCCTAAACCCTAAATACTAAATACTAACCCCTAAATACTAAACCCAAAACCCAAAACCCAAAACTCTAAAATCCTAAATCCTAAACCCAAAAAACTTTCAAAAACCCTAAACCCTAAACTCTAAACCCTAAACTCCCTAACCCTCAAAACCCAATACCCAAAGCCCTAAACCTCTAAACCCTAAACCCTAAATCCTAAATCCTAAGTACCCTAAACCCTAAAACCCTAAACCATAAAATCATAAAACCCTAAACCCTTCAACCCTAAACCCCAAATTTGAAATAATTTTAATCTCATCCCAAAGACCCTAAATCCTAAACCCAAAACCCGAAACCCTAAACCCCAAAACCCTAAATCCTAAACCCTTAAAACCTAAAACCCTAAACCCTTAATCCAAATCGGTAAACACTAAATCCTTAAACCTAAACACTAACAAACCCCAAATACTAAAAAACCCTCAAAACCCTAAACCTTAAACCCAAAATTGTAATCTCGAAACCCAAAACCCTAAACACTAAACCATAACCCCTAAACCCTAAACCTTAAATCCCAAACTCTAAATCTTAAAAAGCCCTAAAAACCCAAAAGCCTAAACCCTAAGCCCTAAACACAAAACTCAAAACCCCAAATCCTAAACCCAAAACACAAAACCCTAAATCCTAAAACCCTAAACCCTAAATCCTAAAACCTAAACCCAAAACCCCAAACCTCAAACCTCAAACTCTACCCAAAACCCTAAACATTAAACCCTAAAACCCTAAACCCCAATAACCAAAAACCCTAAACCCAAAACATAAACCCTAAACCGTATAAACCGCAAAATCCTAAGCCTTAAACCCTAAACCCTAAACCCTTAACCCTAAACCTTATATCCTCAACCCTAAACCCTAAAACCCAAATCCTAAACCTAAAACCCAAAACCCCAAAACCCTAAACTTCAAAATCCTAAATCCTAAATCCTAAACTCAAAAAACCTTAAAAACCCCAAACCCTAAACTCCCTAAACATCAAACCCAAAACCTAAAATCCTAAACCACTAAAACTCAAACCCTAAACCCTAAATCCTAAGTACCCTAAACCCTAAAACCCCAAACCCTAAAATCATAAAATCCTAAACCCCTCAACCCTAAATCCCAAATTTGAGATAATATCAATTTCGTCCTAGAGATCTTAAATGCCAGACCCAAAACCCAAAATCTTAAACCCTAAACCATAAATCCCAAAACACTAAACCCTAAACCCCAAAATCGTAATACCCTAAACCTTAAACCCTAAACCCTAAACACTAAACCCCTAAAACCCTAAACCCTAAAACCCAAAAACCAAAACCCTAAATCGTAAACCATAAATCCTAAAATCAAAAACATGAACCCTAAATCGTAAACCCAAAACCCCAAAACCCTAAACCCCAAATCCTAAAACTTAAACCCTAAAATCCTAAGCCTTAAACCCTAAACCCAAAACCCTGAATCCTAAACCTTAAACCCTAAACCCCAAACCCTAAAACCCAAATCCTAAACCTAAACCCAAAATCCCATAACCCTAAACTCCGAAACCCTGAATCCTAAACCCTAAACCGTAAACACTAAGAACCTTAAAAACCCTAAACCCTAAACTCCCTAAACCTCAAACCCTAAATCCAAAACCCTAAGCCACTAAACCTCAAACCCAAAATCTAAAAAACCCCAAACCCAAAAAAAACCCTAAAAACCATTAACCTTAAACCCAAAACCGTAAAGTCGAAACCCAAAATCCTAAATACTAAACCATAAACCTTAAACCCAAAACCGCAAAGTCTACCCTAATCCCTAAACCCTAAATCGAAAAAGATAAATCTTAAACCCTGAACCCTAAACCGTAAATCCTAAATCCTAAATCGTAAACCCCAAAACCCTAAACCCAAAACCCTAATCCTTAAACCCTAAACCCTAAAACCCTAAACCCTAAATCGAAAACCCAAAACCTAAAATCCCAAAACCCTAAACCACAAACCCTAAATCCAAAACACAAAACCCAAAACCCCAAAACCCTAAACCGTAAATCCTAAACCCTAAATCCTAAACCTCAAATCCTAAACCCTAAAACCCTAAACTCCCTAAACCATAAAAAACCCTAAACTGTAAACCCTAAAAAGCCCCAAACCCAAAAAAACCCTAAAAACCATAAACCTTAAACCCAAAACCGTAAAGTCAAAACCCAAAACCCTAAATACTAAACCATAAACCTTAAATCGCAAATCCTAAATCCTAATAAATTCCAACACCCTAAACTTGAAACATTAAATCGTAAACCCTAAATCCTAAACCATAAAACCCTAAAACCCTAAACCCCAAAACCATAAACTCCAAAACCCTAAACCTCAAAACCCAATACACAAAAACCTAAAACCCTAAACCCTAAACCCAAAACATAAATCCTTAACCCTAAACCTAAACCCAAAATCCTAAACCCCAAAACCCTAAACCCTAAAACTTAAACCCAAAAACCCTAAACCCTAAACCTAAACCTTGAACCCTAAATCCTAAACCCAAAACCCCAAAACCCTAAACTCTAAAATCCTAAATCCTAAATCGTAAATCCTAAGCCCTAAAACCTTTAAAAGCCATAAACCCTAAACTCCCTAACCCTAAAACCCAATACCCAAAACCCTAATCTTTTAAACCCTAAACCCTAAACCCTAAATCCTAAGTACCCTAAACCCTAAAACCTTAAACCCAGGGGTGTAATTTTTGCCCGGCCCGGCTCGGCCCATGTTGGGCCTTGCAGGCTCCCGTCAAAAATCGGGCCAAGCCGGGCCAGCCCATGGGCCAGAAAACTAGGCCCAAGCCCAAGCCCAGGGGTATTCGGGCTTTGGGCAGGCCAGTGGGCTAGGCCCCTGGGCTTGGCCTGGGCTCGGGCTTTGAGCGAGCCTAAACAGTTTTTTTTATTTTTTCCACTAAAATTTTATTATTTTCCATTCAAAATAACACTTGGCATCAGGTGGGCCGGGTTTTTGAGTGGGCCTTGAACCGGGCTGGGCTTCAAAACAATGGCCCAGGCCCAGGCCCTGGCCCAAGGCCTCGGGCTGGGCTTGGGCTCGGGGCTAAACAAGCCTTAATGGGCCGGGCCGCCCGCAGGTCACGAGCCAAAATTACACCCCTACCTAAACCCTAAAATCGTAAAACCCTAAACGCTTCAATCCTAAACCCCAAATTTGAGATAATTTTAATCAAGTCCCAAATACCCTAAATCCTAAACCCAAAACCCTAAATCCTAAACCTCAAAACCCTAAACCCTTAAAACCTAAAACCTTAAACTGTAAATCGAAATTGGTAAACACTAAACCCTAAAACCCATACCCTAAAAAACCCCAAATCCTAAAAAACCCTAAACCTTAAACCCAAAATTGTAATATCGAAACCCAAAATCCTAAATACTAAACCCTAACCCCTAAACCCTAAACCTTAAATCCCAAACCCTAAATCTTAAAAAATCCTAAAATCCTAAAATCCCAAAACCCTAAACCCTAAACTCTAAACACTAACCTCAAAACACCAAACCCTAAACCCCAAAACTCTAAACCCGAAATCCTAAATCCTAAAACCCTAAAAAACCATAAAACCCTAAACCCTAAAACTCTAAACCGTAAACCCTAAAACCTAAACCTAAACCTAAACCCTAAACCTAAAACACCAAACCTCAAACCTAAACCCTAAACCCTAAAAACCTTAAAACCCCTAAACACTAAACTCCTAAAACCTCAAACCCTAAACCACTAAACCTCAAAACCTAAACCCAAAACCCTAAACCCCTAAACCCTAAATCCTAAATCCTAAGCACCCTAAACCCTAAAACCCCAAACCCTAAAATCATAAAACCCTAAACCCTTCAACCATAAATCCCAAATTTGAGATAATTTCAATTTCGTCCTAGAGATTCTAAATCCCAAACCCAAAACCCAGAATCCTAAACTCTAAACTGCAAAACCCAAATACCCTAAACCCTAAATCCAAAAAGATAAATCCAAAGCCTTGAACCCTAAACCGTAAATCATAAATGCTAAATCCTAACCCCAAAACTCTAAACCCTAAATCCTAAACCATAAAATCCTAAATCCTAAATCCTAAATCCTAAACCCTAAACCCTAAACCCTAAACACTAAATCCAAAACTCAAAACCTCAAAACCCTAAACCACAAACCCTAAACCCAAAACCCTAAAACCCTAAACCACAAACCATAAAACCCTAAATCCTAAATTCTAAACCCAAAATCCTAAACCTCAAACACTAAACCCTAAACCTTAAATTCCCTAAACCATAAAAAAAACCCTAAATCCTAAACCCTAAAAAATCCAAACCCCAAAAAACCCTAAAAACCATAAACCTTAAACCCGAAACTGTAAAGTTGAAACCCAAAACGATAAATTCTAAACCACAAACCTTAAATCCTAAATCCTGAACCCTAAAAAACCCTGAAACCCTAAACCCTAAACCATAAACCATAAAATCCTAAAACGCTAAACCCCAAAACCCTAAACTCCAAAACCCTAAACCTCAAACCCTAATACACTAAACCATAAACCCATAATCTTAAACCTCGAAACCCTAAACCATAAACCCAAAATCCTAAACTTAAACCCCAAAACCCTAAACCCTAATCCCTAAACCTTGAACCCCAAATCCTAAACCCTAAATACTAAATCCTAACCAATAAATCCCAAACCCAAAACCCCAAAACCCTAAACTCTAAAATCCTAAATCCTAAACTGTAACGACCCCAAAATGCGTATAAGAAATTACCTTTAATTACCTATGAGTTAATGTGCCTTAATGTGATTATATCTTTTGAATTGAAACATTATCTATTGAGTTACAACTTTAAAATTGGAATTACCGGCCTTTATGGGTTCAAAAATCAAAATTGAGTACTTGCATATGTTAATGGGAATTTTTAGAGCTACTTGGGAAAATTAATTGGAAATTTAATTCGTCTAATTCGCAAATGCATGTTTGAGTGGTTAATTTTGTACTATAAATTGAAGGCCTTAGAGGCTTCAGAAACCAAAACAGAGGACATATTTATGATCAGCATAATTTTTAGAGTCATCTGGAAAGTTTAATTGAAATTTGATTTTGTGCGATTCGTAAAAGCGTGTTTGGCCCTCCCTATTTGTGATAAGCTTGTATAATTAAATGTATAGGTGTGTATGAGATATAAGAGTTGGACTCATCTCTTGGAGCTCAAAAATATCTAAGGAGAGGGGAAGACACGTGAGAGGGAGAAAGGAGAGAGTTCTAGAGAGAACTCAAAGAGAAGAAGAGAGAAAGAGAGACAAAGCTTCTCAACATCCATGGGGGTTTGAAGATAATTGAAGAAATTGAAGAAAGAGAAACAAGGTCAGCCATGGAAGCTTGGGGAAATTGAGGAGAGCAAAGAGAAAGGCGAGGATTGAACTAGGTATGAAAATCTATCTTGAAACCTTACGTTTAAAGCATCAATTTGGTGAAATCATAAAGATATTGGAAGATTTGAACCCATTTGGGTTAGGGTTTATGTATGTATTTGCTTGAGCTAAATTTAAGGAATTAGAATTTGAGTTCTATAATTTTGTTTATCATTGGGGATCAACTTCATGGATACCATGAAATGAACTTTAGATTGTTCAAAGAATAAGATCATGCAAGAATCAAGTGAATTTGTGGGTTGTGTTTTGAGAACCTTGAAGCTTATGAAAAATAAAGCATTGATCTTGAACATTGAGGCAAAGATTGATTTGTTTGAAATGAAATTACACTTGATTGATGATATTTTATCATGTTGTGAGTCAAATTTACATGTTTTTGGGTGATTTGAGTTGGAAACCAAGCTTAGAAATGGAAAGGGCAAGAGTTAGAGCAAACAACATTTTCGGACAGCAAAACTGACCCAGAGCCGCACGTGCGGCGGGTCTTCCCACACGTGCGGCAATCCATTTCCAGATTCTGCTAAAAAAGCACACGGTCCCACACGTGCGGCCCAATTCCCGCACGTGTGGCCAAGCTTCCCGCACGTGCAGGGACAGCTCTATTTAGCCAACTTCAAATAAGCATATCTTTTGCGTTCGGACTCCGTTTTAGGTGATTCTTGAGCCTAAATTCAAGCCCCGGAAGTCTAGTTTCCAATGGTGGTAGTCTCACTCCCAAATTCTAAGTACACAAATAGATATGCCCAAATTAGTGAAGATTGTTCACTTTCTGTCTGCCGGTTTAATACCATTTCTTCTCCTAAACCATTTCCTTTCGATTCTTCCTATTTTCCAAGACACGGGTTATGACCTATTGAAGACTAATGAGTTTAGAACCACCATGGCTAATTGATTAAAGAATAAGAAGAAGATTGATTTTATTCTCATATTATGCTATGTGCATTATGTTGTAGGTCGAGACGAGGACATCGTCCCATTGCTACCGGAAGTCCATCACTATGAGTAATAGTAGTGTAATATTCTGTTTCATTTACCGCTAATAGTTATTGATGGCGTTCTGTTATGCACAAGTAAGCTATGTTTCCTTATGGTGAATAACTGGAAAACTTGTGTACGTTATTGAGCAATGATATCCTTAAGGACCGAAGGTCGTTCTGCTGTGCTAGTGATGGGCCCAAGGCCGTTCAGTTATAAGCCACGGAGTGTGGACCACTCTAAAATTGAAGGAGGTGAGGACATGCCGATGTCTCACCGACCCTAATATGATTCGAATCGATTATGATTCATGGCCAAAGGCCAAGGGAGGTAGTGTACATGTCGATGTTCTACCTACCCTCCAATGTGTGGACAGTTGTCGAGATGTGGGCCTGAGGCCGTTCTGTATAATATGTTGGGCCTAAGGCCGTTTTGTACACATATTGGGCCTAAGGCCGTTCTGTATAATATATGGGCCCAAGGCCATTCTGTATTACATGTGGGCCTGAGGCCGGTTTGAAATATGGTAATGGATAAGACCATGGTTGGTTTATTATATGTATATTATGTTCTCCAAGCTATGCTCATTCACTTAATCCCCTTACATTGCTATTATTCACTGAGCCTTGCTCACTCCATTTTTATGTATATTTATGTAGGTGAGCCATCGGGGACCAACACTTGAGTTGTATTGAAGTTTACCTGTCTGTTAAGCCACTGGGTTACACCTCCGCATTGGGGCTTTAATTTTGTATTGGAATTTTTGTGGCTCATTAAGTCTTATGTAAGTGTGTGTGAGATCTATATAAATTATGTAGTTGTACATGTAAATATGGAAGTGTATTTAAATGCTTAAATCTATTTAAGCCAGCATGTATGCACAAGCTCAATGGATGTTATCTTATATTGATATTTGCTTCCGCTAAGGCCCCGTATTTGATTAAATATTTGTTTGAAATTCTGTTCTGAGGCCTATGTACAGGCCGGTCATGGACCAAACTTTTAGGGGCTGGTTTGGATCGTGACACTTGTATACCCACGGCCAAGGCTGCCGCACTTGCCAAGGCCGTGGCCCGGCTTGCACGCCCGCGGCGAAGGCTGTGGCCACGGCCTCACTTTTATGCGTGCGGCCTGTGCTGCGGCCCTTGGCAAAGTCGCGGCCTGGCCTGTATGCTCGCCACCAAGATTGTGGCACTTGAATGGTTGTTGCACTTAGCAAGGCCGCGGTCTGGCATGCGTGTGCTCGGCTTGGGCTACAGCACTTAGCAAGGTGTCAAGATGCGCCCATCCAAGGGTCAACACCTTGATGCCACACGCATTTGTGCCCTTTGGAGAACCAAAGACATGACCAAGAAGTTGTTGGTGCAAGTGCAAGTAAAGGCCCAAGGCATAGTGCAAGAATAGCCCACGGCATGCCAAGAGATAGCACATGCCAGGCCGCAACCAGTAGCAGCCCAGGCCACGGCTCAGCAGCTGCCCAGGCCGCAGCCTTGCCAGTAGCCCCAGCCACAGTCAGCAGCAGCCCAAGCCGCAGCCTAGTCTACATGCCAGCTTAGCATGCACGCATCCAAGGCCGTGGCCTTGACATTCCAGCATGGCATGCTCGCAGCCTGGATTGCCAAGCATGTCTCTCAGCAGCGTTGTGGCCTAGGCTACGGCCTTGGTGGTCAGGTAGCTTGGCATGCACGCTACCTTGCCCGTGGCCTGGCCAAGTTGGTAGCATCGTGTAGACATCCCATTTTTTACCGCCCTTAAGACTTGGGCGCTTTATTCCAAACACCCGATGATGAAACTTACAATGTGCAATCTTTTGAATTCTCAGCGACGAAATTTGGATTCAAGCTCTAATCCCAAACCTTATACCCCATTTTGGCCAAACTATTTTAGGCCTTAAAACCCTGCTTTTCAAAATATTTTTCCAAATGCTTCTACGATGTTCCAAGGCTCGCATTTCGTTTAAAACATTGCACTTTCGGCAAACCGAGTAAGGAAAAAGTGGAAATAAATGGAAGAGAGGTGAACTCTTTGAAAAATATTTAAAAATATCTTATTTATAGGTTTGGAGCTGAAGAAAATAGGAGGGGAGGGAAGGAAACTAGTTTAGGAAGAAGTTGAGCATCAATCCTTTGAGAAAGAATGAGTAGCCTTCACTAAATTAGGCATATCTCTTTTCACACTTATAATTTAGAGGTGAGGCCACCACCATTGGAAATTAGGCTTTCGAGGCTTCAATTTAGACTCAAGAATCACCTAAAACCAAGTCCGGATGAGAGAGATATGCCCGTTCGAAGTCGGGCCTGAAATGTAAATTTTTAGACTCGGCTGGGTCCATTTCAAACCAGTCGGGCCTCAATGAAAACTTTTCCTGGGTTGCTTTTTAGGCCCGACCGTGTGTTTTTAGGCCCGGCCGTGTGTGTTTAGGGCCGGCCAGGTCTCAATGGCGCCAGACAAACAGCTGGCGGGAATTGAACAAATATCTTTGTTTACAAATATTTTTGACCATTTTGGCTCAAATTCTATAAATAGGACCTCGTCCTTCAGAATTCAAGGTTAGCAAAATTTCCAAAAGCTTGGAAGAGCTAAATAGACCTCCTTCTATCTTCCTTCCTCCTTTGAACCTCAAACCTTCTTTAGCTATACATACACAATACATACACCATTAGAGCTTGTTCTTAAAACTTTTTGCTAGAGCTTCAAACCATATTTCATAAACTTGAGGGTGTTTAGAATCAAATTTGATCAACAACCAAAGCTTGCTCTCTTCAAGAGGTATAAGCTTGTCACATTTTTCCTTACTTTCATTTCAATCTTTTTCTATCTTTTTCTTGTGTTTTCCTACTGTTTTGGACCTATTTCAAGTGTTGGAACTTGGGGTTGAAGAGCTACCAAAGGTAAAGAGGCTTAACACCCTTTCTTACACCTTATCCCATAGCTCATACCTTTTGTTTTTGCACTCTTTTCTTTGGTTTTCATACTGATTTTTAGAGCTTAAAAAGGCTGAAAAACATGGTTTAAAAGTGTCAAAAGTGGAGGGGTTAGCCACCTCTCCTTGATTTTGCTAACTAGCTTTTTATCTCTTGCTTTTGTCTATCTTTTTATGCTCCTTAAACACACTTTTAGCCACTGTTTTGGGGTTGATACATGTGATTTAAAATTGCAAAAAGTGGAGGGGTTAGCCACCCCTCCTCAGGCTTTGTTCCATAGCTTTTTCTCTACTCCTTTTATTTACTTTCTCTTGCTTTTAGCTACTGCTTTTTTACATTTTAAGGGTTGTTTAATTCATTTAAATAGTTTATGCTTTGAAGATCATACTTGTTGTATTGTAAGTCCTCATGGCTTCGGTTGTTTAGGCCTTAGTCACCGAGTCATTTGAGTTGATAGCTTTATTTACTTAGTTTTCATGCGAAGAGTTTCATTTTAAATAATCAACCTTGCATAATCATTTTTGCAACCTTCCTTCTTTCTTGGTTTTTCTTTTCTTTTGAGAGTTATTTCAACTGAATGTTGTCTAAACATGAGAAAGATACATACAATGCTAAATGGTTTAATCTCTCTAAAGGTTCATTATCAGGGCATTACGTCTTCCTAATGTCAAAAATAACTTCTCGTTTGATGTTTCTCTCCTTTTAGTGGACGTAACTCTCATTATTGGACAAATTAATTAAGTAATGGAAAGGTAAATAAAAAAGGATTAATAAAATTGGCTTAAAATGAACCAACCAATGTAAAGAAAATGAGTTGTATTGCTTGGGTTCGGCCAGACGTTATGCCAAGTCCATCGTGTTAAGGGTCGTCATACGTCAATTCATGATGTTTTGATGAACCTTGAAGCGTCTCTGCCTTCCTCTTTGAGCTAAATTCATGATAAGAGAGAAGAGTGGTCACCTTTCATTGCATTTATTAATTTTTTGTCCAATTGTGTTCGAAATCATCAAGCCATCAACATGTGCTTGTTGATGATTTTGGAACCAAATCCGCTCCTCTTGAAGTTCCACATGACAGAGAAGAGCAGGGGAGACAAATAGGGTTTAAGCTACTCTGTCTACATTGTTTTCACCTCAGAGCACAAAAACAGGTTTTGCATGAAATTAGGGCACAGCCGGCCTTGTTTAGACCCGGCCAAGCCTCATTGGGGGCCGACCGGGCCCTAATGTTTTGGTAAGCAATGCATTTTTGGCAGAAGCAGAGGGTAGTGGCTGAGGATGAAACAGAGCAATTACACAGAAGGCAGACAGAGCAACTTCTGAAAACCGTGCATCTTTAGTTCATATTAAATGTTGTAATATTAGTGTTCATATTATTGTTGTAATTAGTGTTGTAAATTATTCTTGTTGTAATTAGTATTGTTGTAGTACTGGTTTATTTGTAATTATTATAGCTAGTTAAATTAGGTAGCTAGTTTATTATTCATTATTAGCCTTTGTTGTAATAACTTAGCTAATTAGTTATTTATTCATTGATTTTGTTTTGTAATAGTTAGTTTATTTCGGACATTTGGACATTCATTCGAACCCTCTTGCATGAGGGCAAACAGTGTAATAAGTGTGTATGTCTTCCAACCCCCATTTCTTTCTCCCTTTTATTTCTCTGCCTATGATGGTAGAATAGAGCAACACGTTTTCCTTAGCATTTTTCATGATTCACATCCACTCGTCACTCGTCTTATATTCATAAAAGCTTGGTTCATCATTCTAACCAAGCATTATTATTGCTTAAAATCTCTGAATACGTGCTTAGACCGCATGCTATCAAATTGATTCACATGCCATGTTAATAGCGAGCCTATTTAAAATGGCATATTGCATGTGTTCAATTAGTCATTTTGCATCCGTAGGATCATGCATTTTTTCTAACTCTTTTATTTTTTTTGGCTTGCCTTGGAGTACTAAGTGAGCACTTATCACTTTAGCATAACCGCATGCGTGTGATTGTTGCCATGATAAGCATAAATACCATAAGGCTAATTGCTTAAGTGATATAACTCTTTTAATGCCAGTGGATGAAGGCTTTTTACATAAGTTGGGATAAATAGATTAATGTACATGCAAACTCACCTTTTCAAGTGACGAGTATCAAAAACAATTTCAAACAAACATGAAATCAAATGTTCCAACTTTTGCAAATTGGTCTATACTTGCGTATATCACCTAGTAAAGTTAGTTTAATAATCAAAACAAGAGCATATAATGTAGATAAAAATTACATCATGATTAGTAGAAACTGATCTTTGATCGGGCGAATGGGGTGCTCAATTCATGACCTTTCCCTCTCATACCTAAGTTCCCGAGCCGAAACACTTTGGTGATGACGGATAAGTGGCCTTTAGCACAAGTCTCGGGTTTCCTAAATTTTTCAAAAATATTTAGGTGGCGACTCTGAAATCTGGCAAAGCAATCCATTTTTGGCATTTGATTCAAACATCAATTTTTCCAAAAGAATTGTCAGATTTGGACTCTTTTGTGTTTTCACTATTTCACATTGCATTTTGTGAAATCAGATTCAGAACCACGGGAGTCCGAACTGTAGGGCTAGTCATATCCGAAAGGACCACGAAAAGCCAAGCCACAAATGGCGTGACTGAAGCCTTGGCAGCCGAGGAAGCATGGTATGCTCGCGACCTGGCCAGCACAGCCGCCTAGCCTACGCACGGCCTTGCCCGCGAACTGGCTAGCTTGGCTGCCTAGCCTGTGCGCGAGCATGGCATGCCCGCGGCCTAGGTAGCATGACAGCTGTAAACACCCCATTTTTTACGGCCCTTAAGACTTGGGCACCACCGATTGATCACCCAATGATGAATGCACATGCTTGTCAAATGCTCTATTTTCTCAACAGAAAGCCTCAAATTTGAGCCTCAAAAACCTACAAACCTTGTACCATTTTTGGACCAAAACAAATTTTTTTTTTTTTTGCTGACCATCTAGGGGCCTGCAAACCCACTAGTGGCCTGTCGGCCACTATTAGTGGACAACCGCCCCCTTTTAGTGGCCTGCCGGCCACTTGTGTAAAAAACACAGATCTTTTGACAGTTGTGCCAGCTGTCTCTACAGTTGCATACACTGCACCAGCTGTGTCTGTATAGATATTTCTAAGATAGTCTCATATATATATATATAGATGACTCCCTCTCATAATTTAGGGTTAGAAAATTTTGTGCAAAAAAGTTTTGGAAAATATTTCTCTCTACATTTCTCTCTCTCCTTTGCAATTTCTATACCCTTTGCCTAGACACTCTAAACCAAACCTTGAGGGTTCTTTGCTGAGATGTTTGAGCTTGCCTTTTAGCTCTTGAGGGTGTGAAATTAGTGGCTTGTAATTCAAAGGATCACTCCTCTTCAAGAGGTATATATCCTAGCTCTTTTGTACCATTTCTTTCCTATCTTTTCTTACAGTTTTTAGGCTGTTTTTCACCTGTATTTGTGGGCTAAAACTTGTGGTTTAAAGCCATTAAGGGTAGAGGAGTGGACCACCCCTGTTTGAACCTTATCTTCTAGGCTTTTACCCTTGTGTTTCCCACATTTTCACTGTCTTTTTTTTTTTTTTTAAAGCTTTTTACCATTGAATTTCAAAGGTTTTTAGAGGCTAAAAATGGTGTTTTGAAATCCCAAAAATGGAGGGGTTAGCCTCCCCTCCTTGTGTTTGTTTACTAGCTTAATTTGCTCAATATTATTGCTTACTTTTCAAGCCTTTCCATAAGAATTTCAGTGCTGTTTTGAGCTATCTTAGGACTATTTTAGGTTGTTTATTTCATTTGTGCTTTGTTTAGCATGCTTGTAGTGTAATAGTCCTCATAGGTTTGGTGTTTTAGATATTAAACACCGACCTATTTGAGTTGATAGCATTTATTTCATACTTTCCATACTTGTGTTCACCTCTAATCATCCCTGTACTTCTCTCATTTCTTGGCTTCTTCTTTGCTTTGAGAGTCGTTTCAAACCGATTGTTTGTTTAAGCTTGAGATAGAGATCGTTGTACTTAATGGTCTAATCTCTTCGGAGGTTCATTACCAACAACATGGCATCTCTCTCATGCCTAAACCAACCCTTGGTTTGACACTTCCCTCCTTTAGTGGACTTAATGCTCATTTTGGACTAAAATGACTAATGAATGGAAAACTAATTAAAAAGGGTAATCAATGGATAAAATGGAGCAAGATAATAAAATCATTTGGGTTCAATCAAATCTTAATTGAACCCATTAAGTCTTGAGTCGTTTCATAATTGTTAGTGATGAAAACGGTTCAAGAGTCAATGTCAACCACTTCCCTTGATCAATATCATGATAGGGAGAGGTTCTTGTTTGTCTTTAGTTTCATTTATTGAGATTGTATCCCTTGGTTCTTAGGCCATCATGCAATGAATTTGCATCGATTGATGGTTTACGAAATCAAGCCTACCCCTCCTTTGACTTGTTCGTTGATAAGGAGAGGCAGGGTGGACAAACATCTCCTGAGAATGCTCTGTTTGTGCTCTGTTTCATGTCTGTTGCAACAGGGCAGTACCAAATATTAGTGGCTGGCAGGCCACCTTTAGTGGCCAACAGGCCACCTTTACTATACGGCAGGCTACAAATGGTGCATGACCGCCCACCACTTCTGGCCTGCCGGCCACCTTTTTCAGCCAAGTAGCACCATTTTCTTCATAGAATAATGCAAAAGCTGAGGTAAAAATAGTGCAATTTTCTAACCACAAAACAGAACCCTTTTGGCCACAAAACAGAGGCATTTTCAGGAGGAGAGCAAATCATGTGCATGCATAAGCAATTCCCTCATTTCTCTGGACCCATGACCTTGTGGACTTATACTTAGTTAGAATAGCTAATTAACTTGGTGTTATAATTAATTAGATTAATCAGTTAATTTTTTGTTGTAATTATTTAATTAGCTAGGAGGGTTAGTTAAATTCGGTGTTGTAATAATTAGTTCGCTAGCTTAGCTAATTCATTCATTCGGACCCTCCTGTGCGAGGGAAAACTTGTAATATTGTGTATGTCTTCCAACCCCACGTATTTCTCCCTTTTATTTACCCGTTTATGATGGATAGTTTAGAGCATCATATTTCGTTTAGCATTTCTCATGATTTGCATCCATTGTCTTGCACGCATTAGGCTCGATGCATCATTCTAACTCACATTGTTAGTTTTTCCTTCTTTTGCATTTCATTTTCATGCAATGAGGTACGCGTGCCTCATTTTGCATTCCATTGCATCTCGAGGTACGCGTGCCTCGTTTTGTATTTCATTTTCCATCCAATGAGGTACACGTGCCTCATTTTGCATTCCATTGCATCTCGAGGTACGCGTGCCTCGTTTTGCATTTCATTTTCCATCCAATGAGGTACGCGTGCCTCATTTTGCATTCCATTGCATCTCGAGGTACGCGTGCCTCGTTTTGCATTTCATTTTCCATCCAATGAGGTACGCGTGCTTCATTTTGCATTTCATTGCATCTCGAGGTACGCGTGTCTCGTTTTGCATTTCATTTTCCATTCAATGAGGTATGCGTGCCTCATTTTGCATTTCATTGCATCTCGAGGTACGCGTGCCTCGTTTTGCATTTCATTTTCCATTCAATGAGGTATGCGTGCCTCATTTTGCATTTCATTGCATTTCGAGGTACGCGTGCCTCGTTTTGCATTTCATTTTCCATCCAATGAGGTATGCGTGCCTCACTTTGCATTTCATTTGCATTTCATTTTGCATTTTGCATCTTGAGGTATGCGTGCCTCACTTTGCATTTCATTTGCATTTCATGTTGCATTTTGCATCTTGAGGTATGCGTGCCTCACTTTGCATTTCATTTGCATTTCATTTCGCATTTTGCACCTTGAGGTATGCGTGCCTCACCTTGCATTTCATTTTGCATTTTTGCACCTTGAGGTATGCGTGCCTCACCTTGCATTTCATTTACATTTCGTTTTGCATTTTGCATCCATGAAGTATGCGTGCCTCATCTTGCATCTCATTTTGCGTTTCATCGCGCTATTTTGCGCACCTCATTGTCTTTCAGCCCAGTCTGGCGAGACCTTAAACACGCACGGTCTAGGAGACCTTAAATCCTTGGGAGGTGCAAAACCTTCACCCGCGTTGTCTAACGCACCGCGCTGTTTTGCACATCTCATTGCATTTGGCATGCATTCCATCACACGATCTTGCGTATCGCGCTGTTTGGTGCACCGCATCTCAATTCATGCATTGCCCCTCCGGTCTGGCGAGACCTTAAACACGCACGGTCTAGGAGACCTTAAATCCTCGGGGGGTGCAAGACCTTCGGTGCACTAAGGTACACCTCATTGCATTTGGCATGCATTTCATCGCGCTATCTTGCGCACTTCATTGTTTTTCTCCTCCGGTCTGGCGAGACCTTAAACACGCACGGTCTAGGAGACCTTAAATCCTCGGAAGGTGCAAGACCTTCGGTGCATTTTGAAAGATGTGCGTTGTTACGCACCTTAGTTCTTTCGCATTGTCATGCATCCTTTGATCTACACTTCAGTTCAAATCTTGGGGTACGCGTGCCTCAAATCCTTGAGGCATGCGTGTCTCGTTTACAGATCATTTTCCATCCCTTCATGGCATGCGTGTCTCACTTGCATTATACATTGCATTGTCATGCATCGCCCCTCCGGTCTGGCGAGACCTTAAACACGCACGGTCTGATGAGACCTTAAACACGCACGGTCTAGGAGACCTTAAATCCTTGGGAGGTGCAAGACCTTTAGTGCATAAGGTTCACACCTCATTGCATTTGGCATGCATCTCAAAAGCCGCGCATTGGCGCGCATTTCAAAAAACATCATGCATCATCTGCATCCAAACAAGAAAAACATGCATTGTCATGCATTGCATCACGGTCTAGGAGACCTTAAATCCTCTGAAGGTGCAATTCCTTTGGTGTTTGTCGTGCCCGAACGACTTTCGGTGGTCTGGTGAAGCCACCTTCTGTTTTTGCGGTGAGTTCCTAGAAGACCAACTGGGACGGTGAAAACTAGAGTTTGAACGGCTCATGCTAGAACGCAAAGGTTCGGAATTTCCGAGACTAAACTCTGGTTTAAATACCCAGGGGGTGTACCCTCGGCTTGAAATCTGTATGGAAGCCCCATAGGTTGAGGCGGCGTGTCCACGCCTCAATTCTGGATACTGAACCAACCTAGTATATCGCCTGTTGGTAAGATAGGGAAAGCTGCAATCATAGTCGTTGCATCATAGTGCATTGTCATGCATCATTTGTAAATACTGCATATGTCATGCATTTCAAAAAAAAATCCAAAAACAAAAACACCTGCATATGTCATGCATCATTGTAAATACTGCATATGTCATGCATCATTCTAAATATTGCATATGTCATGCATTTCAAAAAAACAAAAAAAAAACATCATGCATCATTGTAGATAAATCTTGCATTACCATGCATCATTTGTAAATACTGCATATGTCATGCATTTCAAAAAAAAAAAGAAAAACAACATGCATATGTCATGCATCATCATTGTAGTATAATGCATATGTCATGCATATCATTGTAGTATAGTAGTCATGCATTTTCTATAAATATCCATTTCCGTTGCGTCGTAGTTGCATGCACCCATTGCATCACTTCCATCTATGGCTTGCGCCTTTCCAGGTTGAGCTTGGTCTGGTATGTGCCCCTACTTTTCACGTCGAAGCACGGTTTTTGTGTACGCGCCTATTCCTTGATGAGCTTGGTTTGAGGGTTGCGGCACATTTTCTGTGTTAGACGCGGTTTGTATGCGTACATGCCTTTCCTAGGCAAGATTCGGTTTGGCCCGCGTGCCATATCCATTGTATCCATATCCATTTCTATTGCATCGTAGTTTGCATGCATCCATTGCATCACTTCCATCTATGGCTTGCGCCTTTCTAGGTTGAGCTTGGTCTGGTATGTGCTCATACTTTTCACGTCGAAGCACAGTTTTTGTGTACGCGCCTATTCCTTGATGAGCTTGGTTTGAGGGTTGCGGCACATTTTCTGTGTTAGACGCGGTTCGTATGCGTACATGCCTTTCCTAGGCAAGATTCGGTTTGGCCCGCGTGCCATATCCATTGTATCCATTTCCATTGCATTGTAGTGTAATTATTGCGTCCGGCATTAGGATCATTATTCCCTCCCCAGCGGGTCGTTTCCCCACTTATGTCAATCCACCCAATACTTGTCCTTGTGTCCGTCTACATCACTCATAGTTCTGCATGTGTATCGCGCCTATCCACGCTGGTATGTTGGTTTGGGGTTGCGGCACCTTTTCTATGGTAGACGGACTTGTTACTTCCATCAATCTATTTGACATTTGTGTGGTTTCGATCGCTCACGACTTGAATCATGATTCAATTGCCCTGCATGTAGTTTGCATGTTTCAATTGCATTGCATATCATTTGCATTGTTTACATAGTTTTGTATATTTTGCATATCATTTTGCATTTCATCAGTGCATTGTCATGCACATCGCTAACAATATTGTACCTGTTAAGTTTGCTTTCTTTGCAGGCACGATATTGTATGTACGGCTCATTTGAGGCCGGTGCAACCGGACGAGCCGCATAGGTATTGTATCCTCCGAGTGAGACGTATTGAGAATTGCATAATTCTCTTACATCCTTTCTGCATTGTAGTGTAGATTGTGTATGCTAGCTTATAACTGTCGCATGTGTGCTTCATTACAGCTTTCTTTGCATGATCATAAGTTATGCTCGGCCTTTTGCATCGTCAGTTGCATCTTGCCCCCGCCTACGGGCGCATACCTTATCTGCGGCTTGTATGCCTGTGTCTGAACTACGCTGGTTTGATTCCTAAAGGGATACGTAGGCAGCTTGCGAGTTCAACCATTTGCGCTTTATGTTTGTCCAAGTCTTCGGCCTTGTCAAAAATGGGTCGTCTCTGGGCTTTGACATTCACTCCCGTCATTGTTATGACTTTCGAGTTCTGTCAAAGAGGGGCAACTGTAGACACCCCATTTTTGACCGTCCTCAAGACTTGGACGTCACCGTTGGAACACTCGTGATTATCCATGTTCGTGTTCGTTTGGAGTTCCCGGAGTTCTCGGCTACGCGCCTTGCCTCAGGATCTCCGAACTTGACCGTTTTGTGTCTGGTTTTGCACCAAACACTTGTGCTTTGCCTTGGAGGGGCAGGGAATGCCTTGTGAGGCATCCCCACACACCACCGGCAGTGGCTAGAGGCCACCGGCTGGTTGGTGTTGCCATCGACTATATTGTGCCGGTCGGCACTCTTTTGTGCGGTCGGCAGTCAATTTTGGCAAAATGACCATTTTGCCCTGCCGACTACTTTACAGCTTTTTTGGAGATATTTTCAGACAGCTTTATAGCATTTGTTTCCCCTCCATACACGTGTATGGAGGGATGAGC
This sequence comes from Camellia japonica, assembly GCA_030407325.1. NCBI lineage: Eukaryota > Viridiplantae > Streptophyta > Magnoliopsida > Ericales > Theaceae > Camellia > Camellia japonica. The sequence continues at coordinate 76,503,190 of JAPPVO010000019.1, read as the reverse complement.
CTTTGGTTAGCTTAACTTGTAAGTTTTGTTGCCTATAAGAGAAGGCTCCCTTCTCTTGGCTCAAGGTTGAAGAGGTTTTGATTTTTAGACATTTTAGACAGAGAAGAAGCTCTGGTTTTAGGTTAGAAGTTTTGTATCTATCCTATCCTCTTCTTCCTCTTATTTTGTACACTAGGTGTTTGTGACTTACTATTGCTCATCAACACCTAGTGTTTCACCTTCCTTTGGTTACTGAGGTTCTAAGGGCTGGTTCTTGGAGTTTTTGACTGGTTTGGAGCTCAAGGAGGCAACAAAACCACCATTGTTGAAGAAAGGCTTCAAGGGTAAGAAACTAGTCTTTTATTCCCCATTCTTGCACTCCATTTTTACATAGCTTAGAACTGTTTTTGTGCTTGGTGATCAACACATAAAAGTTCTGTTTTTTGGTCTTCTTTATTGTTGGTTAAGAGTGTTTTGTGCTTTGGGAGGGTTTGACCACCCTTAGGCCTTGAAAAGGCCTCATTTTGTGCTATTTTGTGAGAGCTCCGGGATTTTGGTGTTGGGGTCTCTTCACCACTGAAATCTTGAGGGATTTCAGTGGTGAAGATGATGCTTTGAAGTCCCAAGAAGGAGAGGGCCACCCCCTCTCCTTGATGTCCTTGAAAAGGGCAAGTTTTGCCTCTTGAGGGAGCATTGTGCTTGAGTGTGTGTTGAGCATGTGTGGACTGTTATTCATGCTTAGGATATCATGATTTAACATTGCTATGTGTTGGTTTTGGTCCCTTATGCATGCTTAGCATAGTTGCCATGTAATGCCACTTTGATGCCTTAATATGCTTTAGGATGTAAGCCCTTGTTCAAGCATGTTTTGGCCTTGACTTTGTGAAGATTTTGTGCTTATCTTGACATGTTTTAGGTCTGTCCATAAGTGTTTGGGTTGGTCTTGGCACGCTTAGTATAGCCTCTTTGCATTTTAGGCTTGTTAGCCTTGAGCATGAATATGTAGCATGCCTTGTTTGCATCATTTCAATGGTTTGAGACCATTCGCCATGTTATTTCAGTCCATTTAACATGCTCATATGTTTGCCTTGCATGCCTCTTTGAAACTTTGAAAGTGCATGTTGTGTGCTTCATGTTTTGGCCTTTGTATGTGCCTTTATGTTTGGACCATTTAGATGCCATCTAGGTGTTCCTTGGGCGTTGTTTAGGTCTGCCCTTGACCTGTTTTGAGTCCCCTTGGCCTTGTGAGGCTTGGTGGGTTTGACCTTGGTTTAAGCCCCTTGGCTTGCCTTAAGTGCTTGGACCTTTAATTGCATGTTTAGCTTGCTTTGTTGCTTGGTTTGGCACCATGTTAAGCATGAATTTCAGAGCTTTATATTGCATGCTAGTTGTCCACACTTAGCCTCTTTTAAGTGCGCTTGAAAGTTGCTTGCTTAATACTTAGGTTTGTGCCTTGACATGTGCATGTATGTATGTGTGTTTGGTCTCATTTCCTTTGCATTTTGGCCATTGTTTTAGGCCTATTTAGAGTCGCCTAGATCATGTTTAAAGCCATCATTTGTTTGGTTTGTTTTGCCTCATGTTTGCTTGCATGCTTACATAAGTGTCTTGCCATGATCATGTTGCATATTAGCTAACATGACTAGGTTGCATTGCACCTTGCATACATGTCTTGTTCCTTGACTTGGTGATAGGAATTGGGCCTTGTTTTGTTTGTTTGGTTTGCATGCATTTGACATAAAAGTTGCATACTTGGTTCTTTGGGCCATCATGCATGGAAATGCGTGATTGGTGGCCCGAGAATCGAGGCACGTGTCCCTTTGAGTCACAAATATGATAAGGGGTATGATTGATGCATACATTGTTAGAATTACATTGCCATGCAAGTTTTTGCCCTCTGCTGTTGTGAGTTGCAGGTTCTGCAGACATTCAGTGCCGGCCGGCAGTATTTAGTGCCGACCGGCAGTCTATTTATGGCCGATGGATGAATTCAGTGCCGGTGGCCACATACTTCAGTCGGTGGTGTTTCCCCTCAGCCGGTGGTGATCCCCATGATTCAAGGAAGCAGTCCTGAGACTTTGGCAGTCCTCATAGGAGGGAAGCAGGGAAAACAGAGGCAAGCTAGGCATGGCAGTGCGATTCCGAGCAAGTCCCGAACACGCGCCACATCCGGCCCTCTCCCTGAGGGGTTTACTGCTTTAATTAAATTAATTAATCTGCTTAATTAATTTAATGGATTTGTAATTTAATTAGCTTGCGTAGTTAATTATTTGTATTATTCTTTCGGTCCCTCCAAGCGAGGGCATAATTGTAATAAGTGTGGTGAGTGTGTGTATGTCTTCCAACCCCCACTTCTTTCTTCCCTTTTATTTACCTGCTTATGATGGTAGATTAGGGCACGTTTATTTTAGCATACCTTATGCAATGCATGCGTGCATCCATGCATTTGTTAACATGCACGGGCTCGGTACATCATACAAACTGCATCGTACTTTCAATTCCAAATTGAATACGTGATAGTTGTAGCATTTCACATGCCATTTTAGGGTTAGCCGAGCCTACTCTAATTGCATCCTTGCCTGTGTTGCATTAGCACTCTAACATGAACTAGGACGCATGTTTGCTAACTAGTTCCTTGTTTTGGTACGGAGTACGATGTAAGTATTTTACGCTTTAGCATACCACAACGTGTGAATGTTAACATGACAGTATGCTTACCATGCGGCTAAGTGCTTATATGATATAACTGTTGACTGCCTGTGGGTGGAGGTTGGATTTGAGTTGGGAAAACTCATTGAAATCCGTGTTTAGCCTACTTGCGGGTAGCGAATTTCAAACGCTTTTCAAAAAACGGATATGCAATGTTTGTTTCCAAATTAGACAATCTAGTCTATACTTGTTTGCTGCGCGCACAACATAGTAAATTCTAGGCTAATAACCGGAATAAGAACACGTAACATTTTTCAAAATTGGATATCACGGTTAGTAGAGGCCGGTCTTCGGACCGGGCGAAAGGGGGTGCTCATAGCTGACCTCCCCGATCGTACCCAAGCTCCCGAGCCAAGACATTTGGTGATGACGGACACGTGGCCTTCGGCACCGAGTCAGGGTTCCTAAATTTCCCATTTTAAAAATATTTAGGTGGCGACTCTGTAATCTGGCAAAGCAGTCCATGTTTGGCACTTCTTTTCAAAAATCTGTTTTTCTCAAAAAGATTTGCCAGAGTTGGACTCTTTGGTTCAGATTACGAACCGCAACAAAACAAAACAGGGGAGTCCGAACTGTAGCATCGAGGTCCCACGCGGCGTTGTTACAACAACCAGAAATTCTACGTCACTGATCTGGTGTCGGCTCGTACTGGTAGTGTGATTTTGTCCAAAGGATACATCGGGTTAGCATTGAAGCCGAATAATGGGTAATCAGCCGGAGACAGGTCCGAGTCGGTGAGCAAGTCTGACGAAAGTTTTATAATACATTATTTCTGAAGTGCTGCCCTGGAAAATGAGAACGCGCTCAGTGGTGAATCTGTTTACGCATCGCTCGACGATGAGGGGATCAATGTGGGGGTGAGTCACTCCAATTAAGTCACTATCATCGAAACTAATCATCCAGTGTCATGGGGCCATTTCACTGGCATCATTGGGCTATGGGGACTGGACTGCAGCTGAATTGTATGCACCTCGGATGATGCCGACAAGCTGTATATCATATGAATTACACCAAGAGGAGGTGACTCCGGCCGTAGAGCTACTGTATTTGTTCAATTATTCTTTCGGACGTGTTGCGTAAGACGGCCGTCTTGCACCAATTCTTCCAGGTGATCCTTTAATGCATAACAACTATCAGTGTCGTGACTGTGGTCTTTATGATACTCACACCATTTATCCCCTCTTCTCGCATCGGGAGGTCCCGTCATCTTGGGCGGCCACTTGAAGAATGGAAGGTGTTAAACTTTCGACAGAATCTTGCTGATCGACTCTGTTAGCTCTGTGTATTTCAAGCCTGAGCGCCTTGTGCACCTGCTATCCACTTGATACTGTTCATTAGCTCGATGTGAACATTGGTTGTTTGATCGGCGTGAGTCACGCCTTTTGTCTCGTTTAGCTTGATTCGACTGCTCGAGGCTGTTGATGGCACGACGCTAATCGGTTGAACAATTGCCGACACGACCGTCTCAACGGCTTTATGTCCGGCTTTGACCTGCAGGGCATCATCTTCCACGTTGCAGTATTCTTTGACCTTCTTCATTAATGCCCAGACTGTTTTGGGGGGCCGTATGGTTAATGAACTGCGGAGGGGACTATCAGAATGCAATCCCATCTTAAAGGCAGTGATGGCATGGAGTTGTTGCAAGCATCATCTACCAGATTAAAGCACTCCCAGTAGCGGGCTAAATATTCACGAAGAGTTTCTCCCGGTTTAATTTGCATGGCCCAGAGAGAATCGACTTGCTTCGGCTGGACCTCATTAGTGATGAATCTCATCCTGAATGACTTTTGGAGTTGGTGAAAGCTCTTAATTGATGCCGGCTTCAGTTTATAGTACCACCTCACGGCCAGTGGTCCTAGATTGCTTAGAAATATTCGACACGTGAGGGTTTCATCGTCAGCATGGAGCGTCATTGCTTGCTTATAATAACGAATGTGATCAATGGAGTCCGATTTTCTGTTGTAGAGGGTGAACGACGGTGCCTTGAACTTTTTGGGTAGCATAGCCCTTGCAATTCGTCGCACGAAAGGGTCATGTTTATCTTCCTCATCCAATCATCGCTTCTCCTCGTTTATGCCGTACATATGGACTTCCTTCAGCTGAGCTGGATTCCTCAACGTGTCCTTTTCTTTCTGGGCTCCAAGGATGATGAGCTAGAATCACTGTAATTATCGCGTTTCCGGAGTTGACGTCGTCGACTATCCTTCTTTCCCAAAGATCGACCCCGGTCTTGGCATGCGGCCTACTGAGATTTTTCCACCTCCAAGGCCAAATCCTGGCTCAGGCGCTCTTTCTTAGCCATCATGTTCTCTAGCCGCTGCTCATTTTGCTTTGCTTGATCCATAATCGTCTGCATTGTCTCATGCACTGAAGTTAAGGGTGGGGTCTAAGCTACTGAGTCAAAATTTAAAGCCCGTCGTGTGGCGATGTTCTCCGGTCCAAGCATGTCACTTGGCATAGTTTCGTCAATGATTATCGGAGGATCTTATGTTACGCCCGCCATGGATGTACTTGAGTATTCCCATAGACGGTGCCAATTGTGGAGAAGTGGATTGGAAATACTCTTGGATCCTGTAGGAGGTTCCTGATCCTCTGATATCCACCTGAAAAAGGGATTAACACTCCAGTCGAGGGTGCTGGAATTAGCACTCCGACGGACACGTTAGTATATGTCTCTCAGTTGCTTGTGTCTTATGTTTCTTGGGTCTGTTCTCACATACCTTTCTTTGGTTGATGTTCCTCTATTTATATTCGCTTATGGGCCCTAGGGTCGGGCCCACTCTTAATCCATCGCATGATTGCTCATTCGGCCCTTCTGTCATATGCCAATTCCCACTCAGCTTTTTGTTCAACTGGTTCTATGGTCGATTAAACTATTCGGATTCGGGATCGTCCACGATGTAGCCGAATAGAATATATATCCTGATTTTTTTTAGATTCATCCAGCTTTCCTACATGTACCAATATTCGGCTCCCACAAAGGTTTAGGGTTTAGGGGTTAGGGTTTAGTATTTAGGGTTTTGGGTTTCAAGATTACAGTTTTGGGTTTAAGGTTTAGGGTTTTAGGGTTTTTTAGGATTTGGGGTTTTTTAGGGTCTAGGATTTAGGGTTTAGTGTTTACCAATTTGGTTTTACGGTTTAGGGTTTAGGTTTTAAGGGTTTGAGGTTTAGGGCTTTAGGGTTTAGGATTTAGGTTTTCAGGTTTTGGGTTTAGGATTTAGGGTCTTTGGGACGAGATTAAAGTTGTCTCAAATTTGGGGTTTAGGGTTGAGGGGTTTAGGGTTTTACGATTTTAAGGTTTTGGGTAGTTAGGATTTAGGATTTAGGGTTTAGGTTTTAGAGGTTTAGGGTTTGGGGTTTTGAGTTTGAGGGTTAGGGAGTTTAGGATTTAGGGTTTTTAAAGTTTTTAGGGTTAAGGATTTACGGTTTAGGATTTAGGATTTTAGAGTTTAGGGTTTGGGATTTTGGATTTTGGGGTTTGGATTTAGGGTTTAGGGTTTAGCATTTAGTGTTTAGGGTTTAAGGTTTAGGATTTAGGGTTCAAGGTTTAGGCTTTAGAGTTTAGGGTTTTGGGTTTAATTTTTAGGATTTTGGGTTTATGGTTTAGGGTTTAGTGTTTAGGATTTTGGGTTTTAGGTTTACGATTTAGGGTTTATGTTTTGGGTTTAGGGTTTAGGGTTTTAGGGTTTTGGGTTTTAGGGTTTAGGGTTTAGGATTTTGGGTTTAGGGTTTAGGGTTTTAGGGTTTTATGCTTTTCGATTTAGGGTTTAGTGTTTAGGGTTTTTTAGGATTTCGGATTTGGGATTTAAGGTTTATGGTATAGTATTTGCCATTTTGGGTTTCGACTTTATGGTTTTGGGTTTTAGATTTATGGTTTTTAGGGTTTTTTTTGGATTTGGGGTCTTTTAGGGTTTAGGGTTTAGGGTTTTGTTATGGTTTAGGGAGTTTAAGGTTTAGGATTTTAGGGTTTGAGGTTAAGAGTTTAGGATTTAGGGTTTAGGATTTGAGGTTTAGGGTTTGTGGTTTAGTGTTTTGGGTTTTGGGTTTTGGGTTTAGGGTTTCAGGTTTTGGGTTTTGTATTTAGGGTTTAGAGTTTAGGGTTTAGATTTTAAGGTTTAGGGTTTAGGTTTAGGGTTTAGGGTTTAGGGTTTAGGATTTGGGTTTAGGATTTAGGATTTATGATTTACGATTTTGGGTTCAAGGTTTAGGATTTGTCTTTATGGATTTAGGGTTCAGGGTTTAGGATTTGTCTTTATGGATTTAGGGTTTAGGGTATTAGGGTTTTGGGGTTCATGGTTTAGGGTTTTGGTGTTTAGGGTTTAGGGTTTAGGATTTTGGATTTTGGGTTTGGGATATTGGATCTCTGGGATGAGATGACAAAATTATCTCAAATTTGGGATTTAGGGTGGAGGGGTTTATGGTTTTTTGATTTTAGGGCTTTGGGTTTTAGGTTTAGGGTTCTTAGGGTTTAGGATTTAGGATTTAGGGTTTAGGAATTTAGGGTTTAGGGTTTAGGAATTTAGGGTTTTGGGTTTAGGGTTTGATGTTTAGGGTTTTGGGTTTTATGTTTTTGGTTTAGGGTTTAGGGTTTAGTGTTTCAGGGTTTTTTAGGATTTAGGGTTTCGGATTTAAGGTTTGTTGTTTAGTATTAGGGTTTTCAGTTTTGGCTTTATGATTTTGTGTTTAAGGTTTAGGGTTTTAGGGTATTTTAGAGTTTAGGGTTTAGGGTTTTTTATGATTTAGGGAGTCTAAAGTTTAGGGTTTAGGGTTTAGGATTTAAGATTTTGGATTTAGGGTTTAGGGTTTAGGGTTTAGGGTTTGTGGTTTAGGGCTTTGGAGTTTTTGGTTTATGTTTTAGTGTTTATGATTTGGGGTTTAGGGTTTTGGGCTTTCGGGTTTTGGATTTAGGGTTTAGGGTTTTAGGGTTTAGGGTTTAGGGTTTTGGGTTTAGGATTAAGGATTTTCGATTTATGGTTTAGGGTTCAGGGTTTATCTTTTTGGGTTTTGGGTTTTAGGGTTTAGGGTTTAGGATATTAAGGTTTTGGATTTAGGGTTTAGGGTTTAGGATTTAGGATTTTGGGTTTTAGGTTTTGGATTTAGGATCTCTGGGACGATATTGAATTTATCTCAAATTTGGGATTTAGGGTTGAGGGGTTTAGGGTTTTATGATTTTAGGGTTTGGGATTTTATAGGGTTTAGGGTACTTAGGATTTAGGATTTAGGGTTTAGGGTTTAGGGTTTTGGGTTTTAGGTTTGAGGTTTAGGGAGTTTAGGGTTTTTAAGATTTTTAGGGTTTAGGGTTTAGGATTTTAGGTTTTGGAGTTTAGGGTTTTGGGTTTTGGGGTTTTAGGTTTAGGATTTTGGGTTTTAGGATTTAGGATTTAGCGTTTAAGATTTATTATTAGGGTTTAAGGTTTATTATTTAAGGCTTTTTGGGTTTAAGTTTTAGGGTTTAGGATTTTGGGGTTTAGGGTTTAGGATATTAAGGTTTTGGATTTAGGGTTTAGGGTTTAGGGTTTAGGATTTTAGGGGTTTTGGGCTTTAGGGTTTTGGGTTTTGGGGTTTTGGGTTTTAGGTTTAGGATTTTGGGTTTTAGGATTTAGGATTTAGCGTTTAAGATTTATTATTAGGGTTTAAGGTTTATTATTTAAGGCTTTTTGGGTTTAAGTTTTAGGGTTTAGGATTTTGGGGTTTAGGGTTTATGGTTTAGGGATTAGGGATTAGGGTTTAGGGTTTAGGATTTAGGGTTTTGGGCTTTAGGGTTTTGGGTTTTGGGTTTTGGGTTTTGGGGTTTAGGGTTTTTTAGGATTTAGGGTTTTAGGGTTTTTTAGGATTTTGGATTTTGGGTTTTGGGTTTTGGGGTTTAGGGTTTGGAGTTTGGGGTTTTGAGTTTAGGGTTTAGGGTTTTGGGTTTTAGGTTTTGGATTTTTTTGTGTTTTTTAAGATTTAGGGTTTGGGATTACTACAAAAATAGTTAAAGATCTCACTTGACAAAAAAAAAAAAAATCTCACTTTTGTTGGAAGTGTGATAAAAAAAATTAGATTGATATTTTAATCACACTTAATTTGATTGAGTGTGATAATATTTATTTTTTATGTCACTTTTCAATCAAGTGTGATTATGTATGTATATATATTTTTAATCACACATTTTAATTAAAGTGTGATTATATATACACTACTACTTTTTAATCACACATTGTAATTAAAGTGTGATTATATATATACTTTTTAATCACACAATATATAATCACACATTGTAATTAAAGTGTGATTATATATACAATATTACTTTTTAATTACACATTTTAAATAAGTGTGATTATATATATATATATATATATATTTGAATTAAAGTGTGATTATTTTATATGTTTGAATCACACTTTTTAATTAAAGTATGATTATATATACATTACTACTTTTTAATCACACTTTTTAAATAAGTGTGATTATATATATATATATATATATACTAGTGTATGCCCATGCTTAAAGGCACGGTGTAAATAATGTTGTGATCAAAATACAGTTGTAAATCATATGTATCATATTAAAATTTATAAAGTCTGTAATATTTTTTGACAAAAATATTGAAAAATATAAAGAAATACTATTCTTTTTAAAAAATTGCAACAATTTTACTTGTATCACACGCTTTTATAAAACTCGAATAAAATAACAACAAAATAACACAAACTCCAGTGATGCAGCCTACAAAGAAGCACCGAATTACTCCACTGCCGGCAAACAAATAATTATTTTGTTGTTTATACCCATTGATATATATAATACTACCAAATAAATAATTATTATGTTGTTTAAGAATTTCAATTTTGTATTTTGTCCAACAAACAGTAAAAGCTAAATAAATTATGATTCTAAAAATAAAAAATAATAAATATAGTATTGTGATTTCCCAAAAGTTGTGGAATTTTCAGACCCCTTTCCCTGGTTGGCAGTGGGTCACCCAAAGATCTTTTTTTTTTTTTTTTTTTTCTTTGGACTTCACTCTCTATCACTTTTCTTACTTGCTTTTTCCATCTAACCAATGACATTCTGCCCGCATGGTCTTCGTTTTGATGAACGAATTTCTAGTGCCTTTAAAGCTTACAACATCTTGAAAGTGCTTAAAAAGTTCAACTATCCTTGGCAACAGCCATAATTTATTTGACAATAGATTCTAACACCTTCAAATTTTAACACCTTCAAACTACTAATTTATGGGCTGATAAATAGTACAAATCTAATTTATGGTGAGTTTGATGAGTTTAAAATTTTGATTTATAGTAAAGTATGAGTTTCTAACCAGGCAAGCCCCCAAGGTTGGTTTGGAGGTTTAAAAATGTGTCACCCATAAAAGTAATGTGCCACCTAGTGTACATCCGTGTCTAAATTAATTATAAGATTAAAATATAATTAAATTTAAAAGTATTGATTTAAAATGTAATTTATCAAATTTATTGACTTTGAAATGAATTTTGTAAAAGCACCCAAACATAAATATACCCCAATAAAATTAAATTAAAATTGAAAAATATAATTTATTATAAGAATTTGAAGTCAAAATTCTATTAATAAAAAAACTCTTCTTTTCAGTTTTTGAACAAATCACACCACTACCATTATTTCTCTTCTCTTTCTCAAAATTCACTTTTATGATCATTTTTTTAACATAACCCAATTTAAACCTAATTTAAATTTTGAGTTCAAATTTATCTACACACACACACACACACACAAAACATTTCTACATAAACTTAACTCATAAACTCAATTTTCACTCAATTTTCATACAAATTTAAATTTCACCATTTTTTTTAACAGAACTCAATTTAAACTCCATTTAAATTTTAAGTTTAAATTTATCCACCAAAAAAAACCAAACATTTTCTACAAACATTTTTCGAAAAAAGTGGATTTAAAAAAAAAAAAAATAATTTAAACCCACTTTTTTTGTGTGGTGTTATGTCGGGTGACCCCCTAACCTCTCTTCATAGTCTCCCACTCATTCTCCCCACTTTCTCTCTCTAATCTCTCCAGAAAGGTCTGTTTTTCTCATTCTCTCCTCTCATAGGAAATCAACACCCATTCTCTCTCATTCCCATTCTCTCATCTCTTTCTCAATTTTAATGTTTAAATAAAAATCTTAGAAAAACAAATAGAAACCCAAATCTTAGAAACACAAACCCAAACATCCATGCCCCATGAGGTACCAAAAGGAGGCTTTTAGCCCTGACCAAAATAACCAAAAAAATTAAAAATTTAAAAATCAATCCACATCCCAAACAGCAAAATAAAAATCAATCCACATCCCAAATAGCAAAAATCATGGCCTTATTAAATATTGTAAAGATCTTTAGGGTTGCTGTTTGAGGTTTGGAGCGATTCGGTTTGGCTTTGATTGAGATTGGGCTTAGGATTAAGCGTGTTAGTGGCTAGGGAGATAGTTTGAGGAGGAAAATGTAAGCTTTATTCATTCAAATTACCTTTCACAACAGTGCTGCCCATAGGAAAAAAAAAAGTAAAGATCCAAACACACACAAATCCAAACCCATTTTAGAAACTCATCTATCTCTTGACGGTGGAGGACGGAGGCGAAGTGGCGGGAGAAGAGATGAAGAGTTGCTGTCGGTGGAGGTTAGAGGTGAGGCGGTGATGGAGGCGACGTAAAGCGGTGCGACTATGGAGAGTTGCTGTTGGTGGTAGCTGAGAAGAGGGGGAGCGAGTGGAAGAGAGAGAGATCTCTGAGGAGAAATAGTTTGAGACCTAAGAAGTTTGGAGAGAGAGAGAGAGAGAGAGAGAGAGAGAGAGAGAGAGAGAGAGAGAGAACAAACATGCAATGTTTGCTCTCTCGTGCAACGTTGCCGAAGGTTGCGTTGTTTTGTGGGGTAGTGAATGGGGCTGCTGATGCTTGATGATGATGAGATGAAACTGGGGTTTGTAAGCCTTTGTCTTGGGTTGGCAAAGGACAGAATGTGGGGTGACAAATGAGAGTTAAGGGGGTCATCTTAGCCATCCATCTAAATATACAAATGAATCATGACCATTAAAATGTCCTAGTAAAACAATTGTCTCTAGGATAAATTCAAAAACCTTCTTCCCTTATTATATAGATATATATATATATATATATTTAATCACACTCCAAATAGGTGTGATTGTATAAAATATTCCAATTTGATTTTTATATAAAATATACAATTCCCAAATTTGCACCTCTGTTCTACCATGAATGATAGAGGATGACTCTTTCCATTCCCAACAAGATTGAATTTCACAAGTAGACATGTCTCTTCTCCTTGCCTTCTGTTCCTAGTCAGGGGGATTGCCTGGTACTTGAAGAAGGGTCGCTATGCTCAGTGGGTTGGAACCTGTGATACCCCTATTCTGTAATTAGCTAATTGGTCCTTAATCTGAATGTGATTATGTGTTTAGCATGATTTTGTGTGCCATTGTGTGATAATATGTGATTTTGAATTTCTATCTGTTCACCGTAGGAGTATTTGTCTGAGTAATCTGCTTGGGAAATTTAATTGAGGGCCTTATCGGCCACAGAACCCGAAATTGATTACGCCATTACGGTTGGCATAATTTTTAGAGCCTATGGTGAAATTTAATTGAAAATTGATTCGGGTCAGATTAAATCGATTAAATTGGTGAATTAGTGCCCAACTATTTAATATTATTAAATAAGCATTAGTGGGACTTTTTATTTATGGCCATATACACTCTCTTTACTCCTTTTTGAACTCAAAAACCTGAGATAAGCATTGAGAGGGTGTGAAGGCCGGCTGTAGAGACAGAGAGAGAGGAGAATTGTGCAACTTTTGCTCTTGAACTTTGGAAGTCTTGAAGATAACTCAAGAATTTGCCATGGATTGTGAAGATTAAAGCTCCTAGGTGAGTATTTCATGGATTCTAGTTTGTAATTTTGTAAATTTAAAGTTGATTAATGATCAAGAGCAAGAATTGTGCCATAAGTCAAGGAATTGTATAGTAATTGATGAATTTGAAGTTAGAAATGCACATGCATGTGTAGGATCACCATGATTTTGCATAATCAAGCATGTATTAAGTTGAATATGGAAATATGAGTGTTAAATCATACATGCAAACATAGTTTTGTTGAGTTTCATGATTAGAAGCACCATTTGTACCATTTGAAATAGAAATGGAGTCAAGAATTGACATGCATGCATGATTGATGAGGATATGAAGCTTAAATGCATGAATTTAATGTATTGGAAGTAAGTTTGGTATAATTTGGGTTTGCATGTGATTGATTCATGGGAATCGAGCTTCAATATGTTGTAATTTGGTGTTTATATCATGTTGGTATATGTATATGAGTGCTATGGCTGTGAAATGCAAGAAATATCAGTTTTGAATGTGTATTTGAAGCTCAAGAACAGTTCTGGAAAACCCAGAAAGTTTGGTGCCCGCTCGAGCGGGGAAACCGACGCTCGAGCGGAGAATTCGAGCTCCCAGCATTTTCTGCAGACATGGTTCCCGCTCGAGCGGGGAAGTTGACGCTCGAGCGGGGAGCCATGTAGGCAGGCAGTACGCTCGAGCGGTAGAGTTCGCGCTCGAGCGGGAATTTGAGGTAACCAGTACTTTTGCAGACTTAAGGGTCCGCTCGAGCGGGGAATCCCACGCTCGAGCGGGGACCCTGTTTTATGAAATTTTGAAAATGCATCCTGTGTTATATTTTTCCGTTCTCTTTCACTTGTAAGCACTCTTAGGCATGTGTTGAGCATTGTAAATGAGTTAATGAGATAGGAATAAAGCCTAAAGAGGAATATGTGAATTAAAGAACGGATTGAACTGTTAGTGACCCTTTTGTGTTCATGAAATGTGTAGGGTCAAGCTCCAGGGCAAATCCACATGGCGACCACTGTGAGTAATATCGATATTTGAATGCTTGTGAATGTTCAATTGTTTATTCCCTTAAAGCTTATGAATTGCTAATTGGGATTGTGGATGTAAGATAAACATGAATGGACCAAAGGTCGTCTTGTTAAACATGAATGGACCAAAGGTCGTTTTGTTAAACATGAATGGACCCAAGGTCGTTTTGATAAACATGAATGGACCAAAGGTCGTTTTGTTAAAGATGATTGGGCCGAAGGCCGATTGATAAATGATTGGGCCGAAGGCCGATTGATAAATGATTGGGCTGAAGGCCGATTGATAAATGATTGGGCCGAAGGCCGATTGACATGAATGAATGGGCCAGAGGCCGTTTTGACACGAATAATAGTCTGAAATGAATGATAGTCCAACATGAATGAATTGGGCCCGAGGCTGTACGTTGTGTTTGGAACCTCAGTTACTTAACTTACATATGTCTATGTATGTATGTATTAGTTAGAAATGCAAATTGGGCCCAAGGCCGTTTGATGTATGTTGTTCCAATGTATATTCTTTATTCGGTATTATTCACTGGGCTTTCGTTCACGCTCATTCATGTGTTTGTAGGTGAGCCCAGAGAAGTCCAAACCCAGCCTCAGTGAAGTCAGTGGGGGACAACAAAGATTTTTGGGGAAGTCAGTCCTCGTGTCTCACGCACGAGACTCGCCTTCGCCTTTTGTCGTTTGTTTCTGTTCTGTTATGTTGGCGAAGTTTTGAGTACGTCTGTGTATAGTTTTGTTTAGCTGACTTAGATTTGAATGATCCTGTCTGTACAGAATTTTATATCATTGTACTTTCCGTCGTGAGTTATTAACATATGTATGTAATGATGTGCATATAAGCACGGCTCTATGGACAAAGTTTCAAATTGCTTCCGTTTGGCCCCCATGAACTCTGTTAAAATATGTTTCGTTTGGTTTAAGGCCGTAAGTAATCTCATGATTGCTGGCCGGTTATGTCCTTAACCCATGGGGGCGGGTTTGGGGTCGTGACAGAGTGGTATCAGAGCACGAGTTAATAACTCACACACTTGTCCAAAAAGAGCAATAAGCGTCTAGATAAGATCTAGGATGCATTCATGTGATAAATATGAAATCAGAAGCATTGATTATGTGCTTAAATGTTTTGATACGAACAGTTATTTATTGGAAGTTGAGAACTACTTGCATTGCAAATTGTTCGACTACATATGCTCTGTAGTATATGCATATTTGTAGAATCTTTTGTATATTGTGTAGTGCAAGTTTACTCAGATGGTGAGTAAGAACTCCGTAAAGTTATGTTTAGCTTTAAACATTTTCTGATGATATGAATGAATGATTGCCCAAAATTCTCCTTGAACGTAATTGTGGTATCCTTAGCAGAGGCCCTCGCCCAGGGGATATAATACTGTGGCTTATGGTCATGAGGCCCTAGCCCGGGGGAAATAATACCGTGGTACAGGCCCTCGCCCGGGGGGAAATAATACCGTGGCCTATGTATGTGATAACTGAAGGTTCCAGTGTGGAACTTGATATGCTTGACCAACATGTTATGTTACGCTAAGGGAAGTACCACACATGATTGGAATATGAGATATGAATTGTTATACTAATGTGTACAATAAGTTCGTTTTGTTATAATGCACATACATGAATATATGAACCATGAAAAGGTGTTTATGTGCATTCAATTATGCTTACGGGTGTCTATGTGAAATACAAACATGATTTGAGTATATAAATACTTAGTAAATGTTCAGTATGCGATTATCTGTTACGTATGTGATTAATTGCGTACGATATGTGAAATGAGAATATAACGATGTGCCTATGTGCGAATGTACCCATGTGTATTTGTGTTTAATTTCGTATTGGGCATCCCAGTATTTGGTAAAGTTTGATAAGAACTTGTGTAGAGTATGGGCAAATTAAGGGCATACAGGTTGGAAGGTTCTTCCACAGCCCGACTTGATAGTCTGGAAGGAGTAGTACAAGAAATGGCAAAGATCTTGAGACAACAATGTCAGTTGTTGCTACGGCAAGAACCTTTGCCACCAAAAGTGTAAGAAACACCAAGGAGTTGTTATCGGATTTTTGGGTTTTTTATAGGTGTGGTAAAATGGACCATATGGTAAGGAACTGTCCCCAAATTGAACGAAATGTGAATGGATCCTCTGCCTCGGCTGAATTCGTACCAGTGATAGGAATTGCTACTCAGGATGAAGTAATTGCACTCATCCCAGAAAGCCCTCAGAATACTGCAACCGTTATGCCAGGTATCTATACTGTTTATAAATGAATGCCTATGTGTTGGTTGATTCTGAATTAGTACATTTGTACATCTTCGCTTGGGATATTATTTGATTCGGATCGGCATATTTCCCTTATCTGCTGCATGTGTATCTAGATCGGTTAGACCCACATGATCGAGACTGTATTCATTGGAGGTATATGCCCCGTTTGGGAAAATTGTGAAATATGTATTGGGATATTGATTAACTCTGCACATGCACCTGTACATCTAAATCTATGCTCAGGGTGATTTGTTATATTACTGTCTTCAACGACTAAACTACTGGAATTGTGACCTTGTGACGGTATAACTGAGTTGAGCACCCCAAATAATTAACTCTGCAAATTACGGACCATGTATGTGGACTGGTAGAAAATTGGCTGAACTACGTGACTAAACTGAGCTTGACTTGTAAGCCTATGTTTTGTGATTGATTTAGAACTTTTGTATAATAGACCCTACCTTAGGTACAACCGAGGAACTTTGTTTAATGTGTTATTGTGCACCATGTACTTGCATGTAAGACTTATTTGGGAACTGCTATACCGATTATGATACGTACCTCCCGACATGAACAACTGCATGTACATGCAACTATACCTGAATTCATGTGGACAATGCCATATTGTACCTGACTTGAATTACTTTGATATGAACAGTTGAGATGAATGATTCTGATATGACTTTGAGAACTGATGAACTTAGGGCAGTTGAGAAATTTTTTATCTGATTCGATCCGATAGAACCTTTGCCTGATATTGTTTCGATGGAAACCTCATTTGATATGATTTGATGGAACCCTTGTTTGATTTAATTTGGCAAGACCTGTGTCAGGATTGGTTTGATAAGACCCTCTGTCTGATTTAATTTTGTAAAAAGGGATTGAGGATTGCCTGTAAATAAATAGCCAGATTATTCTTGGCAGAAAAACTGATAGACCCAAAACTTGAATCTGTTAGAGTACTTAACCTATTTGAAACACCTTTTGTGGGCTATGACAGATTGCTCTAACCATGAACACCGTTGAGGACCAACCCCCAACTATCGAGGACATATGTATTGAAAATGAGCCGAATTGTACAAATCCCGTGATTGGGTGTCTTAAGGAACGATGCTTGTGTATTGTCCCATCCTGGTTGGTTTGACGCTATGGAAACCGATGTCAACAGATTGATTTGATTGAAAACAGTACTGAATATTTGTCCTCGACTAATCAGAATATGTTTCATGTGTTTGTTTCGGTGTTATCGGATTTCGGGAAATCAGGTTAAAGTAAATGGTATTGTATTTGTTTTGATGACATTCTTGAGACGTCCTTTCGTGCTAGGGGATGTTAAGCCTATGAAGCACCTTTGTTGAGAAACCTCTTTTGCCACCGACGGTCGTGAACGGGTGTGCTTTGATTCCGAGACGATTATTCCTTTGTTTTGTTCGGAATGTCATCCTTTGGTATTATGTAGATGTTTTAACATTCAAGAAGCTTTGAGAAACCCTGATTATCCAAAGATGTGTAAATTGTGTTTAACACGTGATTGATTGTTTTAGTATTACCTTTGACGCCATGGGGATTAGTATATGAATTGCCTTATGCTTTTGACGATTATCAGATAATGTGGGGAGACTCGATGGAACAGAGAATTGAATACTGAACTGAATTGGAAACTGTAAACTGTTGAATGAATTGAGAACACGTGTATTATGTTAGAAATGGACTGCATCGGTGTTATTGTGCTTTGCGATTGGTACTATGGGGGTATATGAGTTACGTATGTCGTGTGGTTGATTGCTTCGTCATTATCCTAGTTGACTCGGGGATCAATGTCCGGATCCACTTTGAATTCCTGAAAACTTTTGATTGACCTTGGATGACTGTGATGAGTTACTAAAACTAAGTACTGAATTGGGTCGTAAATTGCGGGATTATTGGAGAATGAATTGAACTTTTGTGACAAGGGAATAGACCGAACTCCTATGGTAAAGTTAGTTGGCTTTTGAAATAAATATGTTAGCGACCTATTGTGAAGAAGGAAATTGTTGAAATTGTGTCTAAATGTTTTCGGTGCCAACAGGTTGAAGTCGAATATCAAATAGTGACAGAACTACTTCGACTTCTCTCTATTTCGGAATGGAAATAGGATATGTGACTACGAATTTCATTGTGGGGCTACTTTGAGCACTCAAGGTGTAAATCCCGTTTGGGTTGTTGTATGTGGAATTACTGAATTTGCTCGTTTCCTCCCTGTGACATTTTCGTATGATGCTGGTAGGCTAGCCACTGTTTACATCAATAAGGTTGCTTGTTTGTATGGGGTCCCAGTGTCTATTGTTTAGATAGAAATTCTGAAACGTGTTTGAATTCTGACAAGCCTTCAAGAGGCAATGGGGACTGAATTATGATTCAGCGCTGTTTTCCATCCGCGAATTGATGAACAATCAGAAAGAACTTTTTAGATTCTGGGAGAAATGCTCCAAATGTGTGCGTTAGATTTTTGGGAATTGGAAAGATCTATCCATCGTTGACGAACTTTGGTTACAACAACAGCTCACACTCTAGTTTCGGTATGGCACCATACAAGTCTTGTATGGAGGAAAAGTTGAGTCTTTAACTGATTGAGAACAGAGTGTTGCCTGATTTTGAGACTAAGCAGGCGACTATCAAAAGGATTGGAACCGTTGAATGAAAAGAGTTCTGAATTGTTTCGACTAAAGGTAACTTAAGTTTGGAGGACCAAACTTCCTAAAGGGGGGAAGACTGTGATACCCCTGTTCCGTAATTAGCTAATTGGTCCTTAATCTGAATGTGATTATGTGTTTAGCATGATTTTGTGTGCCATTGTGTGATAATATGTGATTTTGAATTTCTATCTGTTCACCGTAGGAGTATCTGTCTGAGTAATCTGCTTTGGAAATTTAATTGAGGGCCTTATCGGCCACAGAACCCGAAATTGATTACGCCATTACGGTTGGCATAATTTTTAGAGCCTATGGTGAAATTTAATTGAAAATTGATTCGGGTCAGATTAAATCGATTAAATTGGTGAATTAGTGCCCAACTATTTAATATTATTAAATAAGCATTAGTGGGACTTTTTATTTATGGCCATATACACTCTCTTTACTCCTTTTTGAACTCAAAAACCTGAGATAAGCATTGAGAGGGTGTGAAGGCCGGCTGTAGATTTGCTCTTGAACTTTGGAAGTCTTGAAGATAACTCAAGAATTTGCCATGGATTGTGAAGATTAAAGCTCCTAGGCGAGTATTTCATGGATTCTAGTTTGTAATTTTGTAAATTTAAAGTTGATTAATGATCAAGAGCAAGAATTGTGCCATAAGTGAAGGAATTGTATAGTAATTGATGAATTTGAAGTTAGAAATGCACATGCATGTGTAGGATCACATGATTTTGCATAATCAAGCATGTATTAAGTTGAATATGGAAATATGAGTGTTGAAGCATACATGCAAGCATAGTTTTGTTGAGTTTCATGATTAGAAGCACCATTTGTACCATTTGAAATAGAAATGGAGTCAAGAATTGACATGCATGCATGATTGATGAGGATATGAAGCTTAAATGCATGAATTTAATGTATTGGAAGTAAGTTTGGTATAATTTGGGTTTGCATGTGATAGATTTCATGGGAATCGAGCTTCAATATGTTGTAATTTGGTGTTTATATCATGTTGGTATATGTATATGAGTGCTATGGGCTGTGAAATGCAAGAATATTCAGTTTGAATGTGTATTTGAAGCTCAAGAACAGTTCTGGAAAACCCAGAAAGTTTGGTTTGGTGCCGCTCGAGCGGGGAAACCGACGCTCGAGCGGAGAATTCGAGCTCCCAGCATTTTCTGCAGACATGGTTCCCGCTCGAGCGGGGAAGTTGACGCTCGAGCGGGGAGCCATGTAGGCAGGCAGTACGCTCGAGTGGTAGAGTTCGCGCTCGAGCGGGAATTTGAGGTAACCAGTACTTTTGCAGACTTAAGGGTCCGCTCAAGCGGGGAATCCCACGCTCGAGCGGAGACCCTGTTTTATGAAATTCTGAAAATGCATCCTGTGTTATATTTTTCCGTTCTCTTTCACTTGTAAGCACTCTTAGGCATGTGTTGAGCATTGTAAATGAGTTATGAGATAGGAATAAAGCCTAAAGAGGAATATGTGAATTAAAGAACGGATTGAACTGTTAGTGACCCTTTTGTGTTCATGAAATGTGTAGGGTCAAGCTCCAGGGCAAATCCACATGGCGACCACTGTGAGTAATATCGATATTTTGAATGCTTGTGAATGTTCAATTGTTATTCCTTAAAGCTTATGAATTGCTAATTGGGATTGTGGATGTAAGATAAACATGAATGGACCAAAGGTCGTCTTGTTAAGCATGAATGGACCAAGGTCGTTTTGTTAAACATGAATGGACCCAAGGTCATTTTGATAAACATGAATGGACCAAAGGTCGTTTTGTTAAAGATGATTGAGCCGAAGGCCGATTGATAAATGATTGGGCTGAAGGCCAATTGATAAATGATTGGGCGAAGGCCGATTGATAAATGATTGGGCCAAAGGCCGATTGATAAATGATTGGGCCGAAGGCCGATTGATAAATGATTGGGCCAAAGGCCGATTGCCGATTGATAAATGATTGGGCCGAAGGCCGATTGATGATCGATTGATAAATTTGGGCCAAAGGCCGATTGATAAATGATTGGGCCGAAGGCCGATTGATAAATGATTGGGCCGAAGGCTGATTGACATGAATGAATGGGCCAGAGGCCGTTTTGACACGAATAATAGTCTGAAATGAATGATAGTCCAACATGAATGAATTGGGCCCGAGGCCGTACGTTGTGTTGGAACCTCAGTTACTTAACTTACATATGTCTATATGTATGTATTAGTTAGTTAGAAATGCAAATTGGGCCCAAGGCCGTTTGATGTATGTTGTTCCAATGTATATTCTTTATTCGGTATTATTCACTGGGCTTTCGCTCACGCTCATTCATGTATTTGTAGGTGAGCCCAGAGAAGTCCAAATGTAGCCTCAGTGAAGAGTCAGTGGGGGACAACAAAGATTTTTGGGGAAGTCAGTCCTTGTGTCTAATGCACGAGACCCGCCTTCGCCTTTTGTCGTTTGTTTCTGTTCTGTTATGTTGGCGAAGTTTTGAGTACGTCTGTGTATAGTTTGTTTAGCTGATTTAGATTTGAATGATCCTGTCTGTACAGAATTTTATGTCATTGTACTTTCCGTTGTGAGTTATTAACATATGTATGTAATGATGTGCATATAAGCACGACTCTATGGACAAAGTTTCAAATTGCTTCCGTTTGGCCCCATGAACTCTGTTAAAATACGTTTCGTTTGTTTAAGGCCGTAGGTAATCTCATGATTGCTGGCGGTTACGTCCTTAACCACGGGGGCGGGTTTGGGGTCGTGACAGAACCAGAGGTCTGGTTTTCATAGCCATTGTACTTGAATACCTAGCTACTGAAGTAACTCTCTCTCTCTCTCTTCTCTCTTTCTTCTATTTGAAACTTTATTGTATAATCATCATCAAACCCTAACTCTTGATTTGGTTTTCACTAATTGTAATTCTTTGTATACGCAAAGCTTCAGTTCTCTATATAATAGCGAACTCGTTCACTGTTCGGTTTGGATCTGTGTTTTGATTTGGTTAGGTTTATCTATTTTGTTTTCGATTAGCGTTTTGGTTTAATGGTTAGGGTTTTGTTTGAGACCTTTGTGTTGTTGCTAGTTTTTGATGAATTTGGGGGAATTATTTTGTCTCCGTGAATTTGCTCTTTTGAATACTTGTGAGGGTGGTTCTGTTTGGTTAGTGAGAAAATGCAAGGTTATTGAGAAAAATTTAACAGCAGATAGTGAATTGCCTTCTCTTTTCCTTTTGAAAATTTCATAGTTTGCCAATAAATTCATTTTTTTTTTTTAATATTACAGTTACTAAACCTTTAGGTTAATGTCAAGTAGGCTGAATTGGAGTTGTATGAGCACGAAATAATTCTTCTCGTATGATCCTGTTGATCAAGTTTGCGCTCCTCCAAACAATGTTGTTTTGCCACCTGAAAACACAAACGTGAGCTAACGGGCGGGTGTGTGCCGGAAACCTTTCCGATGCTTAAGTCAGCAATTAGACAATAAGCTCTGTGTATTCTAGAGTATGAATTGGGATACTTGTACATAGGTCTGGTCATGAGCTTTTATAGACTTTACTTGGCACAATCCTAGTAGGATTCCAACTCTCCTTATAAGAGTCCTTCTAGGAATCACAAACCCTACTCACTACCAACCAAGTGAGATGGTTTGCACAATCCTAGTAGGATTTTACTTCCTTAGCAGAGTCCTTCTAGGATCACACTCCTACTCACTACCAACCAAGTGAGATGGTTTTGCATAGTCATAGTAGGACTCTCTCTCCTTAGCAGAGTCCTCCTAGGAGTCTCAAGCCCAAGGATAATGATTATCCCTAAAACACCCTCATCACTACAAGCCAAGTGAGATGGCAAACCCTTAATCTCGGCTGACATTGCGGTCAACCGTGCTCACAAACTCGGTGATACTTTAGGCACCACTGTCAGTCTTGACTCTGAGATGACGCCCTGCAGAGCTATCCTTTAGCTCGGTTCTCCCTCCACTGATACCTCCGTCCAGGAATG